>BRZM01000216.1:38580-145670 GCA_033238685.1 Lates japonicus | reverse complement strand
CCTGCTGGTTGTTTCTTGTGAGTTTATCTTTGAGCCAGCTGGACCAATCTCTGGCCTGGCCTGCAGCAGTCAGCAGTCAGCACCGCCGGTGTAGACTGCACATTTGTCATAATTGTCCTCAGGCAAGCACACAAAAATAGTAGTTACAGCTGTTGTGCTGGTTTTCTGCTTTGACAAGCAAACATACTGTAGGTGAACACACTCGGCTACACAACTGGCTGGAAGCATTAAGTTGGGCAGCATCATGAAGATCACAACTGGATCTCTGAACCATGAATACTGCAACTAGGAACTAGAGAAATGTGTTGTCTTCTGCATAAATAGGAATCTGATCAATAGGTAACATTAAAAACTGGCAAAATACTGAGAATAATAATTTTGCTTTTGCTGAGATTCATGGTAGGAGTCTGCAATTACTGATCAGTTCTGTGAAATTTTGTGTCAAATGGCATGAAAAAGCATGCATGCCTGTGTGTATTTGCATGTTTATGTAATTCTAGCATTGGTGTGTGGAGGGAGAGATCTGCAATATCTTTTGTTGCATCATACAGACTGTCATTCATCAAATTGGGTGACCTCTGGCCGGTGCCCTTAGCCACATCCACAGAGTCTAGCTTTGATGGATGCCTTATTAGAGTCCTTTATTAGTGTACTTTAGCCGGGAGATAAACTTTGTAATTAATGTCTCAGTTTGAGTATATCTCATTTATTTCAATCGGATAAAGGTGACTCTTCCAGCCGACCGGAGAACAATGGCCATCGGAGGAGACAGCAGCTTGGCAGCCGAGCGGAGCCTAGGAATGCTGAATAACAATCCCGTCATCCATCATGGTATGGAGGGAGTCGGCAGGCTGTGTTCGTCCTGAGGAGAAGCTCCAAGGAGCAGTTCACAATCATGAGGGATGGCGAGACTGAAAGTAGCCACCCCCCCCCCCCCACCCCCCACGCTGCTTCTCATACCTTATATTCTTCAAATGAGCACAAAATAGTAGGGTTGTACTTGTCCACCTAACTCAGCAAAGTGGGTTTCAATTAGAATTCAAAGCATTTTAGCAGCTAGGGGTGCCAATACGTACTATTGGCCTGCTGCTGTAATCTACAGTTCTGTATTACCCACGCATCATTAAAATCAGAGCTGATGAATGACATAATGATGAGAGCAGCCCGAGCTCTGCTCACTTACGGTCTGTGATGATGGCAGTAGTAATTTTCCTGTTAGGCTGGCCCCTCCTGTTTACTTAACCTTTCCACAGTCCTCATTAACTCACCAACACCAGCAACTACGTTGGGTTGCCAAGGGCAAACACAATGGGCAGATGGAGCCGAGCTGAGACCATCACTTAGCTGGGCTGAGGTCATTCTGCTATCCTGCTGGTCCGAACTCTTCACTCTGAATCTTAACATGTCATTACATTATTCCTGCTGCTAGCTATGCAACCAGCAATAACTGCTATTTCACGAGCTCTCTTTCTCATTTAAGGATAAGGCGAGGCGTGAATCAGCAGGGTGTTGTTGAGGGAAAGAAATCACACCATTTCCTTCTGCTCTACCGATACAAGATTCTTTTTTTCTTTTTTCTTTTTTTCTTTTTTTTAATAGAAATACCCTTAAGTTTAGCTCCATGAGGGAGGACAAAATGCAAACCCAGCACTGGGGGTAATGGGATATGCAGTCATTCATTCTGCTGCTGGTTCATGCTCTCTGGCCAAATGACATCTTGGAACAGAGCCACGCTGATACAGTAGCACCTCGTGAAATCACAGCTATTATTAATCCAGAGAAGGACAGCAGTCTGATTACACACAGCCATAAAAGAAACACAGTCACAAAACACAAAACACTGAGAGCTGACCATTCCCATCTATAAAGAAAAGCTTAACACAGCACTGAAAATGTGTGCAATTAAATTTCCAGGAACTCCAATGCAGTGATAAAAACACATCTTAAAGCTGCAATCTGTTACTTTCCTCACATTCAAACCACAGCAAACATTATAGAACATCTGACTGCTGCATTTTACAAAACTGTCATTTTGTTGTTGTGAGTAAGCAGTGAAATATGAATACAGAATTCAAGGAGACAGACAACATTATCAGTGTCAACTGGGTCCTGACAAACCTGGTCAACATTTATCAATCGCAGAGCATGGAGTATATTCCAAAGCACATTAAATACTGTTTGGCGTTTTTAGTGCTTCACCACTCTCCAACCTACAAATGTACAGCTTGCTATAGTCTAATCAAAAAATGCTGAATTTCAGCTTTAAGTTATGCATTATGGATCAGCCAGAGCAGCACATGCCAGGCTAGAGCATGTGAGTATGACTAATGGGACACTGTTTTCTGACCAAATGGTTAATAGCTTAATCGACAAAATAATCATGCAAGTATGGCTTCAAACATTATTTGCAGCCGTACCTGAAAAAGCTCCTTATGAAGGTTTTGCGAAACACTTTAGACCTATTAGATCATCAATAAAAATGCAAAGAAGTAAGAGAGTCCAACAGCACTAACTAGAATAATAAGAGCTATTTTAGTGAAGCTTTTTTTGACTAAAAATAAAACCTAAAGCCGTTTACATAGTTTTAAGTACCTTCATCTGTGTCGGTCTCCCAGGCGACCAGTTTAAGCAGATGGCCTGTAATGTCAGCACTAGCAGGAACTTCCTCTCCTAAGCCCAACTTAGTCTCTGTCAGGTCCCTCTGGTTATTTGAAATGCTCACAAAAGGTCATGCCTGCCATGTTAGAGTAAACAAGAGGCCGGTTTTACCATCATGTTTTGTCTCTGTAACACTCTCAGCGGGATGCCCACACTCTGTTTTGTTTAAGTGGGCCTGTCTCCAATCAGTTAAATCAACAGCAGCCATTTGGAACAGGAGTCGGAGTGACAGGTGAACTGTGGCGCTGCCTGCCTTCCTTCCCCATGTTATCAGCTCCCAGGTTTGTGAATGGCAGGACTTGAGCCACTCTCCTGTCGATAGTGAAACAACCCACAGGGACACACAGGAAATCCATTAGCCCAATACTACTGTTTGACATGCTCCGAGTGAACTGCACTTATCCTGACACACTGCCATGTGAGGCTGTCCTGTGACTGATTTATCGAGTGTACTGTAGCATCCGTATGAGGCGTCAACCAAATTGGGAAATGTATTGGCGAACATGGTCATTAACATCATACCTGCTAAATATCAGCATGTTAGCATCGTCACCATGAACATGTTAGCATTCTTATGTTAGCATTTAGCTCATTGCTGTACCTGAGGACTCTGCAGACCTTAGTCTTGCTTCTTGAAATATGAATAAAATTATTAATCAATCAACAGACTAGGTGCCAATTCATTTTTTGTTGATCGACTGTTAATCATCTAACTGTTGGAGGCCTGGTTTTAAAATTTGCAAGTCATCAAGCACTCTGGCTTTTTACTGCCCAAACTGAAGCACTGTTTAGATACCACAATGAGACTGTGGTTGTGCTTAGTTACACCAACACTTGCCAACACTTTCACACCAGAAAGTAAACAACAGTCCCCACTAAATAGGCTCCCAGTTTGTCAGGGGTAAAGGCTGTTGACTTTCATGCCATCTGGTGACCTCCTAAAAGCAACTAAGAGGCATTTCTCCAGCAGCAGCCAAAGCTAGATAGCGCCTCAGACTGCATTATTGGTTATATCTCTGTGGGTGTCCTTCAGCCCCATTTAGGTCACTCCCTCCACTGTGTTATACAAACAAAATTACGCACAGATTGCAATTCAACTGCTATTTCTCCGCTTGGCAAATTGCTATGAGGCCAGGAGAAATTGAAAAACCTGGCAAGGTCTCAGGTACCTGACAGTGACTGTGACTATGATGAAGTATCCTCCTGTTACCACTGTTGACTTTGCCAAATATCAGAGATCTCCACTGTCTCCACCTCATGCTCCGGGGGCCTGCCAGCTTTATAAACAGAGAGGAATCTGTGCCAATACCTCTATAAGTAGCACCAACGGACCAGCCTGTAGGATCATGCCTCTCCAAATATCTTGCTGAGAGGTTACTTCATCTTCATGTTCTGTTTTGCTCCTCACTTGATTTGGAGATTTCGGGAGTAAATCTCTTCCAAGCCTCAGTGGCTTGGAGCACTGAGAGATTGGAAAGCTAACCTGTTCACAGAGAAGTTGTGAATCAAAACAATTGGTGGCAACTGCTGGTGTTAAAAAACAAAAGGAGGGTTCAAAAACACAAATGAGTGACTATAAAACCTATTCATGCAAACACAGTCTTAGTTTGAATCTTTTTAAAAATATCTTTGTATTTATTTGGTCAAAATTCTAATTACTGAATTAAAAAAGTTTTATACATTTTTCTGCTTTTGCAATATTATTATATATTATTATATAATATTTTTTTCTGTTTTTTTATTAAATAACGCCTTTCTTCTGATTAGAGTGCAAGAAATCATGGATTTTGACAATTTCAATAATTCCTGCTGGGTTAAATTAGCGTCTCTACACAGAATTTTTCACATTCATACCATTGGGGCCGGATAGAAGCAGTATGTTACTGTTATTTCATCCAAAAGCCTGTGTCACAAACAATTTCATACAAGTGTTTTGAGGCTGAATAACCTCCGCATTTCCACAGATTACGTTCATCTGTCAGAGGAGAGAACTGCCAACAGTGAACAACCAGAACATCTTCAGCTTCCACCGTCAGTGTAAATACATTCAGTTCAACCACCACTCCACCACTGCAATAATGGTGGCACTTGAGAGCGCAAGACGTACTGTAAATCAGCTGCCACATGCATGTATAATGTGGAGTACGGTCAGCACTGAGTCTGCAAGAGCCGCCAATGACTCAACAGGTGTTGAAGTAACATGAGTGAAAAGTAAGATCAAGCTGGCTAGCTGTCCCTTTCTGAGTAAAATACAAAGTGAACAGCACAATGGGTTCTACCGAAGGCAGGGTACATAACCAATGCTATGTGGGCTTGTTGAAAAAAGCAAAAGAAAACATACTGTATCATTGATCACAGGCTATACATATACAGTTAAATGACATGCTCCTGCCAGCAGTACACCACATCAGCTCTCACATGTCAACTGCTACCATGGAAACAAACACTGAGGAATGATGCTTAGACACAGTTTCCACAAAAATGTCCAAAATTGGTGTCATTCTGCAGTGAAGAATGCAAAAATGTGCACAACAGCAGCAGCATCATTATACTTATATATTTACATATTTCCATACACAAAAATGAAGAAAATTAAAATTTCAGTTTGACTTTTGATCAATTAAATTCTGATTTTAAAACCAAAACTCAGAATCCATCACCTACAGTATTTGGTTCTACATCTTAGAGTAAATACAGCACATAAAAATGCAACCTGCATGTCAAACAAACATGGACACACACACACACACATACACAACATTTTTTCTAACAGCTGAACTCAGAGGAAGAGACAGGTTATGACAGAAGTAAAGTGGTTATCTGAGATAAGAAATGTCTATCCTTCAACTGAAAATCATATTTCTCACTTCACATTTTATCTGTGGGTAACACCTGTTGCAATAACAACAAGTCAAATGGATACAGACACACGAGGGGTATTCACTTGCCAATATCCTTTTAGATCCAGGGCAGGGAAATGAAGTTACACTGTATATGGTATCCCATTTAAAAATCACACTTTGATGTGCAAATGTGTGCGAAGTCACATGGTGACTGCAAACAGCCTTTGTCACTCTGTAAACACCTATATAGAACTGGTGCCTCCTTCAAAACCACAGCTACCACAGGTGGTATTTTAATCTAATCCCACAATCGCTGATTCTCAAATCTCAACGTAAACACGCTACATTTATCCCACAAAGCAATGCCAGAGAAAATCGGCGGGTCACTCAAGAGGATCCGCAGTAATGTCCCCTCCAGTGTCCATCGATCACATCAAACCCCTCCTTTAGCTTGTGGACATTTTGTGTTTTGACAAGCCTCACTAGACCGAGCACCCTGTGTTTAAGGCCAAAAGCCTATGTTTATGTGGCTGCTGGCAGACTGGGCCCTGAACTACTTGTGGTGTGGAAACCTGATCCATTTATCTTTTGGATTGTGAAGACACATCTGACCTTGCTGCCCTGAGGAAATGTTGATAAAGCTTTTTACCTCGGAATCATGGTTGATAGCATTAACTTTGCTCCGGAGCTTCTGCGTTACAGACCAGCTAACATGTGCAGACTATAGAGTGTGGCAATGGATGCTATGGTATAAAATGTGGTGGCTTGAAATTGGACATTTCTCAGCTGTGTTTCCTGGCCATATAAAATTATATTTGGAGAAGTAAATTAACTGTTAAATGATTAACAACACACTAAAAACACTGTGATGCTGCTGAATCATACAGCTTTTGTGCTGGGCTCATGACTAAACACTGTATATTTGTGTTTGCATTATCCTGCACAGTGCACTTCAGCTGTTACGACCTAAGCATGATTCTTGGCATCCAAATGTATATGTTCTGAAAGCGCCTGTAGCCATATCTGCCATACCTCACAAAGGAAAGGCAACATGATAAATTAGGTCAGTGATAACAAGTGTCAAGACTGTAACTCACCTCTTCCTGCATCCTCTCTCCAAGTTTCCTAATTTCTCCCTGTGCTATCTCACTAAGGGACCTGATGAACTGTACCTGTACATCCAGCTCTCACCTGTTCCAGCTGTTGCCCGTTAGCTTACACTGCAAATCCCTGGTTGTTTAAGTCACTTCTCTCCAGTCAGTTGTCACTCTCATTTTTATTCTATTTCACTCTTGATGGCTTATAGTTTTGATCTGCTACATTTCACAGGATTTTTTTAATTCTACATTTTAACCCACTACGTTTATCAACAGCTATAGTTTGGAGCTTAAACAATTAGTGGATTAATCCATTAGTCAATCAATCATAAACTGGCAACTATTTTGATTATCAAATACTTGTTACAAATTCTTTGTTTCCAGTGTCTCCTAAACTAAACAATTAATCAAGAGAAGAATCACGTGATCAATCGATAACGAAAACAAACATTAGTGGCAGCTCTACTATAGTTATTAATAACTTTGATTTTACATACAAACATATAATCAGCTCATAAAATATGATTATTAGATTTTTATATTAGAGATTATACATCATTATATTACATTAAATTAGTATTTTTGATTAAAAGGCTGATTAGACCTGATAAGGCTATGCAAAGCTGCAAAGCTCTACTGGGATTTACATGAGGTGACCAATAAGAATGATTAAGTTGTAACTTGTCTTGCAACAAAACTAACATGAGAAAAAAATTAAATTTTTGATCTTGTTTAACAAGATAATAGCCTGCACACAGAAAACATTGTCTTAGATTAAAACAAAAACATCTTCCAGGACCTTGGGGGCACCATAATTAAACACTCTCAAAGGGGTCATTCTGCATAAGTAGTTCCACCATGAATACTTTTAAGTACATTTTGCTGGTAACACTTATGCACTAACTGAAATAGAATTAAAAATGGATGACTCTTTGCATAAACAAGGAATACCAGTACTCCTTTCACCATCGATTTCTGGCATACTTAGCTATATCGTTACTCAGATGTCACTTGACCAAGTCTAAAGGCAAAAATGTGTATACCTGTTGGAATGGACACACCTGAAGCCAGGATGAAAAGCTTGCCATCAGTACCCATGTGAAGAATGAATACAGAGAGTTTGAGAGAGATGTTCAAATCCTGCATACTGTCTCACCTTGCCAATCCTTCTTTGGAAAGTTATGAAAATTGTCTGACATCAGAAAGTTTATTTCATGTTTTACAGGGACAAGTATATACATGCAGCATGAGCTGATGCCACATACCACAGCAGTAATAGCCTACGCTACAGTAGTTTGCAATGCACATCCCTAGTTGTGGAGGGAGGGTGTTTCGGACACTGTTCAACAACTTGAAAAGCACTTCATCTGAAAGCACACCGACACCTTTAAATAGGCCCTGTCCAGGTCACAGCAGAAGTGACACCACTTCTTAAGTTTTTCAAACTTTTTATAGCAGTGACTCTCAACAAATTCACTTCCTGCTCCACATCATTCACCTGGCCTTCTAGGGCAAATTGTTGTATGAACCCAAGCACTGGTCTCACTGCCTATACAAATCCATTCCAATCCATCACTTTCTATTAATCTAGAGGCTGGGCCCTAACCCCCTATATGAGAAACTCCATCCTAGTCCATAAGTTCTGCCACCAGCTGTCCCCACAAAGAGGAGCTATGACAATGGCAAACAAGAGCTGCTTGCTTGGAGAGGCGACTCCGCATGGAAGGAGATGAAAAACCATTTTATAAATGTGGATGGCTCATAAAAAGATGCAGCATCCAGCATGCTTAATTAAATTCTTGTCAAGCCAGATGGATATTCTTCTTCATGTGGTTCTTTTATCATCCAGGGTCCCAGAATACTAAGCCCCTCTGTCTTCAGTTCTGCTCCATGGCCAGCAACCTGATTCCTGTCACACTTGGAAGATCATGTCCCTTGTAGAAAAAAAACAAAACAACAAAAACAAAAAAGTAATAATCCTCCCAGCTACCTTTGTTCAGCCTGGTTTCAAGTCTTCCAGCAGATACACTCTTCAAATCTCATCCACTGTCCTACTGTCTGCTCAGACTTTCTTGTGTGAATGCTTATGGTAGCCTGATTTCTAAAGGGAATGATGATGTAGCTTGTCCCACCTGCACTGCCAAGCTCCATCTGTTAACCTCCGCCTGTGTCTTATCGTTCATGTTCACACATCTCTGTAGGGTTTGCTACCTGTCAGTCTAAGTGCTATAAGAAGGCAGATGAACCTCCTTGAGGTTCTTGCCTTCAAACTGCACTTAAAAATACCATGACCTGGGTGATTGAGAATCTGCACAGACTTACCCGTCTGTCCCCTCCTGACAGGAAAATAACTATCCTTGTGTTACAGATCAGTTGGCATATTTCATCACATGCTGTTGTAAACCACTGAAATGAACCCCCCAATGCATCTTCATCCACAGTTTAATTGATAACTTAGCTGCCACACCTCTTTCAGATTTATCCAACACTCTGCCACCTACAATAAGTCACACCCTCCACAGCTCCTACACAGTTCAACAGAGACTGCCCTCCCAAGAAAAATAACAGCTGTAGTCAAACGGCCAAAAGCAACATATGTTTACAAGTTCAAGTGACTCTTGTCCATCAGGAGCAAAGGAAGAAGTAGCGATAAAGCCACAAAGGCCACAGAGGGAGTAGGTCAGCCACACATCTGACATGGGTGACCACTGTTCACTTTCTCTTGTGAGTACCGCCGATACTGACCGCCGATGTTGCTTCTTTTTATCCACAACCGTGATCATATGCCAACCAGGTTATTATTTCTTTAACCATGACGACGCAGGACATCTTTAAACAAAATCAGAATGTTTACCAAACCCTAACCAAGCCTTTTCTGTGCCTACACCTAACACAATTAGATAATCGTGATTTGTAATGGTTTTTGGAAGGCTCTGATAAACAATGTTGCCCTGCCAATAAAGACAGAAAATGCTTATATGTGTCTTTTTCTAAAGCAGTTACAAACAACACATTTTGTTATTCAAATTGAGAGACTTGTTGGGTGAACACTAATATATGGATATGCAGCATCATCAGTGAGGATTGGCAGGAAAATTGCTGATATAAGATTTTGAGCTCCATATAGTTTTAACAGTCCACTCTGCCTCCAGTCCAAGTCTCTGTTGGTCTGTGCCTAGTTTTTTTTTCTACATCTGCTACATCGTCCCTGCTTGGAGTCCAACCGTGACTTTTATAACAATCGTAACAACAAGTATTATTAAAAAACCAAATACATTACATACACATTGTCAAAAGTATATTCAAGAGACATTCAGTGATAGTGCTATGCGTAGGCTGGTGCTATTTCTCATTTTGACTGTAAATGCTTTTAACCATAGTGTTGATAAGTGAGGTCATTAGTAGTGATTAAAATCTACAACAATCATCCTGGTGTTCTCTTGCTGTTGGGCTGCAGATGAGCTCAGTAGTGGGCAGGGAACCAACGTAGCACCATGCAGAGCAGCAGCACTCTGATTTAGTGTTCCCAGGGCTGTGAGTGATTGAGGAGAGCATTACGTCACAGCTGATAGATCGGAAGTCTTACAGCAGAGTGGAGCTCCATCAACTGCTTCTGACAGTAGTGTGAGTGCTGACAACCAAGCGAAAGTGGATTTATGAAAAAACACAGATACTCTATGCACTGACACAAAACAGGAAGAGCTTACACACACGAACACACACACACACACACGCACTGATACTGTACAGGCACATAATTGCTTGATTGCAAACACCATTCAATAAAACACGCCGCAGAACATTAGTGCAGAAAAATAAATCTGCACTTGCAGGTGCACCAATAAAATGCTGGCTACAGCAAGTAAAGAAACATGGAGCAGGAGAGGGATGTGCAGGAACACTTTAAGGCGTCAATCTGGTATTTTGTGTTAGTTAATGTATTGGTTATTATTTCTATTACGTGGCAATTCTGTCGTCTTACACAGGTTTCCTCTGATAATCCTCTGATAAAAGACATACAGATTAAAGGGAATTTAGTGGCTATGAAATTGTCCTTGCATTTTAATTTGTCTAACATACATTTCAATGTGTCATGTGCTTGTTGTTGTCTTCTTACACTTACCTTGATTATGAAAAATATGATCATTCATTTCTTCCATCAGTTACAGTATGGTGCAGTGTCCTGCAAGGAAACTGCCAGTACTAAACTCCTATTATAGCTATATTAGTCTCATGTTTTAGCTGTCCTAACTTTGCACTGACACTCAGCTCAATGCTGAGAGCAGCATCGAAGCAGCAAGCAAACAAGCAGGTCATTGAGACAAGTCTCGGTTTTGTAAAGTTTACAGTCTACCATGCAGTTAGCCTGCAATGCTCTGTGTACAATGACAAAGCTAAAAAAAAAGAAGAAAAAGTGCAGTGATTTGACTGACAAAATGAGATTCGACCGAGGCCTAGTGACTGATAATTCAAAGAGACTGTCCTCCTGTAAAAAATGACCCAAGGTCATCTACATGCAAGCAGTTTGTCTGACCCATAGTTATGTTTTATTATTAGCCGACCTCTGGCAACCATAAGTAATGATGATGGGAGTAAAGGAGAAGTCAGTGGCTAGTATATAGAAGCGGCGATGCTCCATATTAGAAGGAGGGTTAGAATTGGATGGATAGATGGGCCGACAAAACGCAGGACTTTCCACACGGGAGACTGATGAACAGCAGTCTCCTTTTAGCCATCTAATGTAAATCAACAGTCTAGTATTTTTCTTTTCAGTGACCTTTCCACAACCTTAATGGCATGTTGTGTATAACCATGACAACAAGGTCCTCTACCTAGAGGTATTTAACAAAAACATGATCTTTTCCAAAACCCTAACAAGTAGATTTTTGTCCCTGAACCTAACCAAACCAAGACTGTTCCACAATTTTAACCCTTGCTTATTATTATTACTCTGACAAAGTCAGTATGCGTACCATGGGTATGCTCCTGTGTGTTGTATCTGAGGGTAGGGACAAACAACCTATGTAGTCTATAGGCTGAAGGACTTATTGGATTTAGATCACTGACAATTGGGGCACTCCCATTGCCACAGTATATTTTGTACCCTCAAGGACTTGCAGAGTGAATATTAGCTTTAAGCTAACTACACTACATCAAATGGTAGCATTTATGTTTTAACACTGTGCATGGTACCTTACAAATAAATCAAATGAATGATGAACTGGCAACATGTCCAGGATGTGCAGTGCTAGGATAGACTCTGACCTCCTGCATCCCTGCACGGAGTATTAGGTATAGAAAATGGATAAATGGATGGATGTTTCATCCCGTGCATTAACTCACCACTCCACCATCAGATGCCTGGAAAGGTTTGAGCATTCTTCTAAAAAGGCTTCCTAAAACACTGGCATGGACCAGGAAGTCTAGAAAATGTTTTTTATGTTCATGATTTATTCAAAGTATCGTGTACATCAGAAAACTTTTGTTTACAGCAGCCAGATGCCACAGTTACATAATGACTCACTGCACTAAATAAATGCATGATTTAGCTACAGTTATTAACAAAGAGATGACACATTTCTGACTTTAACTAAACTCTAATGGATATATGGAACTGAAAGGCATTTCCATTAGTTTGCTGATGATGGACATGTAACATATTATTGGTTGTGCAGCTAGATGTTAAATGAATCATAGGCCACTATGCAGGTTTTGATTTCACCACTTCCTGTTTTATATTACTTGTAGTATTAACCATTATCAACACAAAGCCCATTTCCTGTAATTTACAATATGATGTGCATTTTTCCTGGAATCTCAACAACACAACCCAGCTTTGATCTACCCAGCAACAGCAGCAGAGACACTTAAGGTGCTATAGGCCCTGCATACCAACTGTATCAACTTTGAATGCTAATGCTTATTGTATATTAGAAACAAAATTATGAATGAGAATCAAGATTCAATAGCTGGCAGACATGAAACATATTCCATCACTTGATGGGAACCTGCAACCTTCCACCCTGTGAGTGTTGTAGGTTAATCAAAGGATTAGTCTGTTTGAGAAACAAACGCGTCACTGACTTAACAAGGGTGACAAATGTAGAGGAGTTATGATACTATTAAAGTTCATGCCCAGACATGTCACTTCATTGTAATAATAGTAGACATGTGAAGAGTTATTTCTGATTTATTCTAATTCAGCTGAAGAGAAACACAGTTTACTCACTAGAACCTGTAATATTATTAATGGGCTTAGGTTTAGTCAACTTGTAACAAAGATATGGTTTTAACAGAGGTGGAAACATACTCACATTGTATAATATGTAGTTAATATAGTTGTAGCGGTCTTCCAAGCTGCATACTGTATCATCAGAAAACATTTGTAATTCTGACCCCAAATTTCACTGTAGAAGGTGATGATTGTGGGTTTACGCTCAAATTTTATATTTCAGCATATTGGCTACCTGCTAAACAATTTTATCTATTTATTTGTTTGCTATTTTAGCAAGTTATCTTAAAAATAATACAAAATTTCAATAAAATTTGGTGGAAGATTATCAATAGGACAAGTGATTAGCTATGGAATCGATAAGATTTTGGACTCGTGGTATATTTATTATGAGACTGAATTCGCCCGCTACAGTTACTTGAATTCAAAAGTGTAAATTATTTTACAACTTTAACCCTGTTTCTCACGGATATACTGTTGGTATAATTTCTAAAATGGGCTGTTTATAAGCATTAATTTGACAGCTCTTGTTTATAACACAACATAAAATACTATGACAATCTGAATCTACTGTATACAGGGACGGATTATAAGTCCATGGGACCTTGGGTACAGACATGTAAACCCCCTCCACCCCATTTATACACCAAAGCGGTAGCTTTGTCTCTTGTGGTCATTTGTGCCTCTTTGTAGTCATGATTGACTTTCTAAGAAGAAACATTATGATCACTTCAAACAAGGGCTCTAGCTCCCCAGCCCATTTGTTGCCCAGGCCCTGTTCAATAATCCATCCATGCCACTGCATATCTATAGTGAACTAGGCACTCTGCACTAACACCCAACCCAGAGGTGAGAGGAAGCTCAGGTTCTTATAGACAGCACCTACCTCCATATACTGTGGGCTGGTTTAAACTCTAACAATGCATCAAAATTTTGTAGGCTCATCAAACATTCCAAGTACTTAAAATCTTGTTCTGCATAGTTACAGATTACTGGCGGAACAACACTGCCTTTAGTTAAAGAGGAGCATTGCATGCAGCACAGTATTTCTGGAATGTAGTGAAGTAAAATATTAGGTGGATGTTTAAGTAAAGTAAATATAAAAATGTGCTGCAATCCTTAGGCTAATATATAAGTTTTAGCTTAATAGTCTATCATTCTACTATCTCAAAAAGCGATATTTTGCATTTAAAGATTCTTCTCAAACATTTCCAACAATTCATCTCTTCTCCTGACAATTAATTATCATCTTACTACCAGGAAACAAACTTACTGTATACACAGTCACACACACATTCAGGCATTCTCAATGAAGACTTAGTGCCATGGTGCTGAATGTGATTGAGGATATTTTTTCAGAGAGTGGTCACATTTCTAATTAGCTGCACAGCTGCAGTGCAGCAACAATAAAGGTCCTTCAATTTTCTTTAATCAGATGTTAAACACAAAGGCAGTCTGATAAGGATTATTCCTAAGACATTTCCAATGATGGCAGGCTGTCTGTGATGTGTACATTTACAGTATGGTATATGCTTATTAAGACTAATCTATAGACTTCCTGAGGATATTAGATGGTGTCTCACTCAAACATATGGCACCCTGAAAAAAAAATTAAGCGAAGTGCTTTTCCTCTTCTCAAATAACAGCCACTCTGAATCCCCAGCTGACAGTTCGTAAGAGATAATCTTTTTGGTGTGCATATCCACATATAAAACATAAGTGGTTTCCTTTATCCACTTGTCTCTGATTGCTGCCTCCTGTTTTGCCTTGGGCAAACTCTTTTCCATCCCGTAGGCAGGGGTAGTGAGCCCTGCTATCCAGATTGAGGTGAGAAGGTTGGTCTCCTGCCTCCAGCACCATCTGCTCAAAGGGCCCTTTTAGACATGCTGACTAGACAATACTGTGCCCACCCAAACACAGGCCCAGGTATTGCTCAGAGCCACTGACATCATCAATGTAGGCGAGGCGATTAACGGTTTAGAGATTGGCCTTGCACCAACGAATAATCAGCCTTTATCATCAAAAACCTACAGTATTAGCAGTATATATATTTACCATAAATGACAAAATCAATCTGGATTTGGAAGGTCATTACACAGAAAATACATTAGTAAAGCCTCAAAACAACCTCAGACAAAGCCCTGATCCTCCTGTCCGACAGATCACCTGTGCTGGTTTTGGGGACAAGCTCTCTACTGATCTACTTAACAAGAAAACAGGTTGTTACCAGTAACAGTGAACGTACCTTAAATACAAATATACCATTCTAAGTTTGAAATCCTTGAGTCCCACTCCTTTTCCATTACATACTTCACCATACAACACCCAACAACATAATGTAAATATTCATACCAATGTGTGCAACACCGTACAAGCTGCTAGTGCCAGCCAGACCTAACAGTTTAAATTGTTAAACAGACATTAGCAGCTGAACAGTGATCTGATATTCCCTCTGCAGGTAAACCAAAAACTGCTAAAACAGAGTGAATATATTCGCAGTAATTGCTGGATGTGTAAATATACAATCAACACAGAAAGCAAGGATATATCAACATTGTGCTCCTTAACTTGTTTCTGCTGTGGCCAAGTGGCTGACAGAGTTTTAAAATATTGTATTTGTGTAGTCAAATTAAATTGTTCTGCATTAGCTTACTATCTCATGCTTGTTATCAAGAAGTTTACAAGGCTCCTGAACTCTGAACAGTTTAGTATCGCCATACAAGGCCATCAAACCCTACCTCGTGCAGATCATCCAAATACTGCATCATTAAATGTGCCAACATGTGAGACAAAGTAGCATGGAAAGGCAGATAACATACAACTTCGTAAACTCCTCAAAAACATTTGTTCCTATTTTATTCCTATCACACTATCGTGTTTATTGATATACAACAAAGCATTAAACTAGCCGGGATGTGTTAAAAGCTTCACCCTCCCTTATCGCTCCGTAGAGTGACCGAAGCCTGGAGAAAGAGTAGGCTTTGGAGCTGCAAGGATCAGAGCAACGGCCCAACCTTTGAGCCTAAGACAAGAGAGCCTCCAGAGAGAGGAGGGAGGGCTGTCGACCGAGGAGAGCAGGACTGCAGTAAGTGGAGATCTGGGGTGGGAGTTTCCGTGTCAGTGGGCTCATCTTACAGCCTCCTGATGGACCCGCGATGGCGTCCCCTAAGTCCAGATGGGATTCAGTGGTCAGCTCGGTGACAGCTGGTGAGAGGTGGTCACAGCCTCATGTGCATAATGGAGGCTCAGCAGACCACACCACAACCTGACTGCGCACTGATGTGGAAGTAGTTCCATCACAGTGTCAGCCTGCCAGGGTTACTGGAATATTAACTGCTGTTTAAGGCTACACTAGCACAAACATTTTGTAGAAGTTAATAGAACATTTCATCCCAAGTGCTGATTGATGTTTGAATTAGTTTATAAAATCTCTTCTGGTTTATGATAAGTTGGGTCTCAATTTTGTAGTATTACTCATCATTTTCTGTCATATGACAACATTGTACTCAGCTAAGCCTGGGAACATCACAAAATCACTACCAGAGGAAATAAAAATGTTGACAATCAGAAGATTGTGAAGAAACCAACAGTTTTTTCCAGATTATCTAAACGCTTGTTGGAGGTAAAACTGAAAGCTAAAGCGATGATCCCTCCTTGTATAAAAAAAGATGTGCACATTACTGCTGCAGTATACATGTGGGGACACAGCTGAACCAAGAAGTCTACTTGTAAAGTTTGAACATAACATAACATAATAACAGATTTTTTGCCACCTGAGATAGTGGAAACTATATACACAACTCAACATATGCTTACCTTTTCAATTGAATGGGAGTCGTTTGTGTCAATTGTTGAATTCAGAGTCAATATTAAGCTCCTCTTAGTTTCTGTTTTGGTCTCCACTAACTCCTGAGGAAATATCTATGGCTTTATTAGGTCATGCATCACTTTGTTCACCAGTTAGCTTCTAATGTTGTCTATCTGCTATTTTAGTGCTAGCACGGTGTTCAGTGGATCTAGATATTTTCAGGCGCCTGCTGCGGCTGAAAATGAAAAACAGTGCGACTGAAGCAAAACAGTACATTGCAGGCCTTAAAACCAAAGAATAGGCTCAAAGCACAAAACATGAAACTGCAGAATCGATTCTCTGTACCTTCGCCATAACAGGTAGTCTTTCCACATGGCATGTGTGGTCAGCTGACCCATCATTAATTTACAAAATATTTCATTATAGCATCTCTAATTAGGCACAACCAAAATGTAGGTTGTATTATGAAAACTGCACACAAATACTGTAGGTAGACATCTGTGTTTACTTTTGTATGTTTGCTGTGTTTTGTTTTATTTAATTTATTTTGAGTTTGATCTGACTGCAAAACCTTGATGTCTCAATGAGGACAAAAGATTTGAAATTTGAACTGTGATGTTTACAATAACTCCTCCTTGGCTCTCCTGTAGGTTTATTTTCAAACCTGTCTGATTAGCTGAGGCTCATGAAACTTGCCCTATTGGACTTTTTGCTGTATTCTCTGATCTAGTTATTACCAACATGAACAACTGCCAAAACAGCGAAGACCCAGGTTGTATCAAACTGATTTTCCTTTTAAGAAACCTAACTGGATGAACTACTTTTCGATGTCCTCTGAGAGCTTTTTACACATCTCAGGGCGAGTCCTCGCTTGTCAATGTGACAAATCCAACGCTACCAACCTTCTGTTGTGAAGGACACTGCAGTACATCACCTCAATCAGTCATCCCAGCCCTTGTGGGCAGCCACCACGACTAGCGACCGACCCCATCCCGACACAGCAGCGAAGAGTGCTTACCCTAAGGAGAAAAGACAGAAGATTAAATCAGTGGGCATAATATTCTAGTGAGCCTTGGACTCGCTTTCACAGATTGTATCTCTCCTCTGCACAGTGTACTGCCACGGAGTTTAACCCTCTCTAGCTTCAATTGAAATGGAGAGGAGATTATCCATATATTCTTGCTCAGTACACCTAATGTGTCATCTGGGTAGTAATATGAGAGAATTTTTACGTGTTTCTCAGGAACAATTGGGTTTATCAGGAAGACAGTGAAAATGGCATGAAAATAATATAAATATAATAGCAAGACCATTGGGTCTGCTATCTTATTTAACTGAATATTCACAGAGGAAAAAGCACATACCAAGCCCAGAGAGAGAGATGAAATGAAAAAAAAGCACATTGTAGAAGTTCTCTGCTTTAGCCTGGGGGCGGACTAGACCCTATCAATTCACAGCCCTGTGTGAAGTGTTTTCACTCAACGATCAAAGACAAGGATGTCTTCCAGTGCGGATGCATCACACAGCTTGATTATTCACTCTCTTATCCATTTCTCTGCTTATTTGTACCCACATTTAAATCTAGGACCCCTCACAGCCTTTACCAAGCCAACAGGCACACAAACAAAATTTAATGAACATCGGAGGGGGAGGATGCTGCACATTTCTTTGAGAGAAAATAATGGAGATGAATGTTGTGTGTGGAGCACTTCAGTGAATGGGATCTTGATCAATCAAGTACCTTCTGTTGACATACCGTGAGTAGGGAAAATAACAAACTGAAATGGTTATTATTCTTTAGGACAAAATGGATGTGAGGCAGTTTGATATCTGACACCATAAATGCAGTATACAGTATTGACACATAAAGAAGCATTTAAACACACTATAATAATATAGCTGTAAGCAGATGTAAGGACATTTTAAGTGTTTAAGACATTTTATGTGTGATTATAACTATGCCATTATACATTTCATATTGTATTAAATTGTCGGTACCACTTGTAATAGTTGACACATACAATAATAAACAATAATAAATGCCCTAAATGCCTGCCATATATTGTAGAATTACACAGATCTTTTACTTCGATAAAATAGAAATACCACAGTCCTGCATTCAAATTTTACAATGTAGCATCAAAACATGAATGGCCCATTTCACAATAATGTATGTAGTATTACTGGTTTACAATGACTGATCGTGCATTTTCAATGTTGATCTATTAATCTGAGTGCAAAGGACTGGTAGCTAAAGTAATCAAATAAATGTAGTGAAGTATAAGTATTAAGTATAAGCATAAAATGAAATACTCAAAATAAAGAATTGCCTGAAAGTGATTAGATTATCACCACCAGAAATTGTTGGCAGCATAAAGCTCTACTGGGGCTGGGTCCCCCCACCACGACCCCCCTCCCTATGGTTTCTTGCACTGATATCAGATGAAACACATATTTTCATCAGGCATTAAACATGCAAATTGTGAAAGTTGAATATTATTGGGAATCATATTGAGAAAGTCACTAGTATATATGGTTCCTGAATGTTTTGGCTGTACCATTAAACTACTACTAAATACAGTGATAGATACATTTATTTTGAAGATTTATTGAATTTGTTTTTAATGACATTTCGTCCTCCACTCACCCCTGATGCTTGCCTGACATTAACATGAATAGACCTTGTGTTCAGGTGACCCAACAGTTCCCCCATGGCCCGAGCACTTGGTGACAGCAACAGGAAAAACTCCCTTGGAAGGAGAAACCTCGAGGCAGACCTGGCTCACGGTGGACGGCTGTCTGCCTCGGTTGGCTGGAATTTTCCGTCTGCTTTGAAAAGGTCAGTTTCACTTACAGTGGGTGAGGGAGGGAAAGTCAGCTCAGGTGCTGCTGGTGGATGCAGGCTACGGCCTCTTCCACCTCTTAGTTTCCATAAGCCCAAAAGTTGCAGGCTCTTCCAGGCTCAAGTGTTGGTTGCCCTCATTGTCTAGACATTCTCCAATCTCCTCAGGTTTGGGATCAGGAGAGCATCAGAGGGACTCCTTCTGCTTGGATGTTTCTTTTCTCGTCCTTATCTGCAGGCTTATCTCAGGCTTCTCCCTCTTTTCTCCTCACTTCTGCTTCTCTTCTCTCACAACCTTGGGCTCCGTGGACAGCAGGGTTGCATGAGAGCTTGATCATTGAGCTGAGTTTTCCAGCCTATATCCCACCACTTGTCATCGACATTTATTAGTTATTTATGTACTGTAGGAAATGCTAAAAAGGAGGGTTGGAAATGAAGTATTACGATATCAGGTTTCCAGGTGAAAAAAATACATAAATAGCAAGTAATGAAGAAAATGTCAATCAGCACAAATAGAGATATATACTCTAGGTTTCCACACTCTGCCAGAGAGTTAAAGTGAAACAGTTCCTATTAGCTGAACTTTGGGTATAGGCAGGGAGTCAAGTTCTTGTTCAAATTCTTTTTACCCAGTTGGCTGATCTGGGTTCATCATTATAAAAGGCCTCCACCCTTCTTTCTATTGGACTGTGGACCCAGGTGCCTCAAGTTTTTTCTTCCATTTTTTAAAAATTGGCTGAGCTGACAGCCAATAGAGAGCAGGACAATGGTCGACTCACACAGACAGACTAGCCACACACAAAGCCTGAGAGAGACATGAGGCCCAAAGCACACTGTATCTGGAGCCCAGTACTGATAATCAGTCAAAAGGAAATGCATCAGTGGGTCAATGGTTAGGAGGAGTTCAAAGTTGTCCACTAGGTGGGTCTCCCTCTCAGTGGGAGCTGGCAACTGCCCATTCAATGATTAGCATCAGCTTTCTGTGATCCTAAGGAAGAACAGGCGATCTCCGGGCAGCCCAGCTTTTTTCACATTTTATTTACCCGGAAATAATGGGATATCTATCCAGAGAGATCCTCTGGATGCTAGAGATCCTCACCGTACATTAGCAGTAGGTTATCTTTTTATACCAGTGTTCATTCCAATTAGCACCAACCATACTGTGCATTGTCAGTAGCAACCAGAGGCAGCCCTATCACTGTTGTTCTGGCCTTGATGAAACAACCAGAAAGAGGACAGACTCTAGATTACCAGCCTTGAGCCGGTAGTTGAAAGTGCAAGATTGTTTCCAACCACAAGAGCTTTGAGCCATGAATTTGCAATAGAGCTGAGCTGTCAGCCAAGGTCACTGAACTTTAACAAAGTTATACTTGTGCCGGAAAAAGATTATCAGTAGACTCACCAGAGCCTACTGTTATGGGCTCATAACAATGATAATTTACTAATAGAATGAGTTGGGTGGTATGATAATATATAACGCCAGGTAGTCTATAGTGGCCTTACTCTTTTAGCACCACAGCGCGCATCAGTGCCAACATCTCTCTGGTTGTATTGGGACACTGTGTGAGACACTGTTATTTCTGCATTGAGATTATGATTTATAATAACTCAAAATCAGGAAGTTATAAAATAGTAAGTCATGACAATGATGAGATAAGTCGTAATTATGACTGTGGAAGTCAATTAATAAGCTAGTGAGTAACAATTGTAAGAATAGGTGAAAATGATGAGATAAGATTGCATTTATGACTTTATAAAAAATTTTTAAATGACTTTACTGTATTCAGTGAAATTACAATTTTGACTTAACTGTGCTATGACAATTTTACAATACATACATTTCTTATAAATATTAATATTAAATAAATCTAATCTAACCTCTAATTTTCTTTGTCTGTAAATAAAACTTCTATGCAGCATAAATTTATATATAGAATGTAACAAACTATTTTATCTTTTTTAGATTTAGTACTCAACACTTTCTTCCAAGGTCTTCTACCACTGAAGCTTTGTCTTTGTACCTCACTTGTAAGTTGCTTTTGGATAAAGCGTCAATGAAATGAATAAATATATAAATGTGGCATAATGTTTAAAGAATTATTGAATTAAAAGGGCTTTACTATTTAATCAAAGGTCTTTGAGGACTCCCTTCAAACTTTTTAAGATGGGTATTCATTCATTTCATATCAATAACAGAATAAAGAATAAAGTTCAATGCAGCCTTCTAGTCTCAACAAATTAATGGGTTGTGAATATTTACTTGTGTACTGACATCCAAGATCAATGTGTAACTGCTGTAGTGCTCGGAGCGTGTGAATAGATTTTATCTCCAGATAATTAATGCAAAACGCAAATGACTATTCGAATTAAAGCGGCAGGTTTGTCAGCTAGAGCCAGTTGATTAACAATAAATCAACTGATTAAATAATTAACCCAAAGCTTAAAGCAATTACTTCAACATTTCATTGACACCTCAACATGTTGTGTCTATGCTGTATTTAAAGATACATATCTACCGTTCAAATCGATACAATATGTAGATATGAAACCACATGAACAGGTCTGAAGTCTGTAAACTGACACTAGTGAGGCCGCTCCAACTGAGATTAAAGAAAAGAAAAAAAAAAATTAGCATTTGGATGTTTCCTGAGGCAGTGTTATGCAAAACATGCCTCTGAACCCTATTGATACTGCCCTCAGTTTTGAACTATGAAAATTTAAGCTCGCCCTGGTTGTCAATCACAGCACACACTTACAATTTGCTCCTGTGTCAAAACAAAGACATGAAGAAAACAACAATCAAGCTGCATAATTTTACCCGAGAGACAAGGCAAGATGGCACTGTGTTTGGGCATTGTGCAGCATTTAAAACTCACCGAAGCAACTTCATTGTTTTAGAGTTTCTTCCGGGCCGCAGCAGCTCCTGTGGATCATCAGTGTCAAGTCATCATCTGTGACGACCGCCATGCTGAAGACAGCAAAAGCGCCTCAGTAAACACACGGCGGCGACAGCCCGCCCTGGTTTTTGGTTAAAAATTCAGCATCTTCGACAGAAGTTGGAGCCACATCAATTATCAATTTACATAATGGTGGAGGAGAAATTGAATTAAAAAGTCATGGCTGACCACAGGATAGAAGAGATATTGTTCTTGGCAGCGCATTCTGTTCATTCATCATTGGCGTAAAGGTAATGGGACTTCAGAGCTGTACTAATGACCAACGACAGCCTCTCTGTAAAATAGATGAAAGGTGTGCCATTATGGGGTGGACTCATGAGAGGAGGCCATCACCGGCTAATGACTCATTAGAGACATCTATAGCCAGACAGGCTGGGGCCAAAAGGCCAGGAGTCCTTTTAAGACTCAATACCCCAGCTGACACTAATTGCCAGCGATCAGGATGGCATGATTTTCGCCATGATAATAACAGTCTGCTCCCTGACACATCACAATATATTACCCACAACTGGCACTTGGAGTCTAGTAGCCCTGCTCAGCAGTATCTCCTCTCCCAAAAGTTGGAGCTGTAGAGCCACCATGTCCAAGCAAGCGAAGCCGAGCGCAGTAATGGCTTTAAAATCTGATAAGCTGGTAAATGTGAACAATCAGGTAGAGTGAGGATGCAGCGGTGAGGCTGGCCTAAAAGGAAGCATCAGAGAGGTAATTTTCAATATTCTCATTTGCATCATTCAACTCCTACAAGCACCTGCAGTGTGAGCAGACCATCTCTCATTTGGACAGAGGAGGCAAAAGCGGGAGTGTTTTATGGTCTAGTCATACTCCCTGTCACTGTGCTAATGTAGTTCAGTTCCAAAACAGTCAGAGAGTAGGAAAAGCTACTCCATTTACCCTCGCAGCACTCAGACACCGATACACATGGGGCTTTACACTGCTAGCAGGAGAAAAAAAAAATTACAAAACCTTTCATGATACATTGACATACGGGGAGGGCACACACTTGCGACTGCAGAGCAGCAGCGTGAGATTCTTGATGCTAGATTTGAGATATTCTAGTGAAACTGTGGGAGAGATCGGTGGCAGTTCATTACACTTCAAACTGAAATGACTGGCATGACTCTCCTGAGCTAAGTAAGGAATAAGGCCAGAGTGCTGTATTTTACAGATGACAGACTATCAGACATGCTGGCGGTAAAAAATAATAATCAGGAAACATTCTCACGGGCCCTGTGTTTCTTTTAGGAGTGTCGACATGAAAGGTTTTCACAAAAGCGTAAGCCGATATCATTCGACCACGGCGCCGCCAGTATTCACTGTGGCCTTTAATAAATAACTGCAGACCATGCAAACGTAGGAAAAACGCTCCGACTGGGTTAAGTGAAAACATATTCACTTAAATGGGAAGTCAAGCGCCAAACCTATGCAGTATGTGGTCCTACTCAGCACAATTCAGTATTGTGACAAAATATGTAAAATTGAACAGTATTATGTTGACTACTCAGTTTTGTCATAGTTTGATTAACATCAGCTGCACGAGAGAGTCAGGCCTGCAACTGGGATGGGCTTCTATAAAGATTATTACTAATTCCTGTTCTTTTATAATTTTTTAATTAGCAAATCCTGTCATCTTGATAATTTCAGAAATGTACATTTCCTGAACACTGCTTCCATCATTTGCAAATAGTCCTTTCACCCACTCTGTTGCTCTAACAGTTAGTTTTTTTATCGGTGATTAGACAAAAAATATGTCCCAGCAAAACTACCGTCGCTGTGTTCAAGCTCCTCAGTTGTGAGTTTTCTGCTTATCAGTGCATTTTATATCATTGTAGCTATAGATATTTTAAGGACATTACCCTATCAGTACCTTTCGATCAATAACAAGCTGCTGTCAAGCATTAAAAGTCTTTTAGTAGCTCAAAGCGATGGTCAGTTCCATTCACTTTCCTTTTACTGTGTTATCTCCTTCACTATTGATTGTTACCCTTCATTTCCATCAATGTATTGTGATCTGTGTGTTTATGTCTGCTTGCAAACCAAAATTCCTTATTGAAAATGCCCCAGTGGGCAACATATGCAGGGAAGGGTGGGTAGAAATTGGAAATCACTAATAATTAATAGAAACAACATTCCTGTCAGAGAAAAGAAACTCAGAGCAACAGATTGAAGAAAAAGTCATGACTCTGTTACTGCCATTACTGAATTGCTGCAGAAGTGGACATTATGCTGAATTTACCGTGTGAGCCATTATAAGTAATTACACCCTTTTATTCTAGCTATTATGAGACTCTGCCATTATTTGAGCGTCTGCTTTTATTTGAAATTTATAGCACACTGTATATAAAGTCGAGCATTAGGTTTGAGAGATGGATTTGACTGTGGGACTTGACACTTGAGACATAAGAGCAAAAACATTTCGATTTGACCCAGTAGAAACAATGATACTGTAACACCAGATGGATCTTGTAGCTGTACATCTTGAATAATAAATAATTATGAAGCCTCTACTTTGAATGGAAACGGTCAGCTATAGGCTTTAGAGAATTAAAATGTGTTAAACTGTCACTAGTTTAAGCTTACAATTCAAAGATAATGTTCTCCTTTACATTCACTACATCCACTTCTTAATTGTATTATTTCTGAATGTACACATGGGCTCTGTATTCAATTTGTATTAAAATGACAGGGATCTGTCTATTGGTGGAGTGTGAGTGGGTCAAAAATATTAGCAAAGACCTGTCAACAACTGGGGAGAAAATGCATGGTAAATATTGCTGTCTAATCAGAAATTTTACCCATGTAATGAAATATCTAAATTAGGACAGAAGAAACAAAGAAGAGTTGTTTTTGGGCCTTTGATCATTGGCTGCATAATGAACATGGACAGATAAACATACAAGTGTATTTACATAAGAATGGCAATATTTCAGTATTGTATGTGTATCACCCAGGTCCTCTACCATACAGTGATAGAAAATAAAAATGTAACATCATTTAATAATCAGTATTAAAGACACACCTCCACTTGACATTTGGCTGGGACTACCCCAAAGACCTAAAAGCACCCTCATGTATCCAGGAAGTAGCCAGTCATTTCATTCATGTGATCACTGATTCATTTACATTATCTGTCTAGTGGTGGTGACGTCAGCAGTTGATACCACACTCATGCACTCATCTGGAAATACTGCTACCGTGGAGGCTTTGTGTCCACATGAAACCAGGTGTGCTTGCGCGCAAAGAGCTGGCGAATTAAAACCATGCCACCTCAGTCAACCATCTCAATGAAACAAATCCATAACCACTGGCTTTAAAGGCCACAGGACCAACAAACTTTAAAGACCAAAGGGTGTAAGCTGAGAAACAAAGAGTCAATCTAATATGGACTTCTTTAACGATTGTTCGCTCTTTGACTAATTCGAGCAAAAAAGCAAGAAGGAGGGAAGAGGTGAAAAGAGCCAGTTAGCTAGTCTGCTCTATCTGCTTCTCTCTGCCTAACTGGAATATATATTCATAACAACGGTGATGGGAGGTTTAACCAGGTGAGATTTTATTCCACCTCCAAGAGTCCTCTTCAGGTAACCTTAAAGCAGCTATTGAGCTAATGTTCACAATTTCATAAATATTTGAGATATGCTGTAATGATAGCAGGAGCCAAGGCTAGCCCTGCCTCACGTCTGCTATTGAGCTAATCTAAGCTCCCATGAGAATTTCTAAGATTTAATTTGGGCATTTGGGGATGATGCTTGGCGGCGACAAAAGACCCTCCATCTTCTCTTAACAGTCCTAATCTTTATAGAGGCTGCAGACTGAAGGCTAGTGCATGAGTGGATGCACCCTGGCTGAGGACAGTCCATTGGTAGGAGAAAACCACAAGGCAAAAGCCTAGTTACACTGTCTTAAGTGCAATTTCGGAGAGTAGTGGCAGCTCTGTATACTACATTACCAAGAAAAAAACAATGTTTTGGAACAACGTCTACCCCAGTTAACCGTCCGGTACCTCTCATGCGGTTTAGATTATCGAACTCCGGGCCTGCAGAGTGTTTCACCTCGACTGTCACGAGCTCAGCAGCCATTAAAGACCGTAACTCTCGGCTCAGCAGTGGGGTATTGACTGACTCAGGGGCAGAATAAGAGGCGAGCAGAGTGCATCCACTCTGAACTTCATTTTGAAGCTTCAGTCACAAAAAATCCAAGACATGTTCAATAGTTTAGCCCTGAAATAACAAAATAAAAACTTCTCAGCTCTGATTGACAGAGCTCTTGATACAGTGGGTTGACTGACAGTGTGTGACAGCTCAGTCAGTATTTGATATCAGTCGAAGTTAAAGTTTTTTTTTTTTTTTTTCATGGAGACAGGCTGAAACTAGGTCTATATTTTGGATTTCAGAAAGATGTGTAGGTGGGGGAAAAAAAAAAAAAAATCTGCCTGGAGGACCTAACCTTGAAGGTTTTTAGATGTATACTGCTTTTCTGTATCTGTTTTAAAACCCCTCAAGCGTTAAATCATGCTCAACTTTGAATTTATCACTGACGCTAATTTGTGTATCCAGAAATCTCAGTGACCTTGTACCGCGTGGCATTATCAGGACAACGTTACATAAACAAAAAAATAAGCAGGAAAACAAACTTTTCTGGTTAATCAGTTCAAGTGAAGATGATGTGCTTTTACTCCCCAAAGTGTCAATTAAGAGTTGTGTTTATCACTGGAGCTCTGCAGCGCAGGTTTTTTGTTGTTTTTTTTGTTTTTTTACAGGTACTCACTGCTGCTGCCACCACTTTTATCTGCACAGACAGCAGGACACCAGTTCAAAACAAAAACATGGATTATGTATAAAGTAAAGGGGGGGGGGGGGGAGTTGCATCCATATTTGCAAAGACGTGTTTGTTAAATCATTCTGAGCAAACACAAAAACACTGTTTATCACACATTCATTTGGCATTATGGCAAGCTTCAGTGCATTTCAATGGAGTAAATAAAGGGAAGATAAAATGCAGTAATCCATCACAAATCATCTCAGGCCTCCTGTCATCTCACACAGCATGCTAGCCTGCCTTGGCTTTAATTAAGTTATTCTGGAACTGCTGACAACAAAATAAATAAAGAAATGGGGGGAAAATAGAGAAGAGTGTGAAGTGTGGGGAGTTTCTATGGAGACCTGAAGCGTCTGGCTTGATCCCAATAATTTGTTCTCTGCTGTCTTCATCTCTTTTTCTGCAGCTCTCCCTCTCTCACTAGTTTATACACACATAAACTCTTTCCTCACGCACATATCCCCTTGACGCCACAGAACCTTTAACTTTGATTATAATCACTGTCATTCTTCAAACATAACAGCATTTCATCACATGGAGGCTGAATTCATTTCTGTAAAATTGCAATTATACTGTGTTTTCACTAACCCTGATGCTCTGTTTAGGCTCCTGGAGACCCTGCACCTTCTTTAACTTCTAAAATATATAAACTTAACATTGTTTAATCACCTTGATACCCAAAAACTTACACCTAATTTATGACAATTACTTATAACATGATTTTGGACTGAGGGCATGTTTCATGAGTCTGCTACAGAAAATGGTCCCAAAGCATGGTTCAATAAAATGGACTCTCATATGTTGCGTATCTGCGATTGGTGTTAACAGCATGTTGTACGCAGCACTACACAGAGTTTTACAACAGTTTCATCATAAAAGATCTAACGGATCAAGGACTGAAGGGTCAAGGACTTTTTTTTTGACAAACAAAATATTTATGCATTGCTGATATAACATAAGAATTGACATATTTCTCTTATTTGGTGTGATTACAATTTATTGATTGATTTTATTTTATTTTTACAATTTAAGCTAATGCCAACAAAACACAAGGGTTAAAACTCACAGAAAGTGACAAACTGGACGATTGACTGATGCGATACTTAATTGAGCAGATGTGATCAGATCTGTCATCATTTACTGTCCTGCCATCAAACATGACCATTAAACAAGGCAACATCAGCCAAATTCAGCAGAACAAAGGACCTTCTCAAAGTCCCATATTAGTTCACCCGCACTGGCATTTCAAGCTAGAAAACCATACAGCAGGATAACTAATGGTGCAAAGTGCTAAACCGTGCCACTCAACTACAGTGCTCAGTCTCAATTTGGACAGTGAAGGAGCAACACCTTTTAAAGCCTGTGGCTTGTTTGGAAGCAGTGATGGAAGAGGTCGTAACAGCATCTCTACAGCTGATTTTAGGGAGAGAGAGGAGGGGTGATAGATGGGTGAACTTTATATCTGACCCAGAGGAAAACAGCACACAATGTAAACTGTGTGCAGGCGGGCTGTCCTGGAATTCATAAGAGGGCGAGATTAAAGTTCACTTATCAACTTGAAGGTTCGGTTGTGGCCTTTGGAGTTTACTTTCATTTGATGCTACATGCTCTTTCTAAAGACACCTATTTTTGTGACATTTGAGTGAAGTGTGATTGTTGACAGTGCTTTCAGCTAGACCGGTGCTAAATCATGTTGTTTAATTACTGTCACAGATGCCCTCTTCAACACAGCTACATAATTTACTGTTAGACTTGTGGAAAATAATGGAAAATGCTTACAATGCATTGTAATGACTAAAATTTGACCAAAACTAATGTGCATTTAACCACAAGTACTGTAGAGCTGTAATGAGTGCTTGAAGAAAATTAATGCCAAAAATTCTCTAGTTCAAGCTTTTCATCTCAAGTAAATTCAGTATCTTTAGGTTTTGGACTGTAAAGCAAAGTGAGATGGGCATTTATCACTACTTTCTGACATTTAATTGACTGAGAGATGCCATGCAACACAATACATCAACATCAGGCCAGGTGCTACACTGGCCAATCCAATATGAGCAAGCACACATTCCTGGTTTAGGCACCCCATCTGTTCCCTCTGTTTCTTTTTTTATATAAGCAGGTAACGCTTGATTTTTGGTAATTGTTCTCAACTGAAGCACAACTTACATGGCTGTCCTATAACATAGAGTGTTCAACATTTTTCCAGAGAGCATGAAACACTGTGCTGACATCCAGTCTGAGACAAACATGTATTTTAAACTAATTCAACTCATTAATGTCTGTTTATTAGCTATGTGTATTTCATGATGGTAAATGAGGTCAAATTTGAGCAACAGTGTTGGATGAATATGTTCATTAGTCCATGGGTCTCAGCAGTGTTACCCCTTCAGTCAGTTGCTGCTCCAATACAAATTTTGCTTAATATGAACTTTTGTTTAGTCTGCATTATCTGCCCTGTAATTCTCCCCTCCTACTGTCAGCAGCTGAGTAACAGAATTATGCATGAATAAAGAGACATAGTAGTATCAGCAGGCACAAAGCTAACATTAACTGGATATTAGAGAACTACTTGACTCTTTCAGATTGAGGACAAATGAGAGCTCCTTAAATTCTCTCGTACTCCTAGAAAACTTTACATTTGGCATTTACATAAGGAAAAAAAGTGTGAAATGTTTCCACACATGACAATGAGTGGGCACTTTGGCAGATTAGATTTTTGAAAAAAGACAAAGCAGAACGGAGGGATTTCCTCATGGGAGGAGAAACCTTGGCTCCAAACTCTAACCATTGTCTCCTACTCTTTTATTTTCCTCTACTTCAACAGAGGGATAATCTGCTTCAAATGACACCATATTGTTGATAGCAGAGAGGCTTATTGTCCTCCTTTCATGTCTCTGATAAAAGACACAGAGAGCTACTGTTCCAGCCGCCGGGATTGAGAGGAGAGTACCATTACACTTCCTCATCTCCATAAAGCCTCCATTCATCCATTTACCTCTCAGGACTCTGGGCTCCACCAGCCTGAAGGAAGAAGCAGTCGAGTGCAGAAAGCTGCTTCACTTTGCTCTGCTCAGTATGGTGTGGCACCCAGGCAGCCTGATGTGCTGAGTAGTGACAGTCAGCAGATTCGCTTTGTTGTGCACTTTCATTTAGGCAACAAGGGACTGCTTTCGTTAAGTGCAACTCACTGGGATGAAAGAATTAGAGTTGGCGAAGGCAGGCAACGTTAGTTTTACTCCATCACTTTGAAATCCCGGCTATAACCATCTGTCTAACTCACTCCAGAAATTCAAGCCAGCAGAACCAGGGACAGATTATTCATTTCAACTCCTACAGTAGACACAGTGCTGTAGTTGTGAAGCTTATCTGCGCGGCACTGATGCAGAAACTAGACAGATTTAAAGTTATCACAATTGAATATTAATATTACTTAATTATCCTTCAGGGGAGATATCAGTCCAAACATTGCTGATGGGAATGCTAGACTTGACGGAGCATTTTGCTGTGCATTTTTAACGTTTTGTCGTTAATGGGCGAGGAGCTCAGAGGAAGAAAAAAGGAGCTCTTACAGTTAGAGAGCGTTCTCAGTTGATGGCGTGCACGTTTTTTCTTGTTTTTTTTCTTCTCGGATAAAATCTGTCTGGAAAAACTCTTGAAAACTGTTTGAAAAGGAGTTCAATGCCTCGCTCCTGCAACACGGCCAGATGGCTGAGCATTAGCAAGAGAGGCTGGAGCCTTAAACCTGACAGTCATTCAATTCACACATCCACTGACCTGGCTGCCTACCTAAACAAAAAGCCCTCCCTACACACACATTGCTACGTACACACACGCGCGCGCGCGCGTAGTAATATGTGTTTACAAAATAGAGCCCTCGAGGAACATAATGGGCAGCAAAAGCTTTTGTGAGCTCTGAAGAGAGGGGTGACTGACCCTCACTTGGCCATCTTCATTAAAGCCGCTGGGAGAGCAAAGGGAGCTATAGGCCAAAGCTGAAGTAGAGCAGGGCCAACCAGCAATCTCCCACATATGTGATATACACACACGCACAAATGCTTACCCACACGCTCACACATTCACACTCTCACACACATTTGTTTATCGGGAAACAGTGATCAGATATGCACACACTGTCAAAGTCTATTCTCACACTATAAAGGTCATATTCACAGGTGCAAGGATTGTCTAATTGCACATTTCATACAATCTTGAGCCTCTGAATGGAAACTGCGAAGGCATTTCTAAAGATAAAAAAGCAATAAGAGCTCACAATATTATGTTTCTCCACAAACATATTTGGTAGAATCATTGGCATTCAAATTACAGAGTATATTTTCCAGCTGATATACTTTAAACAAGATAATCATCAGCAGAGGGAAGTGGGGTAGAAATTTCATTGAGCAAACAATGATTATTTTATTCATAATCCAGGGGAAAAAAGGAAGAGGGAGAATATCTGATGAGATGATTCAGGGTGAGGCGGGCTTAAAGCCAAAGAGAGTCTGTTCTCGTCAACATCAACTACTGTCCTGTACCGCCGGAAATAAAAAGAAAACATTGTCCAGCAATCAATAAGATGAAATGAGAGTGAGAGTAAGATAGCAAAGCAGGAATGGGCATGACGTATATATATACAATATTGCTCTGTATCATCTGTCTATATTAGTATAACATGACTAAATTATCATATGGAGATCTTGGTGGCTCACGGTTTAAGTGTAAATGGATGGTAACACATTGTACTAAAATCTGTCACAGCGTGAGTTCTTCAACACTTGAAGACAAACTGCATATATTTTTTATTTTACATCTAAGACTCTGCTCTGGTAAATGCACATACTTTAAACATGTATTACCAAGATAACTCATAAAAGCACCCTGCAGTGCAAAAAAAATATATATATTACTATAACATTTTTTAAAATATATTTTTCTGATGTTTTATTTGTTGGAATATGTTCAAAACAAAAGTCAGGCAAATAAATATAAAACATACATTTCTTACATAAAAATAAATATGAAGGGTTTTGGAATGAAAATTATGTGCCAGTGATAAACGTAAATGAAATAGTATAAACATCGAGCAGACAGACCTTTTTCAAAGCAGATATTTTGACTGGGAAAAGCACAAGTCTTACTAGTAACATTAACAATGGCCCTGCTGCTTCAGGACTCTGAAACTGAAACTTTTTAATGGAATTCAGCCATCACAACTTTTATTATTTACACCTGCACTTTTCCTACTGTGACATGTCTTTAGACACCTGCCTTCACAAAATTAGTGTTTAATATTTTGGATTAAAGCCTTGACTTCACACTTCACCATTACTATATATGATGTCATTTGAGAAGCAACACTGTTTCTTACATCAGGTCTTGAACGAAGCTCAGAGATCTCTCTCCCTCTCCCTCATTCACAAATTCACTTCATTTGTTTATGGAGATTTTTAGAGTCAAGTCATGTCATTTTTTTAAAACTTTTTTTTTTAACTGTATATAGAAGTTATCTCGGGTAACTTTTCATATACAGCAGGTCTAGACTGAATTCTTTACAATAACATCTTGCTGCACCTTATTTACACCTGAACCACCTGCTAAGCTGCCAAGTGGTGCTGCTAATGTACGTACTTAGAGAACTCACCCTTACCCTTAGGACTATATGGTGTTTGTACCTGTTATACCAATTCTTAGCTTTAGTCTACAGTGAATTATAGTTTTTTGCACTTATTTATTGTCTTGTACACATACGTCATGTCTGTCCTACATTGCACTGTGGTACACGAGGAAGGACATTTCATCTCGCTGTATGTTGACATGTGAAAGTACGGAAATGACAATAATATAGACACTCAGTAGTTTACTCTGTATACTCTCCTTCTATACATACTATACATACTCTATACATCACTATTAGTTATGATACACTGACTAAGCAAAAGATAATTAATTGACATGAAGTTTTAATTGACACTGGTACAGATTCTCAAAAAAGGACAACACTATCAGACAGTGGAAAATATCTGTGTTAGAGTTGAAACAATTAGCCAATTAATTGATAAGATAAATCAGTTACACTTTTTATAACTGTATAATCATTACATTAATTTTTAAATGAAAAAAAAGAACAGAAATTGAGTGGTGCCAGACTCTCAAATGTGAATATTTGCTGTTTATAGCAGTAAACTGAATATCTTTAGGTTTGGAACATCTATCAGATTAAAAAGATATTTAATACATCACCTCAGGGTTCAGGAAAGTTTGATGGGCATTTCCACCATTTTCTCACAATCTAAAGCCTGAGCAATTCATTGATTGATCAGAAAAATAATCAGTAGATTATACAAATGATGGCTATAATCAGTAGATTCAGGCCAGTCCAGGGAAAAAAAAACAAAACAAAAAAAACAGAAAAAGATAAAAGTTTAAAACCTGCAATGAATCTATCAAAATCACTGTACTGCACCACTAACTTACAGTAATGCATGGTTTATTTGACGAAAAATAACATAATATACACTGACATTGCCATATCCAAACGTTAAAGTCTGTACAACATCGCAGTCACATTGCCAAAACCAAATGAGGGAAGCAGAGTTTCTATCCTCAGGTCATCCGGATCCTCAGCACACACTTTTACACACATAAACAGTTCTGCAATACTGTACTGTTTGTTTCTGTCACTATCACTTGCACAACAGGTCACTTAGATGCAAATACTGGCAGATTTGGCCAGGATTTGTATGTATATTTGTTCATATATTTCTATGTATACAGATTTGTATTAGTATATACCTTTAATGTAATTTTTCTATCCATCTATTTTATCCAATCCCTCTGATATTCTCGCACAGTAACTGAGCATCGCTTTTCTTCCGCTGTGTGTATCTTTGTGCATGTGACAAAGAACCTTGAACACTGATGAAAGAGGGTGTGTGTGTGGTCGAGAACACTCATCCCTATTGTTGTACCCTGAGCTCTGTGAGACAGAGACACACTTGCCTACATGCACACACATGTATGCCATTACTATGACAACCAATGCTGTTGTTATGACAGCAAATGATCATACTGTCCAAGCACACAAAAGCAGATCTGGTCACTTGAAAATTACAGCATGGACACTCTCGGACTTAAAGATCACAGCTGAAAAACAGATGTGCCTGGTAACTGGAATACACCTCTCTGTCACTTTAGAAAGAAAAAAAAGAAAAACAGTAATGTAAAAACACTTTTCTTTTGGAGAATTTATGTGAAACCTGTGAATGCCTTTAAAAGTATCATTTCAAATGATAGCAGACGCTCAGCATGATGGGTGAGGAGTGAAATGAGTGTGAATTGATCTTTAGTTCCTCTCAGTAGTCTATAACAGTGGAGATGTCAAAAACGGTGGCTGTGTGAACTATGTCTAAATCTCTGACAGCTGTGAACTGCAGCTTCAAGTGTGAATGAAAAGCTTTGTATAAAACTTTGTACTGTTTTTTTTTCCCCTCATCAACAAGCTACTACCTAACAGAGGGACATTCAACTGCAAAAATAGAGCGACAGAAGAAGAAAAGGGAACTCAAACCTCATCAGTTCCAGAAGTTTTGTGAGACTGTCTTCAAAAAAGACCCCAGAGGTCGTCAGCGCAAACCCCTTATTACGAGCCATACTTAACTTTTATTGTTAGGCAACCTCTACCGGCTGTGGTAATTACAACAAGAGCAAAGGAGGAGATCAGGTGACGCATGTTCATTATTGTGACCATGGCGACAAAGGTCCTCTAACCTGAGGGAAGTTTGTCTTTTAACCCAAACCACAATCTATTCCTAACTTTAACCAAGCAGTTTTTGTGCCTAAAACCTGACCAAACCTTAACACACACATGCAGAGGTTCAGACTGTCCGACCGTTTCGACTTTTATTTGGACATCATAACTGATCAGAGGGAGTCACTAGCGCTTCAAAAGTTGGAGTCAGGGTTTTGGACATCACTGGAGAATAAGACTAACACTCCAGACATGCTAGCAGCAGCTCTGTAAGGAAATACTAAAGCACAGCGATGCTTTTAGCTAAATTCAAACATCAGGATGCAGACATGCTCATAGTGTCAACAGCTAACATACTGCTGATGTTAAGGAAGTATAATCTTTAATCACATTCACAATTTTAGATGATAGCATGCTAACATTTGCTAATCAAAACTAAACACGATTAAGTAGTACGATTACGAGTACGATTAAGGCTGTTGCTAGAGGAAAAGTCAGTAGGCTTCATCCCCTGAGGGCCATGAATATTTGTATGTACAATTCATTCAATAGTCAAGAAGATATATCATTCTAGACCACAGTGTGTCAATTTTTTTTTTTTTTTTTTAATGCAAGATAGAAAATGCAAACTGTAAAGTGCAGGAAAAAAAGACAAGCACTGCTGCTCTTTTTCACTGGGGCCGCTCATTAATTGGTGGCACATCCTGCTGCCACCAGTGTTGAAGTTTCCCCCTCTATGATGGTCTTTTCGGCTCTAATCTTGAGTCAGGTCTAATTATCTTTGGCTTTTTTTCAAAAACTGGGTCCGACTGTTGTCAGGTCAGATTGAGTCTTTTGGTTTTTGAAAATTATAATTCATGCATGTCTGATTCATGTGGGTGTACCTCTGGTCTATCTGAAGACTTCCCACCCACCAACACTGACAGCTGTGTACCTTGGATCACAGGAAGGAGACGACACTACTATCAGAAATGAAACCTGGATCTCTGCAGGGGTGAGCAAGTGTTTAGTTCCTCTACCACCTGTGCAGCTCCTGATGCTTTTGTTTTTAACCACTGGCTTATGCAGATCCTTGACAAAAAATATATAAAGCTATGGAAAAAAAGGCAAGCGTTATCACACTGCAAAAAACACAGAACCCTTTGGAGCTGCTGAATGCTTAGGTTGTTATTGGTTGAAACACAAAACTGCAGAGAGAGGAAATGCACACTATGGATATGCTGCAAAGCAGAATGGGTCAGTATGAACAGAACTGTGGTGGACGGAAAACAGTCAGATTCAAAGAAATGCTCAGGATGAGCCAACTAAGTCATTAAATCCAACTTGCTTTGAAAAAATCAAAGGGGTAAAGAGAAAATCACTTACACTCGCCCTGGCAGGAGAACAAAGGTGAATATCTGCCCACATCCCATCACCTCTGACCACCCAAAACAGTCTCATCAACAGATAAATCTATAACTTTACCACATCCAAAGTCAGGGTGAGATAAAACTAACCGACCACACAGGCAAACCAGCTGCCATTTTGTGAGAGGTACACACCTATAGACAGCTCTGAGTCTTGATGACTGCTTCATCAAAATAGAAACCACCAAATAAAACAGACTTGTAAATCATACAAAAGTCCCTCACGAATATCAACATTTCCTTAGAAGGCTGCTTCATTTATTTTTCAGCCATGCATATTTAACAGTTGCTCTCACTTGGGGAAAACACGCTACTTCATGGAACTCATTCCAGGAATTCATCAGCACTCTGTCAGGCAACATGGCAGCCAAATATTTCTATGTCAGAAACGCACGGGCCAAAAGGACTGCTGTAAAGAAATAGGACATACTGATGATCAACTGTGCTCGCGATGTGCTGAAGCAAAAAAAGCAATTTTTTTTAGAAATGAGAGCAGTCATATTACGCAATCATTCAGATGCTGCGGAGCTGCTAATTCCACATCCAAAAGTAATATTTTCAAAGAAGAAACAAACAAACCGTAATCCCCTTACCACCATACATGAAATCTTCTTTTTTTTCTTTTTCTTTTAAATCTGACTTCCTCTCTTTGTACTGTCAAATTTTATGATAAGTGTTCGTGTCTCTTTTGGTGTTTGCTGCCTAGATCTTGAGATTAAAGCACAGAGAGTGAGATAATGTAAGAATGTAGAGCGTCGTCTCTGGCTGCTTCGCAATTCTCTGCATTCACGCAGGAATATTTAGGATTGAATCCTATCTGAATATCAAAAATCAGACCCAGATCCTAATCAGAAAAGCAATAGCAACACACTGACAATAATACTTTTCCAGCTTTTATCTACAGACATTTTATTTGTGGCAACTGCTAAACTTCAGAACAAAAGAGAGAAAACAAAACAATAACAAAAAAATAAATATTTGGTAGACTACCATGAAAGCCCAAGTTCAAAGAAATATGGACTTGCGGTGTATTGCATCATGTGGGGGCACACCACTGAGTCATCTGCCACGGAGCTCATTCCAGACAAACCTGTGAGCCGAGTATGTGCGGCAAAACAGAGAGATTCATTGATCTTTCTTTTCCACCACCATCACCTCATTTAAACAAAAAAAAACAACCTCCTGCATGATATTTATGGAACATAAATAAGGAATAGACAAATCTAATTTATTTCAGGGTCAATTCCATCAGCTTCCAGTGTCAGCACAATCAATGCCACTGAAAACACTGTTCCCTTAAAGTAAAAAGAAAAGAAGTAAAAGCTAAAATCTCCATAACTGACATTGTAAGATTCAGAGGGTCTACGTGGCTGCATCATAAAGGTCTAATTTAGCCTGTTTTTCTAAGCGAGAGCTGCATGAGCACACCCACCGATTGCCACATGACCTCCGCAAAGAACTAAAACACAGGGTGTTTTCCCTCAGCGCAGCCATAATGATACATTACTATTTATGTTCCGGCAGCTGGTGGGTGGCTGTGCTGAAAAGTCACTCAGTCTGCCTCCTTTATTTGCCCCCTGAATCTTGTAAGGCACCATGAAGTTCAGTTTTATATGAATGCTGCTGTTAGTTAAGATGTAAATTCCCTTTACAAGTTGAGTGATGGCTCAACGTTTTTTCGAGCTGTGAATATAAAAATCTTCATCATGTAAATGACTTCTCTGCACAGACTTATTTGTTTAGTGCAGTTCTAACTGTGTTTAATGTTCAGTGTAGCAGTGAGAATACTGGCTGCTTAACTCATGGGGAAAGAGAGTTTAAAGCACAGCTGTAATGATTAGGTGATTCATAGATAAGTCTATAAATGACATTTATTTTGATAATCAATCAATTAATCATTTCAGTCATTTTTTAAAGCAAACGTGCCAAACATTTGCAGGATCCACTTTTTGGTTTTTTTTACATTTCATAGAACAATGAATGAATTAATCGAGGAAAAAAATTGTCAAACTTATGGATAATGGAAATAATCAATAATAATAAGAAACAATTCATGGTTTCAGTTTCTCAAAGTGAATATTTGTGGCTTTTTCTTTGTCTTAAATTACAGTAAACTGAATAATTTTGACGTCTGGGATTACTAACAATTCTAAATCACTTTGGGTTCCTGGTTATCGTGATGTGATGACACACGTCATGATCGTGAAAATAATGAAAACTTTTCGCAGTTGCTGCCAAATCTCAGATTACAAAAAAGTACATTTTCCTGATAATGATAATTCACTTGCGATAGAATAGTTTTTAAGTGTATTTAAGTAAAGGATCAGAGTATTGCCTCTTCTGGCTTGAGATCAAGGTACTGGAGATAAAAACACTAAATTCTAACAATCAGTGGGTGTGCAGCTCTAGCTTAAGTCACATGCTGAATTTCAAGTAATAATAAAAACAGCAGCCAACACCTGTGGTATGGTTCATACTGTATTTTGCACTGTGCATCCTTACATGAACCTCAGTTTTTACTAAATGGAGGTGCATTACATAACACTTCCTAGAAAATTAAGTGGGAGTTTTGGCCAATGTTCTAAACATCTACTGTTCTTGTTTTGTTCCTTTTTTAAAAAAAAGAATATTCAACCAAAGAAGACTGTCGAGTACAGGCAATAACTGAGGCGCCACAGGTGTACCTTGTGATTGGAATATCAACGTTGCCCCCATTATCACGAAATTATTAAAACAATAGAGCGCTTTATCTTTTTTAGAGCTTTGTCTGTAAAAGAGAAATGTGCAGAGACTTCCTGTCTTTGTTCATTTTAGATCAGTGTCTAAACATCGTGGATCACCGCATTCTCCTCGTCAGTCCCTCGTCTGTTCTCTGCTGCCGAGGGCACCGCGCAGCATCATGCATGCAGCTCAAAACAGGAGGGAGGCACACTGGGCACATGATGAGAAGTTAGATATGCTTTCTTTAGGCATTAAATACCGCACGCAATCAAAGGTGAAATTAGCACTTTCTGGTTTATTAGATCCTAGGGAGAGAGTCATTTGATTATTCTGCTCCTCCACTCTCACTGCTGTCACACCTCAAACTACAAATTAATTGGGTTAAAAATGCAAAAAAGGCTGCACACCTCATTTTCTTCCACATTTTTCACAGGCACAAAACCTCTCACAGTCCAGGCAACTAAAAATCATCATTTGATTTTCAACTGCTTTAGTTTTCCCCCCAGACTTTTACTGGATCCAGGCACTATTAATGTATGTATTTACATGTAGATAATTTGTTTTCTCCTCAAGCCAGACACCAGAAATGTGGCACTTCTGCACAGATAATTAATTGTGAAATATAGTCTGGAGTGTGAGGGCATCTATTACGAATCTCAAGGGGTAAGGGTATATTTTAACTGGTCCATAACAATAAATATCGCAGGCTATAAGGCTTATGTGGGAATATAAATTTATCTGTGGGTTCACAAAGTCACTCTCCAGTTCTACAGTGCAGCTCCAGCTATAATATTAAAGATTTCATAATGTGATTATATTCTGTTCTGTGGTTTCAGACCTAGGGGAGGGAATTGTTCATGTCAATTGTTCTCGATCTGAGGAGCTGCATATATTCTTATATTAACTTTTATTCCCCAGTAAACAAGAACTCAGGATGAAGGAGCATCATTTTTACAAAACCCATTTTTAAATATTTCTAAAGATGGTAATACTTTCCTCTAGCCCCCATTTAACATTTATAAGCAGTATATGGATGTTTAATTAATTACTTACAGTAAAACACACCATAATGTAGTTGTATGGGTAAAGGATGTGTTTATGTGTTTATTAATGTATGTCAACAATTTCATGTAGACATATTTTAAACATTTTATAGGATCTTGTTATATTGCATTATGTTGTTAATCACTCGTTGCATGAGTTATGGTGGTCTCACAGAAGGAGTTACAGTGACAATCACATCAACACTTGAAACCTGGAACCAGAGAATTTTTGGTATTTTTGCTGAAAAGAACAAATAAAGCAATTGTTTTGAATTACAAATTATTAATTAACTAATCGCCGCAGCTCTGTAGTCTCCGAATGAAATACTGCCCAGTGATTTCGTCATATCAACCACACACTGGATCAGCTGGACCAGGCTCTGTCAAACATTATCAAGGTCCTGTAGATAGCTTGTCTAAGTTCAATATTGATTTTCAGCTACTGCAGCTCTCAAAGTAAACTTTATCCATCTATGTATCTAAAGATTGGGTTGCAGGCACTGTTCAGTCTTTTTCCACTTGACAGGCCCAAGCCATTAGGGAAGACAAAAACAATGCTTAGGCTGCTGAAGTAAGAAAAAGTTTTTGACTCTTTTTCATCTGCAAATTAGCCATTGACAAGATCCAAATGGGTAACCTTAATTAACTGAAGCTTCTGTGCTCCAAAGTCTGAACCACCTGGCTGTCGAACGGCGAACACAGCTGGCCGTCGATGTGCGGTCAGCAAGAAATGGACTTGTGCGTGTGTGTGTGTGTGTCAGACAGTGTGTTTGTGTGTGAGGGAAGTTTGATTGAACTAAAACTCCTTATTACAATGTTCATATTATTCTTAATAAAGGGCATAATTATAAATCTGTATGGACGTTTAACCTTGTATATGTGTGGCCTTAAGGGCTACATCCTCTCCTTTCATTTGCAGCATGTAATTAGAATTGAACAGAAAAAGGACTGACAACTGGTATTAACAGGTTTAGAAAAAAGTATGTTACGTACTTTAAGTATCAAAAGTAAAAGCACTTATTTAGGCAGAATGGCCCCTTTCAGAGTGCTGCATTATAATATCTAAGACATTATTGGATTATTATCACAGATGCATTAACATGTACCCAACAAATCATCATCATTTGTTGATGATGAGATCATATTTTAGAGGCTGATGATAAGAGTATATTTTGTTCATAAAATCTTAACCTGCAACACTGTAACTACAACTGTCAGATAAATGTCGTAAGGTAAAAAGTACAATATTTATTACATTATTCCCAGGGTCTGAAAGATGCTTGGAGAGCCCCCATTAAATGACCAGGTGACCAAGTTAGGATGCTGCATGTGAAAGAATGTTGTATAAATATATTTCCTCAAAGGGGGGCATGTACATTCCTTTGCCTAAGTAATGCCTAACTAAAAGGATGGATGGTAGATTTCCATGTGGGAGTTTTGCTTTGTACTTACTCTCAGAATTGATATTTTGCATAAGATGGTAATGTTCAAGTAAAGTGCAATTACCTCCAAACTGTACTTAGGTTGAGTACTTGGGTAAGTCCTCTATTTTCCATTCTGTTCAAAATAACCTTTGTTATGGACCATTACTAATGATTACAGTCTTGCTTTTCTTCTATTTACATAATAATGATAACCAGTTCCTACTTTTAGTTTAGTGCTTTTCCAAACTTGTAGCAGCCCAGCAAAATGTCCTACTTATTAAAATATGGTGTCTTTGAGAAAAAAAAATAAAGAGGGCAGTCTGTAATTTTAAATCCCCTCCTCATCACACACTGCAAATGCAGCTTAAAGAACTGCAAGATATCATTTAAGTTTTTAAAGGTCATATAGTTTGATCATTCACGCTGCACAACCTGGCGACAGATGTGATCAGGTCATGTACTTTGCCTGAGCTTACGTCTGACCCAGAAAATTAAACTGAGAATATTCATGTCTGTGTCCTTGGAGAATTCCAGAGGCTCTCTCTTTCATGACCGTCATACGACCCTTCCTGTAGCACACATGGGCAAACTGCCACACCATACTGTAAAAATGCTACCAGATGGCCTCCATATCCTCTTACTGGCTGACTCTGTGGTTATGGGTTAACTGGGTGACGCCCACTCAAGTATTTTCACTGTGATTGTAGATGGTGCTGTTTGGGTACGCACAAAACAGAACAGCCAGCTTCAAAATCTCCAACAACACGATGATAAAAGGAGAAAAATAGCCAAAGGGGGAAGAATCTGTTTCATTTGTTGCCCTGTATTTTCTTCAGAAAATATTCAGTGGCTATTCTGCAAGTTAGCACTGGTCTGTAATTGAACTAAACAAAGAGTTTTACAGAGAAAAACACTAACAGCCCTAAATCTGCTCATTGGCTACATCGCTGACAGTTTGTGTCTGTCATGTGTTACCATTACATTACAGACATAGAGGTAAGCATCAAATTTTCCAGCAATCTTTGAAATAGCCTGATGGTCTGTTAAACAACACTTACTGCTGTTCTGAAGGCAAGAGGCCTTAAAGTCTCTAATAACCATCTGGACAAAAAAGTGTGTGTGTGTGTGTGTGTGTGTGTAACAAACAAAAGATTTTAACCCTTTTCTTAAAGGTATAATCTTTAGGATTTTCATAGAATACCCCACCCCCCCACCCCCCACCCATATTATGACACTATTTAAGGTTGCCATTTTTGTAATGGCCATTCAACATATTTGAATTTAGTAATAATCTCCCTTAAAATAGTTTTCATTGGTAGTGGCAGAGTCCACCATCCCTGCAGAAGGAATTCACAGGAACACAGTACATCCAATTTTATCTCATTAACATCAGCCTCACTGTTTACTGTTCACATCTGTCATTTGAACATTTTTTGTGAGCAGATCAGCTCTAAATATATTTTCCTCTGTCTAGTTGTGTGGACAACTACTTGTATTTTGTGCAGCATAAAATCAAATGAGAGTTGCAATTATTATTGACTGACTCGTTATTAAGACACCAGCTTGTTTGGCTGCACTGTAAACAGATGGCTCTTCTTTTGTATCTCTGACAAAGTAGCTGGTCAAGGAATATTTGCTGTAGTGTAGAACCACACTTACCACAACAGCTTGCAACAGCTGTCACATCAACCAGGATTGAAATTTTAAGGATAACAACGTTAAATTTCAACTGTATTTCCTGATTTAGGACTACAGACATGACATTTGTCCTTACTTATTTTGCTGTTCTATATGAACATATCAAACATTGGAGGAAGAATTAATACAAGTCTGGCTATATCCTATAAAAAAAATTTGAAATGGGTCAATAATCTTTTTTTTGTTGTTGTTGTTGTTCAGTGAATTGAATATTTTTTACCCAGAGGGTCTCGGGACTCCAGCAGTATGTGTTGTTACACAATAATCCAGCATTTATTTTTTGGAAAATAGTGTTAAAGCCCCTGAAAACCTGGTTTTAAATCTCTTTAAACGTGAAATGATTTTTTATTTTATTTTATTTTTTCAAGTCTTTTGTATTATATACAACAAGAGTTTAACACTCAAAAATAGCTCGGCTAAATCAGGACTATGTGGGTGTGGTTTCATCAGATGCGACTGACTGTGGCCCAGTAAAATAAAACAACCTCAAAACTGTTCAGATGCTGTTAAATCCTGATTGATGCACAGACGTATGTGACACGTACACCATTTTCCAACTGAGCCACTCCCTCTTCAAATCAGTGAGAAGAGCACAGACAAAATCTCACAAAATCATGTGAAATAAACAAAACTGTTCCTGATTTGGCAGAAAACAATGTGTTCGTGTAGAAGCACACCATTTGTAGTTACAAGCTGTTTGAGAAAATGTCTTATTAAAGCCTTTAAGCTCTGCGACTTAAAATATAATGGTAATAATAATAATAAGAAGAAGAAGAAGATACATCCATTCAGCCAATGCATTTCATTTGACTGATCTTACTCTACATGTTATTTAATCATGCTGAAGCAGTTATTGTGATACATAACTGTCTACCTCTGCATTTCTCAAGACAGACAGTGATTTGCCACATTTTCAGTAACTCACTTAGCACCGCATTTCAAAACTGGAGCCAGGAGAAATGTCAGAATAGGAAAAACAAATCAGGCCTAATTGTATCTAAAATTAGATAACTGCAAGACAAGAGGATTTGTATTAGTGAGAGAGGCAGTGGATGAAAGAGCGAATCAAGTCAAGATCATTGAGAGGTGAGTAACAAAGCCCTGCCAAGCTTTACTGTTGTGGAAAAAAAAACCTCCTCACCTCAAGGTTACAAGCAGCCAGGCTATGTGCAGCAAATGAAATACTCAAGGAAGACATAAGTCTCATTAAGGCCCATAAAGGACATCCCTAATAAAATCCTCAGCCTGACATGCAAGAGCTCTCCAGTGATGGCTGATTAATTGCTGGTGCAAATGAAAGCATGAGAGAGAGCCGGGGCTCTGTGGCTGTAATTTATCCTCTCCTGTCCTGTCTTGTCCTCACAGCCTGGGGAGATCGCCCAGGAAGACAGGAGACGGAGAGTGGGTGGCTGGTTTGGAGGGAGGGGGGTGGCGAGTGTGGGGGCGGGAGATGGGGGGGCACAGGGGGGTATCATCTTCATATTATGTGGAGGAAAACATGTTTAGGTGGCCAGTGAGATCATTTGTTTAGATTGTTTCAGTTATAACAAGCTGTATGTGTTGACATCTGGGTGTTTGAATGGGGAGGAAAAAAATTCCCCGAGCAGGTCAGACTGATAATGATGACTGCAACACGGTCGGTGAAGAAATATGGTGGCAGCAAAGATGACCCAAAATATATTCTCGGCAGTCATACATCAAGTAAAGACTGTGCTATTTTATGACAGCTCACTCTGTAATCCATCAATAATATCATCTTACTGATTCTCTGTCAGGATATATATATTTCATCATTTCATCACCTCCTTCTGTCAGATTTGTGTTTATGATTAATAGAGAGGTTTCCAATGCCAGGAGGGCATACTTGTCAAACATATGGCTAATGAGTGAGTAATTACCTCCCATAACGTGCTTTGATGCTTCGCCTTTGATCATTTCTGAATCAGACTAAAGTGGATTAATCAATGGTAAGGAAAGCTTTAAGAATAGCCGGTGATATATGGGGCTGCCGCAGCTGAGGTTATGAGACAGACATGGGGGTCCAAGGACAATCTGGGCCAGGATAATGCCCAGCTGAGGCCAGACACACACCTGCCCTCTAACTGTAATAAGTGGCTGTGGCACATAAAGAGGAGAGCGGAAAGAAACAAAGAAATGAGAGTAAAGGTGTGTGTGGGGGGGGGGTTGGCTAGGACACCCCTGTGTGTACACAGTGGCTACTTTTACACGAGAGTCTTGCTGCCCTGGTTGTAGGTTTTCAAGTGTAAATATCATAATTTGGTTAAAATAACCTGGTTAAATTCACACTCCAAGTATGAGAAACAAGGTGTTGTTTTTAACAAATAGATCTGGCATTTCTTTACTGTTACTACTGAGATCCACTGTTACAGCGGAGATCGTGATTACCGTTTCCTGTGTTAAAAACTGGCAAATATACCTTTCATCCTTATCCTTAACCAACAGAATGTCATTTATTTAGTCAAGGCACCTCAAAGAGAAACACGTACTTGTTGGGGACTATTTTCAGCTGTGGATGAATACACAATTGATGTCCCTAAAGTAAAACAACCACTTTTGTTTTAATTACAGCCTTCGCAGAATCAGTCATTTAGACAAGAGAAATCTGTATAACAATTAATACCAAGACCCTCACAATATGGTTCCACTGACAGGTTGATACTGAATTACTGACCTAGCCTTTTTGAATGTACTTGTCTAATCATGGATGTCCTGGTGGCCAAGAGGTTTAAGACGCTGATCATGTGATTGCAACGACCCCAAGTCCAGTTGGGGACTTCTGTTGCATGTCATCCATCCTCCCCCTCCCCTCAGTTCCTCCATCTCTCCACTATTGACTATCATTAAAGGGAAGAAATCCACCCCCGCCACCACCCCCCAAAAAAAATTGTGTTGTAAAGCCTATCGAACACTGTCATCATGTCCACATGTCAACAACTGAACTCACAAGCACAGAGTTATCACAATCAGAACGATATCCCTGATGGACAAAACACAAAAAAGCTGTTCCTTCATCCCGAATATGACCAATAGCCAGTTTAGTCAGACTGTGTGAATGTACAGACAGCTGAGCTTGAGCTGAACGACATTTGGACGGACAGCAGAATCACAGCAGTGTCAGAATCCTCAGTCTAACAAGCTCCTTCGGGCTGATTGAAGTCATGAAAAATTCAACTGGCCACATCGCTGAAACAACAAGTAGGACAAAAAAAGGGGGGGCCTAAGGAAGCAGCCCCTAAACCTAACTGGCAGTTTAAGTGACGCTTAACACAACAGCATGGAAGAGATGGCTTAATAACAGGAAACAGACGCATCAAATGACTGTGGCTGTTGAACGGCTGGCTGCCAGACTCATTGTCACTGTTTGCTGGTGGTGCGTATGCTGAGGCTCTAACAGGTGATATATCATGTGAACTATCATACAGCTGGCTAGAGTGATGATGATTTAAAAGGCTCAGTGAGAGGAGACAGCTTGTCTGAAAGCCTTGTTCCACTGTGTCCGCAGCCTGATGTGATGCATCCCAGAGTCACCTTCAAATGCTGCTCCTCTTGACTGAAGGCTTGATGGGTCTCATAAATACCAATCGCAATTATCATCCAGCAGCAAACAAACCTCCATTTTTCAGGCCATTCTGACAAGAGTAAGGGTAAACCGAGGAGGCCACGCTGGCATTTTGCATATCTTGTCTGACTGATATGTCATTGTGACGGTTTAATACCCCATAATTATGCCATTGTGGATGCCTGATGGCCGAACTGGCCTGGGTTGGCAATACATGGCCGCCGAGTGAGGAGTGAGATTTTTTTTTGCCGCAAATTGCATCGGTGTTGATGACACAAGAGGTGATGAATATTCGGAGGTGACCTACTCAACACAAAGAGCGATGGCTGGAGACAAAAACAAACATGCAGTTGGTTTGTCTGACATGCTTGTGTGTCTAGGGAATCATTAAACACAATTAGGCATAATCACTGGACAAAAACATGTCACCCATCACACTAATAGTTTGTTTACTATGAATATATCAGTTCAAACTTTACAAGTTACATAAGCACAAGGTGACATCATTTTCCTAATAATGTCACTTACACTTACAATATATTTTGACAGACAGGTGCTTCCCCGAGGGCCCGCCAGCTGTCATTCAACACTTCATCAGCCATGGGCTCAATGTGTCATCCAAGTAACCATGAAAGTTCCCTCTGCTCTCTTTTCATCTACCTGTGCTGCTAATCAACAAGTTGTCAAGGCAAAGAGACAAGAAGTATATCTTTATTCTGCAGGAGTGATGTTTATTGTATGTATAAATAACTAAAATATATGTGTCAAAGTCAATCTGTTCATTCTTTGTCTGTTAACTTTCTTCCTGACAAAGAAGTGTATAACAAAGCATAACATCTCCAGGCTGCACTTTCTGCAGAATTATGACATGAAAAGGTGTGGTTCCATATATCTGCTCTCCTCTGACCCATATTCTTCATATGGTTACCTAAAACTGCAATTCAGTTTCTACTTATAGTAATTTTACCATTGTTACTTCAGTTAACGGATTCAACCAGTGTTACATAATGTGTTAATCAATAAGGTTCAAAAGTGCTGGTACGTGGATTTTTTTTAACTGTTAGACAAAGCCGGGCTAACTCATTTCCTGTCTTTATGTTAAGCTAAGCTAACCATCTCCTGGCTGTAGCTTCATATTTAGCGCATCGATCACCTATTCAGCCTCAGAGGACAAAGTCTTATTTCTTATCCCGGCCAAGGGTCTAAGGATAAGGAGCGTTAAATAAAAATAACGTGACAGCATGCTGGATGTCAAAGACTCAACTAAAGCAAATCATATGTCTGCTTAAGGAAGCCCAAATGGATTTAGCCTGAATGTGTTATATTCAATCCTTTGTGTCAACCGAAAACACAAGGTTGCATGATGCTAAAAATTTTTTTTAAATGTAATGGCATACTGCTAAAAATTGGTAACTGCTTCTGTGTCAAAGCCGCTGAAGTTGTTTTTAATCAACAAAATTCAATTTCAATCTATAAAAACGCCAAAGAGGTGTGACTGAGATTAAGGGTACAGTTTTGCCCTCAACTGAGGCACAGCAAAATGCTGCTTAATTCATTTTTTACACATGGGTCCCTTACCACACATTCCAACCTTGAGATTGGACACAGGAATGAGAAAGGAAAAAAAAAAAATCCCCAATCCACACATGAGCCGGAGAGCTGATATCTGTGTAAAAGAAAGCATCACATAATACACTGGACTGAACCGCAACCTTGACTGAAGTCACTGAAAAGACTGCTATTGAAACACTTCTTTTGTTCTCTTCAATATTCTCTGCAATTTTTCACACATTATAGTACAACTAGGGAATTTAAACCATTTCTTTAATTATTTGCAACTGGAAAGATGCATCAAATAAAATCACAGTCAAGAGACAGGAAGATATGAACATCTATACACTGCAGTATAGTGACCTGCTGTACATTTATGTAGACATTTACACTAACGGTCTTTGTGACTGAAAAGGAAAGAATGATGATCTTCTCTATCTGCTGCAGATATAGTATTTGTAGCAGATATTTTATAGTTGGCTTTATTAGGTTTGAAAGTGCCAGTTCTTTTGCTGTATACACTCTACAGTAACAGCTCCAAAATACTGATCGAAAGATGTAAGCAGAGGGAAAAAGGAGCAGACTCAGTGGTAAATAAATGTAAAGATCAATCTAAAACTATGTTTAAACAAAATAACTGTGCAACAAAAAGAGGAGCGTGCAATTTTTGGTAAACACACAGACAATGAGAAAACTTCAACTTGAACTTGTAAAAATTAACAGAGGTGAAATTTAGGTGTTAATGAATCTTGAAGGTGAAAATGAGAATTGTTGCAAGAAATGTCTGCCTTTCCTGTGAAATATGAAATGATTTAATTAGTGTGGAGATGACTATGTGTATTAAGTTTTTACTGTTGACTGTAAAACACTTCCATGCAGCAGAAATATGTGGTTTATGGCAATAAGAATACAAACTGCCTCAGACCAGATGTGGCGAGTAATCAACGCGTTCGTACTGAATCATGAGGACTGAAAACCACAGGCATCGCAACGAATGTATACAAATCACTGCAAAAAAGACATTTTGTACTCTTAAACCGTCTTTTTTTTCACAACTGCATCTGACATAAGTAGATTATTTTCTCTATTTTGTTGGTAGAAAAGCACAATAGTACTAGAAAGGAGAAAGACAAGGTCAGACTGAGAGAGAAGCCCTCACTCTTACAACTAGGTGATTTCATGCCATATATAACAATAAATTTTTCTGCTCCCTGGGATCAAACTTTCAATAGTTTCTAACCCAGCTTCACCGCAAGCAAGGCTGCTTTCTGATGATTCAAATAATTCCAGCCCCTCTCTTCAAATGGAACATCTTGATGGATTATGCAGTGTCAGCCTTCACCGCGCTGAACATATTTGAATAAATGTAGATTTGAGATTTACTGAAAGATGAGGCCAACGCGTCAAAGTGATACACAACTGCATGCAAATGCTCGGTACTTTGAAGCTCTTGCATTTCAAAAAATGTGGCGTGGAATTTTTTTTTTTACAAACTTCCAAATCTGAAATGTGTTTTATGTTAATTTAATTCATTCAGGTTGTTGTCCCACCACACATTGTCATACTGCACTGACAGGCGGCAATGAGGTTAATAGTGATTTGTCTGTGCTCTGAGATCTATTGTATTAGCTGTCTTCAAAAGTTTTTAGTCGTCATCATGTCATTAGAAATTCAGATAGAAGAATTTTAAGTCTGAAGAGGTTCTGTTCAATTGGCCTGAACGTACAATATAAAAAGGCGGAGAGAAAAAAAGCAGCAATTTGTGCAAACAGTGAGAAACAATCAGTGCAAACCTTAGAAGATATGACATTCGGCAACAAATGACAAAATGAAATCATGTACAACAATCCTATTACACATGTATGCCATTTGACAACCCTTAAGTCTACTGATATTTGAACCAGAATAATCCACGTCGTGCAGGTCCAGCCTATTTATTCATGCAAAGATCGCGATTCTCTCAGGCTTAGGAAATCAGCTTTTGCTTCACTACCGCCTTTGTCACACGCATACTTCCCTGCCCTCGCTAACTACACTATCTCCCTGCCTGTTCAAGCAAAACTTTATGCTAAGTAAATCATTTACATCTCCCAAGCAGCCTATCTGCATTTTCCAATAAAACCCTAAATTGATGGATGTCATCTTAGTGCTCACAGGCAATAACTCCTGCTGCTTCGAAATAACAATATGTTTTGGTTTTATGAGGTCTAGACATGCTATTCTTTTTAATGACATCCCTAGGCCAGCGCTGTTTACATTTATTGATATCTGTTTTTAGACCAGAGCAGCTCTGTCTTCCACAGAGGTTTCCTATACAGAGTTAAGATTGACTTATGCTGACAAAACAAAACTTTTCATTTGGTAAGTTTAAACCACAGAGTGAGGCTGTAAAAATACTGGGCTCATGTTTCTCTCAGATACATCTTGCTGAGATCCAAGACAACATTTCCACTAGATTTGAAAATACATAAAAGATAAATATAAACTGTTTTAACAGTAGTCTGACACCTTATTGAAGGTGCTAAACTTCTGCTTCTGCTTGGGTCCATTTACAAATCAAGTTAACAACATTAGATGCATGTACTCTTTAAAACTTCAACTGATGAATAAACTGAATTGAGCAAGTGCTAAATAAAACAAACATAAAATTAAATCTAATCAGCTGTAGATATAATTGTGTTGGTTTTGAGGTGTATTTGTGCCAGACAACACAGGTTTTAACACCCTGAAAACACATTTTCTCATCCAGCTTCTTCTGTGCAAACAAAGTTACAACAGTTTTCACTAATTCAGTTAAGAAATTTCTTTTCTCCTTAGGATCTAGCAACATCTGAGTCTAAATCTGCGGCAGTGGTGGTCGCACATGGAAACAGGGTGGAATTAGCCGGAAGCCATTACCACACATCACTGGCGAGAGTGTTAAGAGCTGGTAACAATCAGGGCAAATCACATCACGTCCTCTCATCTCTTCTAAAAGCAGTGCTCTCCCCACTGTGGCGTACGGTTTGGTAATGTGTAGAGAGTTTGGAGGAGTTTCTCCCCAGAGGAAACTCGCCCAGAATGTGAAGGAGTTGCAAGTGAAAATATACAGCTGGGGGAAAATAAACTACCAAAGGCAAATTCAAGTTACATATTGAGAGACCAGAGGTCTCCATGTTTACACTGAGTCATGATGCACATATTAACCAGACTGGCAGTTTTAAATAACACTGTACACATTGAATAATAATAAACATAAAAACTGTGTCTTTCCTTTTTTTAATTTGAATTATTATTAAGGGGCAATCAGTTAGATTTGGATGAATCTACAGGATACTAAGTCATGGCTGCCAAACTGGCGATGAAACAGTGTTTATGGCTGCGTAAACTGACAATTCCAGTAATGATCCTGTTTACGACTCACTAATAATGATCCTGTTTACAAACCACTGTGCCTCAAGAAAATAAGAGCGCAAAGTTGTGCTTTGTGTCACGCGCCCACATGAAATTACAGCCCTCGGTTTTCACATAAGGGAATGGCACTGGCATACAGCAAAAGCAGCTACTGTACCTCCATTAAGTGGACTGACAGCTCTCACAGGAGAGGGACATCTTTTTATGTGAGCAACACTGAAGCTTGCAAGAAAAAAAAATCTATATATGGTTCATGCACTACATGGGGGACAGAGTGAAGTTCAGTGTCAGCACACAACAGATCAGCACTGAGCCACCGTGTCCATATATTTCACTAGTAACTGTAAACTCCTTTGTCCTAAAACTGAATCATTATTGTGCTATAACATCAAGGCGCATAAAAAGCAAGAAGTCAAAGAAGATAGGTGCTGAATCCTTTTTTTTTTTTCTTTCTGCAAACAGCAGCTCTGTGCTAATGAGTGCTGGCATGTGTCCTGCCTTGGAGGATAACAGCAAACCAATTGAAACACGGTTTTAGAGGGGGCGCAGACTTTACAATGACTAATTAAATTTATGGGAGCATCATGGTCTGTCAAAACTAAATGAGACCTGATTGCAGAAAAGAGCACAAAGAACTGGAAGTACCTCTGTGTGAGGAATGAACTTTGCTTGTTCCTCCAGCTTGTATGGATTTCTGCTGGTGAGCCACAGCACCGTCCACACAGACAAAGGTCCCCCTTGCTCAAGAGCTGTCACTGCACTTGCTAGAAGTATACCCGAGTGCTCAGCAGTACCACATTGTTATTCTCACACTGAGCTGCTGGAGCTTCTAGTCTACATACAGATATGTAAACTACATATATATGTATACAGAAACATATGTTGGCCACTGTGGCAAATGGGGTCAGATGTCTTTGGCTGTAGCTGAAGTCCTGTTCAACAACAATGAATGTTGAATGTGGATGCTGAGTTTGTATTTATGTCTTTGCCTTATTGTGTCTGTTTACCTGTCAGTATTTTAAAAATGCTATGAGTGGTTAATATAATTAATCTAATAAAGGGAAGATAATTTGTCATAATGGGAAAGACATGTGTCAGTGGGTGAGGCCTCTCACTAAAAGTCATAAAACTCCATACAAGAATCACGAAACTATCAAAAAATACACAATATTTTTATATATGAAATAATATAACTGCTCTTCTCTTTTTCTTGGTGCACTGATGGAACAAAGAACAAAGGACAGATGAAAGAATTAACTCTGAGTGAAAATCTGACAAGTGGAATCGGCTTATCTTGACAAATGAATAGCATTAATGGAGGTCTGCTACTGAAATCCATCTAGAGTGTGAACCATTTTGTACAATGTAAGTTGTAGAAGACTTTTAATAGGAAAGTTATAAAGTGCTGTAAAATAGGAAAACCACAACAAAACAAACTAAACACTAGCACATAAGGATAAAGGTAGGAAAAAAAAACATTGCGCTGCTGTCTCCATTAAGGTTCACAGCTCATTAAGGGAGAGTCAACAAACTTCCCCTATTAGAACCCACTGGGAAAACAGAAAAGGGAAAAAGAAAAAAAAACAGATTCCTACCTAACAGGAGCATAAACAAAAACTAAATACAAAGTAATTAGTTAAATGAAAGAAAAATATGTCAAGAGGAGATGCAAACTTTGCAATTAAATTTCTTTAAATGTTTTGGGGTCTTGGTTGAAACTGTTAGCTCACCTATCAGCCCTAAACCTATTTGCACATCCTCTAATACATGAATAAAAAAACTACTTGTGATTTTTACTGATGCTGCAAACTGTGATGTTTTTAGTCAATCTGGACTGTACTGTAAAACACAGCTAGATGTGAAAAACACAAAAATGCAGATATGAGTGTAAACTATACCTCAAATACTGTGGGATTAATACAAATACAGACTGGGCCCTTGACTACTGTAAAAGCAAATACTAACAATAGTAGTTGATGGAGTTTACAAACACTGCAGAATGTGTCTAAAATCCATACTGCATATTTACTCTAATCAGAGTTTGTAGTGTGTTGACACTAGAAGAGTATATTTAAAACATTCAATACGAAGACTAAAAAAAACAAAACATGTTGATATTTGAGGTTGCTGTTATTGGAACCACTCTGTCACAATGTAGCACTCAAAGGATAATTAAAACTAATTGTGTGAAACAGGAACACCTCAGAAAAAAATAAATACTGTTACATTTTTGGAAAAACATTTTCCAGTCTCCTTGTTAAGTTTAATTGGCAGAGGCGTGTGAGGGTGCAGTTTGACATCTGCTGGTGCAAGTATTGTATCATGTCCTGTTAATGTAAAACAGATAAGTATGTTAGTTTCTTGTATACACAAACCGTAAACTATAAAGATTAGTAAATAGCAGATAGTGTATATAGTTAGCGCGTGTTATGGAAAAGCGACACAACGCAAACAAACCCTTACCACTATCACCACCTACAAAAGCCCAAGCATTCAACAGAAGTGGTGCATTTGTATGCTGTGGCGATGTTAGGCATCCTTCGGTCAGTGCATATGTCCACATTTTTACAAAAGGTTACATCGATTCAAAACTTTAAGTTATGCTAAGCACAGACATGTGTTTGATTTAGCAATAGAAAAGCTGCCGTGCAGTAAGCTCACCGTCTGAACTGCAGGGCAGTTGTTCATTTGGCAGCTTGGGGTTTACTTCCCTTGTTAGTTACAGACAGACTGCTATTTGGAAGCCAATGGATCAAGCCCATATTTCCTCTCAAATACATTTACCTGTCATCTCAGATGTAAACAATGTGACTTTGAGTTTCCCCCTTCCATTAGCTCTATTGCCTTCCGTGTCTCTCCACAGCGCAATGACTCAAGTATGAGAAGTAATCAATAGGCTCCTGGTTTGGGTGAATGAGTCTTAGTGCTTGGTTTGCACAGTCTTGATCTGCCTGACAATGACAGATTATAGTGCTGTATCTGAGAGTAATTAAGATGGGTCTATCGTCACGCTGATAACTCAAGAGCACGATGCCCCCAAGGCAGGCAGCATCAACCTGTCAGACAACAGCTCTCTTCTGAGTAAACAGCATCAAAATTTTTCTTACAATTCACCTTGAGAAGAAGAGGAAAAGCTCTGCACCGACTGTAAATTCTGTAACAATTGTGTTTTACATTCTCAGCCTTACTGAAAACTGCTACTACGAGACTGGCAAGTATTTAAAAAAAAAAAAAAGTAAAAACCTGACCGTATGTGCCAAATTGTCCCCCAAGCAATGCACTTAGTATATTAGGTACCACCTAGAGTAAATGAAGATGCAAAATATCAATTTTCCTGAAACCACACTGTACTCCAGAAACCCTACTGGAGTTTCTATTTTCAACAACAACCCTGCATCCTTTAAGGAATTTTGGGAAAAGCACTTATTTATTTTCTTGCCTAGCCTTAGACAATCAGATCGATGCCATGTCATATCTGTATGTTAAATAAAAAGCTATAACCAGCAGCTGGCACGAGAGTGGTATCGATCCTCTCATCCAACTCTTAGCAAGAAAGCAAATAAGTGTATTTCCCAAAATGTCAACCTAAACCTCAGATGTGGTCACTCTGACTCTGCAGTTTGTAATTTTGTCATATAGGGTTACATTCATTGTGAGGTCTTTCCTATATTTTTGCTTCTCCATACATGCAAATGAGCAAATATTATGAACAAACATCAGTATAATGCAGTGGAATACAGCATCCTTTACACCAGACAACCTCACAACCAAAGGGACCACAGAGTGAAGTCAGCGCACAAACACTGATGGTAACATTAGTCCCAGTCAATTAACTGATTAGTCAAATGACAAAAAACAACTTTAAAACTTTTGATTAAGAATTTATCAGTTTTTTGAGCAACATTCTCTGGCTCCAGCTTCTCATTTGTGAGGATTTGTTGCTCTCCTTTGCTGTAATTTGGATTTGGGACTACAAGTCAGACAAAACAAAGAAATTTGAATACATTATCTTGGACCGTGGGTAATTGTTTTGACATTTTGTCAAAACAATTCATCAATTAATTGGAAGAACAATTGACAGATTAATCAATGACGATAACCCTTACTCAAAAACTGAACACTTGATGTAGATTTTACTGTCAAACTACTGCATTGCATTACATTACAGGGGGGTTCTGTTTTTCTGGTCCTGTAGTGTATTTAATGTTGTTTCTTTAAGACTTGTTTGTTCCTTCCAGCTGGCATCCCTGAGTGTATTGTTCAAACAAAATTAGAGGGGCGTTATGGTGCAGAGGGGGCACTGCTGAAAAGAAACACAGAAAACTTGGAAGGACTGGGCTATTCTAATGTAGTCGCCCAAGTTGAGCTGTATCCTGCTGTGTAAGGGAATAATATTTCATTCAGTCTGCATAAATACATTTGCAAACAGCACTCCGAGAAGAGGGGGACTGACTGATTCTGGACGATGGTGTTAAGCGAGAACAGTACCTGTCCTAACATCTCACTGTGTATAAGCAACACATAAATCTGTTAAAATATGATTTATTTATTTATTTTTTTTTTTACATTTTTGTTCTCTATCTCACAGAGAAGTATGGCAGCTGCAGCCCCCTTTTCTATCTATTAGCAACGTAAGATTTATTGATTAGTGTAGTGTTTGCATTCTGTTGGCTCTCGCTGATACAGGGAGTACTTGTACTTTTGATTTTCTCCAGTGGTGTTGCATTACTTCCACCTATGTGCAGCTGCTTACAGAGAACTCTAAGTACACAGCGGTTATTTTATCAGGCTCAGATCTGCCCAAACAAGTCCAGAGAGGAGACAGAAAGGTGCAGCCACTCTCCCTGTTGTCTGGAATGCAAGGTGCAACTGAGCTCTGCCAGATAGAGGAAAGCTCTCCCCTTCAGATTTCTATAGAAGTGAATGGCCTGCCATCAAACCACAGTGGATATAGTAAAGGACTGGTCTGAAAGCAGGGTGGGCATGGGCCAACTAATTCCTAAACAGCCTCTCAAGTCGATAGCTTTAAATGTGTCCAAAACAGGAAACTAATACTATAATGAGCCTACTCGTTGGTCATTTTTCTTGTGGTGGACCAGACAAAAACGCCTCTCTGTTTTTAGAAAACGCTGCGTAGTTGTTGATTAAAGCACCGGAACCGTTTCCATTCCAATTGGAGCAGTGGATTAGTGGGAGCTCGATAACTGAATTTATTGATTAGAGATTCAGTCTTTGCTTGCAGAAAGAGTCCTCTCTCCTCCGCATTGATCAGCAGTTATTTAGTCTTAATGTTGTGAGCTCTGGTTCGAGTCTCATCCACTCTCAAGGTTCTCCTTCTTTGGTGAATTCCTCTTTGGCTGTGACCTAATAACGGCACGGTTTCTTAAAAAACACGATCTAAACATTTCGGATTGGTCCATCACAAGACGACAGTAACTAAAAGATGAAGTCACTGTCTGGACCATCATCAGTGAGAAATCTGCTCTTGCTCATTTTTTTGGCTGTAATTGCAGTTCCCATTTGGCTCAAAGTGTGTAATTTTGACTGCTGTGATGAAATAAATCCTAATATTTGTGAGAATCAGAAAACTGATGTCTCAGATATTGCATATGACACATGGATGAGTGAGCAAATTATGTAGAGCGCCCCTTTGGGCTGATCAGTGTAATTTTTGATAATGTGAGAGGCATCCCCAACTTCTGACAAAATCTGACAAGTGAACAAGTGTTTCAGGGCCCTGCTTAGCCCAATAGGAGAAACTTCTGAAAATGCCCTAATGGAGCAATGAGATGCAGTTTATGAAAACCTCATCAGTTACATTAGAGAGATATGGCATACAGATACTTTATAGATATAGTGCCCCCATTAGGTAAATCAGGGACTAATGTGTTCAGTATTAAAGTGGCTATGATCAATATTTTCATAACAGCATGTAACAACCTGACAATGTGAGAGCGGTCGCTTTGACAGCCCAGCAATATGATTGGCTGTTGCTTCACACAAAAGGCTCTTCCCGGTTTGTCTTGTCTGAGTTCTTCATGGTTACATCATATATTCTGTCAGTTCATTCATGATTATTCACTCCATAACATCTTATTTATCTAATACTGAAAACTTTGTCTCTCCATACAACAAGAGAGAGCCAGAAACTCTTGATTTGCATACAGCTGCAGCAAATTATTTTCATTCATAAAATTATGGAATCCATCCCCCACCACCTCCTCTTCAAAGAGCAAGTGCTTCCCAACTAGACAACCGACAAGTCCCAACTTGGCTACACAACCAGCAAGTGCCAACAGCGAGGTACACAAGGGTGTAGGGGAAAAACTGACACTGATATAATAAAAAGTAACATCTAAGTTTGCTATTAAATAGATATTTTAAGAGTTGAATCACTGAGCGTTTATGAGGTCATCTTATGGCAGGAGGCAGCGCAACAGCACTTAAACTCAAGTAGCAATCTGATTCTCCCTCTAACTTCCCTGCTGTATTCATTTCAAAAATGATCTGGCAATGCAATACACTGTGGTAAAATTTAGGGAAGGTTTAAAGGTGTCAAGACTTGAATTTCCTCCAACCCTAGTAAAAAAAAAAAAAAAAAAACACAATTACTGGCATCTGTGATGTGTGTGAAAGACAGATGAATGGTCAGGCTGAGGATGATCCTCAATACCTTGCCAAATATAACCGCAGGGAACACACCGAAGTGGAAACGCAGGGATCGTTTTTAAGCCATTTTTTAAGTATCTTCATTTTACTGAGCTGGATACTCATTTGTTAGAAAAAAAAATTGTTTGACTTATAGTACGGAGAATATCTGCCTGATGGTGTTCTTCATTTCCAAAGTACTGTGCTCTGACTGCCCCAAAGCCTTAATGGTGGCTTGTAATTGCTCCATCTCCCATACTAATGTGCACTCTATGCCCCTCTCAAAACAAAAACATTGCATTTCCTTTTTTTTTTGGTTTTGTTTTGTCCCCACCCCCCCCCACCCCACTGTAGACCTGATTGTCACCGTCTAAGCATCACAGCCAATAGAGTGAGATCTCTCAGATCCGGGGAACAGAGAGAACAATGTCATATTCATAAGCGGAGACATCAGCTCTCCTCCTCATTACCACAGCACAGTCATGAATGGAAGCTTCTGTCCCCACAATCATGAAAGGACCTGTCATCTGTCTGTTTCTGCTAATTGACTGTTTACTACATTTCAACGCAGACAGACAGACACATTTTTTGATCGTCCTCGGTTTGTCATTGAGTTTGACACCGCAGTACAAATCCCTTGCATAGAACTGTCCAGAAGTTTTTCCTTTATTTTTGATTTTTTTCATATTTTCAACATGACTCAAAGTAATAGCATGTCTACAGCAGAACTCCTGTGACCTTGACAAAACAATCAGATACAGTATTTACTTGTAGGTCCCACTATAAAGTATGTGGACTGAAACCCTTGCACCCGGCACCCAAGGTGATGTTTTTAAGGAGAGATTGGAATCTTTCAGAAACTGAAAAGCATATGAAGTCAAGGACAGAAAGAGATTTTTACAATTTTTTTCCAACATTGACCTCCATAACCTACCTCTTTCTGTGTAAACTGACTGAGTTGCTGCACCCTCTGACTCGAAAGGACAAAAGCTAAAGTGAAATCTGCCTATTCACTGCGAGCTGCAGGGCGCCTCGTGCGCTCGGGTCCATTTTAGAACCTATCTCCAAGAGAGTGTGAAGTTTGATGCACACTCTTGCGTGCTGCCGTGCACAGACCAGGTAGGTTTAAATATATTCGATTTGCAGGCAAGAACTTGTGTGCCTTCGCACAGGCACACAGCAGCAAAATTCAGAGCGGATACGGCAGACAAACACAGCCTGGAGGTGTGATGTCCTCGGTGAAATGATAACCGCATAGCCCGCATGACTCACTTTGTTACATCTGCTACTAATGGCTAAATTCCTCACATGCATTAGCTGCCAATTCGCTGCCAGCCCCTCCCTTTCCAACAGTAAGATTAGCTGCCACCACATAAAGTAGTGCCATGCATTATCTAGCAATTAGAGTGAGCCTTATTAAGCAGAGTTTAATGTAAATTTAATGAGCAATAAATTCAATTTCTTTAAATAGAAGAGTATATTATTGTTACAAATGATGTACTGTGGTGATCTCAACGTACGGACGATGAAATACTTCACATATCAACGGGCCATTAAGTGCAGTATTAAATTTATCCTGAAACATGGTACTGTACTGTACTATTAGCACCATTTTATACAGACAGTAGAGAGACGGCCACTTCATTTTGCTGCAGAGATGAAGCTGAGAGCTGAAACAATTACTCAATTAATCGATCGACCAATCCACAGACAATGAATCAACAACAATTCTGATGATCAATTATTCGTTTCAGTCATTTCTCCAGCAAAAATGTCAAACCTTCTCCGGTTTCCGCTTCTCAACTGTAAGGATTTGCTGTTTTTCTTCATCTTGTTTGATAGTAAACTGTCAAACTGTGGGGTTTTCTGACTGCCCATCAGACAAAAAACCAATTTAAAGGGGTCAGCTCGGCTTTTTGGAAATTGTGATGACTATTTTTTTTTTTTTTTAGACATTTGATGTACTGTAACTAAGTACTTGTGACTTGTGAGTGCTGCACTTGAGCAAAATTTTGATGTAGTTGCACTTGAATTACTCTGTTTTATGTTATTTTATACTAATCCTTCACTATATTTGAGGAGCAAATATTGTACTTTTTACTCTACCACAACTTTGCGTAATAGTATTTTATAGATTAAATTCCTCAAAAAAAGTTAAATTTAGCCTCCATTAATTTGCTGCTTACACATACTGTTAATGCATCAGTGAATATAACCAAGGAAATATTATACTGTATAGTAAGAAATACTCACAAGGGAAATATTTCTGCATAATGAGTTATTTTGAGTGCAGTGACTTTATTTGTATAAACTGTTGCTGCTACAATTCCATCGTTAAGTAAAGGATGTGAATACCTCTACCACCGCTGGCTCTGGTTCTCTGCTCCTTCTAATGACCTTATCATTAGCGCTCAACAGTAATATGCATATACAAGTACTTCCTGTAGGCCTAAATGTGTACCACTGACAGGAGGGGAAAAAAGCAAAAACCACCAGGAGGCTGACATTTTTCATAGTAACTGAGGGAATAAGAACACAGACAGACAAACACAAATTGAGGGCAGAGCAGAACACTGCCAGCTGATTTCAGCAATATCCGTTTCAAAGCCAAACCCCACCGTAAGCAGCCAGAGACGGACATCTTCAATCACTCACCGTGTCACATGCCAACTGGCAAACAAGAGCACCCTAACAACTGTATGCTTCCTTTTGTTTTTTGTGTTGTTTTTTTTCCTGAGACCCTGTCCTTCAGTGGCGCCTTGAGGCTTCATGACAGCTCGTATTGATCCACTTCACCATCACTCAGTCCTGACGAATGACTTTAAACTGGCAACAAGTGGGATTATGCAACCTTCTGAAATTCGACCATCTGATATGCTACAACAGGCCGAGCCCCGGGAGATGCAGGGAGAGAAAATCCTGCTAAACACATTCTTTGTTAAAATGCGAAGTCTCAGCGTTTCATAACAGGATGCTTGGGCCGAGGCAGCTCTTAAGCTTCATTATAACAACTTTCCCTTATGATGTCCTGGATCAGCTGTCTCCCTCTCCCACTTTTTTTTTTTTTTAATTAACCCTCTTTCCTTGGTATCCTTATAATAAACCCATCCAGTTAGCTGGATTGTTCCTCTCACACCATATACAGAAACAAAGTTCAAATGCACTGATTCTGGAATATTAACAAAGAAGAACTGGAAGCTGTCAAAAAGCAAACTGTCAGCACTTCACAAAGCGAAAGCCCAGGCCCTTATTCTTTCTGCTCTCAGCAGCTGGCACAAAGAAAAAACAAATGGAAAACCTGAGGTCAGATCAGAGCCATTTCTGGCTTGAGGATTTCTACCTGAACTGTGAGACAGCATCAGTTTTCTAATGCTGCAACCCTGGGTTTATTGAGCTCCAGGTTATTGCGTATTCATGATGCATTATTTTATTTGACTGAGAGGTTAATTAAATTAATGTGACAAGGAGACGCTAGACAATGCTGTAAATGTCATTCAGCCGCTATTCAACACAGACCATAATAAATTCAACAACTGTGAAATGAAAGCCTGGTAAGCAGTGAGCTGTGGGAGGAGGAAAAAAAAGAAACAAATGGGAAAAAGAAAAGAAAAAACAATCCCACTGTTGGAAAAAAAAATAATTCTCTAACTTATAACTTCATTGTGGGAGCAAGTTGTCACTCTCAACACACACACACACACACACACCAGACCTGTTGATGGGTGATGCAGATTCTATACAGTGCACTCATGGTAATAGAAATTAAACCACTGAGAAGTCACTCAAGTGGGCTTCAAGTATAAACCTGTCATCTCAACTGTTGCTTTCCGTTTTAACAACCGGGGGGGTGGGGTGGGGTGGGGGGTTGACAACACCACAACATGGCCATCCTACCGCTAGGAGGGACTTAAAGCGGCTCCACGCTGACATTTTAATCGTTTCACATGCGTCAGTATTGTCGGCGGATACGTTTTCCAGGGAAAGAAGAGAAAAAAAAAATAAGACACTGACGCATGCAACTCTGATGCAACCGCGGAGGAATGACAGGGGAAATGATCGGACTCGTGGGGGGGGGGGGGGCGCCTGCAATGGTCGCGCACATTTGGTTGGGTTCGTGCAAAAGCCCCATCTAACAGCTACATGGCAGATTTACATCTCCAGCCTCACTTTAACAGGAGGAGAGAAGTGAAGACTGCGGACTTGCACACACTCACACGCGGACGCACGCACGCACGCACACACACACACACACACACGCACATTCACTGGCATCAGGGGCTGCAGTTGTGCGGCCAGAGGACACTGAGCGAGACTAGAGCTGCAATGCGTGTTTTTCCTCCAAAGCGCACCTGAAGCGCAGACTTGAGAGATCTTTGGGGGGGGGGGGGGGGTTAAAAGACAAGTGGGGATGAGTTTGGACTGTGAAGGTTTATGCGGTGTGCCTAAAAAGGATACGAGCGCGTTCGAGCCCGCGTCTCTCGTAGCCGGAGAATCTCAGCATTTGATAATAAAGAGCCACGTTCCAGTGAGCACTGCCTTCAACTTGCCCTGGGTCTGAAATACTGTGCGACCATTTCACTCGGTTATCACCGGTGACACTTTCTCTCCACCTATGCAATTGTGCAGCACTAACATTACTTTTTATAGCGGTCCTCTGTAGCCTTTGCAGTAAAACTCAGGACAACACCCTTTCAATCAGCGCTAAATTACGAGATAAGTGCCCTTACGGTGTCGGGAAAACAGCGAGGGTATTTCGGAGTCGACGGCAGTATCGGAGCAATAGAAAGTGATGCTGAGATTTCAAAGGGGGGGAGAGAGAAAAAAGCTTGTGCGCATCTAGCGCGCAAACGCACCACAACTTCTTTTTCCCCGGTACTCCTCGGGCTTTAGCTGTGGACGGGAGTAAATTCTGCATCACAGACACACGCGAGACATAGCGAGGGGGTGAAAAGGGGGGGAAAAAACTTACCTTTGTGAAGAAACGCCGCTGAAATCACGAAAACAGAGAGAGAAATAGCGAGAGATCCGCTCCCCGTGATCGCCATGTTGGACACCTGCTTGAGACTGGCGGCGCTAAATCACCTAGAGACGGCCATGGGATGAAAATGTAGACACATGAGAGGCGGAGGGAGGGCTCAAGCAGGGAGTCTGCTATCATATTGGGCTGCATTATGTTGCAATGACATCTAGGCCTATAAAATTATATACGAATATTACACGGATACCTTTGGAATTTTTTTTTTGTTGTTGTTTAATTTCAAAACTGCATTACTGTCCGCGTGGATTGCCACTGAGCACCAAAGACACACTGTAATTCCCAGTAGGAATATTGAGGGAATATTACAGTGATACCATGGGAAGTGTAAAACACCATGGAGCGCGGTGAGGTAACCATAAACTCACCACCGAGAACCACAGACACTTTAGAGGAATATTATAGTAATTTTCTTTTATGGTTATAGTCTGTTAGTTCATGTGGGTGAGACCAACCTATACTCAACTGGCTGCACTTTGGGTTTTATAGCTGAGGCACAAATAATTCTCAGATAAAACATCATTTAGTTTATGTTTATTATACAGTAGTATTCGGGCCAGTAGCAGTGTAAGCTGCTGTTTGTTAAACGGAGTGTGTATTCCAGTCTGCTTTATGACACAGAGAAAGAGAGGATGCGTTATTCTATGGAACAACATACCTTTGTGTTACTTTACATAAATACAATTAAGGTCAAATTGTAACATGTTGAGTTAAAAGGTATTTTTGAGGGTTTGTTGTTTTAAAAAATAACAAAATTATGTGTTTTTGTCCCAAAAAGGAACATGGATGTGCTAAAATAACAGCAATGTTGCCCATAAACCGGTTTAATTAAAGGAATAATCAGTAAAGTTTGCTGAAACTCTGCTTCTCAAGCCATTGTCTACAATGTCTACTCAAAGAGCGCCCCCTTTCCTTTAAAAGAAGTATTACAGTCTATAATTGAAGCTGATGGTGGTGAAGAGATGGCATGCTCCTCCAAAACTGAGAACAATACTATCAAAATTTCACATTTTAAAAATCATACTGCTTGAATGGAAATGAGATATTGCAGATTATTAATAAGTGTGACAAACTGAACTCTCTCTCTCTCTCTCTCTCCCTCTCTCTCTCTCTGTGCTTTATTATATCTCATAATGTTTCAACTCCCCCAACTTATTCTCACCTGCAACATGGTACATTTGGAATATCTTATGGGAATCACAGAGCTACAGAGAGCCGTGCATGACAACGTTGAATCTCATTTCCTTTTTTCATTGTGTCAAAACAGCACAAAGGCTGCTAATTGCACAATCTATTCTCTGAGACTGCGTGTCAGTCCTCATTCCATGGATGAGTAGATAGCATTTAGAACTTCAGTCTAATGCTGCAGCCGTCCCTATCACTACAGATTGAATTCCACACATCAAATTTATTTCAGATGTTATTATCTGTGGCAGCTTGCCAGTTCTGCCTGCCACTCACACAATGTCTCCACAAGGTGTTTTCTCCTCATAGCGCCTGGCCGGGCTGCTTTATTTTCCGACAGCATAGCACCGGTGGGCATCAGTCTGCGAGGTGCACCTGGTGGAGACACGCTCAGTAACTTATAGTTCCACCTTTTGCGTTTATGTTTTTCGCATTTGTAACTTTTTTATTTTTATTTTTATTTTTTGGGGGGATTTGTGATAATGTGATTTACAGTACGCTCGATGGTTCATTTCAGTTCTTGTGCACTCACAATACCAGGCACTGCCAACTTTTTGTTTTTTTTGTCCCAGTCTCTCTCTCTCTCCCTCCCTCTCTCTCTCTCTTTTGCTGTGTCGGTGATTCACTCCACTACTGCATGGCATTTCCTTTGCTCATGAGAATAGATGGGGTTCCTGGGTCTCTCTGAGAAGAGAAGCCCAGCGTCTCTGTCTCCCCCGAGCGGGATGAATAATGGATAGGGAATGGATCAGATGACTGAACTGCTTCATCTGGATCCTCTGTAGTAATGGCCAGCCATAGATTCTCTCTGTATGTGTGTGCGGTGCTGTGCGTGCTCGATCCATGTGTCACGCCAGGACCGGCTTGCAAACTGTTAAGTGGTTTATTTTGGTAATCTCACATATGAGCTAGTCACACACTGAATACTGGTGGGTGCCATTTAATAGGGCAGCCATCAGCATTTTCTATTTAAATTAGTGGGGAAAGTGGTAATAAAAAGATTTTCGCCCAGGCCTCTTTCTCAGTTAATGTTTGATTAGAAATGCAATGGTTTTAAATTAAGATTTCTTTTCCCTCTTGGTATGAAATCAATCAAATTAACGGAAATTGAATTATTTGAGATGGTAATCTATTTAGGCAAACCATTCACCATGAAAATGTTTTTCCTCTTGTTGTGAAAGGAAGAATAATTGAATCAGACCCTTATAAGTGACCCCCAATGGCTGAGCAAGAACAAGAGTTATTGAAATGGAATGTAGATTTTCTCATGCTTAGACGACATAAGTGAACAGGCAGGAGGTATGCAAAATTCAATTTTCCCCACATTATATATACAGAGATTCACATGTATATGATATGTAACATAGCAGGATAGAACCAAGGGGAGAATAATGAGACTGTGGAGATGTTTGCAAGCCCCCGCCCAGTCCATATATCTATCCAAAGCCATATGCACTTTTTAAAACTTATTTTAGCACAACAGGATTTATAAAGTAGAATAGTATTTCTGCAAATTTCCACCCACTCCCACCCCCACCTCCATAGCAAATTATTACAGGAAATGATATTCCAAATATATCACCACAGGTCATCAATTCTTTATGCCTTCCAGGGATGAAACATGTGCACTCAATTGGTTTCCTGCCTCTTTTTTTCACACTTACACACATGTAGAGACCACTTGTAAATCTTATTTACATGTTTTTGACAAAGGAAATCTTATTTTATCAAGAGGTAAATGTTAAAGAGAACTGCATCTTGGTATTTCAACACACTAATTTAGTTCCATGGTGCTGATTAATAAATATCCATCACAAGATAATTTGTGGTGAGTTCAGATTGCTTGAAAAGCAAACACACCTGCACAAATACATACTGTATTTCTCTTTGTCTGTTCATTTAAAGCAACAGGATTTAGTGTTTTCAACGCTCAATAAATGTGTATAAATGACATACAGTAATGGTCTCCATCATTCTCTGTCATTTCCCCAACTGAAAATACTTAATTGTTAGACACATGCTGTACATTTTTATCAGCCAATGCACGCAAAGGCAATTTTGCATCCAACCAAACCCACAGACACAAAGCAGGTAATTGTAATAAATCATGAGTCACGTGGCACCTTACAGAGGCTTAATGGTTATAAATTTGTCAGGGTATAGTGTATGTCAAGTTGGCTGGATGGGCCTGAGTGTGTGCCTTTCTTGTCTTTATATATGTATAGAAGAGAAATATTGTTTCAGTCCTCCCATTTATATTAGTCTAAACTCTGAAAATGGGGTTGAAGTGGCCAAAAAAAAAAGCATAGTGCAAGCCCCTGAGTCTTTCAGAGTTTAGACTAATATAAATGGGAGGACTGAAACAATATTTCTCTTCTATACATATATAAAGACAAGAAAGGCACACACTCAGGCCCATCCAGCCAACTTGACATACACTATACCCTGACAAATTTATAACCATTAAGCCTCTGTAAGGTGCCACGTGACTCATGATTTATTACAATTACCTGCTTTGTGTCTGTGGGTTTGGTTGGATGCAAAATTGCCTTTGCGTGCATTGGCTGATAAAAATGTACAGCATGTGTCTAACAATTAAGTATTTTCAGTTGGGGAAATGACAGAGAATGATGGAGACCATTACTGTATGTCATTTATACACATTTATTGAGCGTTGAAAACACTAAATCCTGTTGCTTTAAATGAACAGACAAAGAGAAATACAGTATGTATTTGTGCAGGTGTGTTTGCTTTTCAAGCAATCTGAACTCACCACAAATTATCTTGTGATGGATATTTATTAATCAGCACCATGGAACTAAATTAGTGTGTTGAAATACCAAGATGCAGTTCTCTTTAACATTTACCTCTTGATAAAATAAGATTTCCTTTGTCAAAAACATGTAAATAAGATTTACAAGTGGTCTCTACATGTGTGTAAGTGTGAAAAAAAGAGGCAGGAAACCAATTGAGTGCACATGTTTCATCCCTGGAAGGCATAAAGAATTGATGACCTGTGGTGATATATTTGGAATATCATTTCCTGTAATAATTTGCTATGGAGGTGGGGGTGGGAGTGGGTGGAAATTTGCAGAAATACTATTCTACTTTATAAATCCTGTTGTGCTAAAATAAGTTTTAAAAAGTGCATATGGCTTTGGATAGATATATGGACTGGGCGGGGGCTTGCAAACATCTCCACAGTCTCATTATTCTCCCCTTGGTTCTATCCTGCTATGTTACATATCATATACATGTGAATCTCTGTATATATAATGTGGGGAAAATTGAATTTTGCATACCTCCTGCCTGTTCACTTATGTCGTCTAAGCATGAGAAAATCTACATTCCATTTCAATAACTCTTGTTCTTGCTCAGCCATTGGGGGTCACTTATAAGGGTCTGATTCAATTATTCTTCCTTTCACAACAAGAGGAAAAACATTTTCATGGTGAATGGTTTGCCTAAATAGATTACCATCTCAAATAATTCAATTTCCGTTAATTTGATTGATTTCATACCAAGAGGGAAAAGAAATCTTAATTTAAAACCATTGCATTTCTAATCAAACATTAACTGAGAAAGAGGCCTGGGCGAAAATCTTTTTATTACCACTTTCCCCACTAATTTAAATAGAAAATGCTGATGGCTGCCCTATTAAATGGCACCCACCAGTATTCAGTGTGTGACTAGCTCATATGTGAGATTACCAAAATAAACCACTTAACAGTTTGCAAGCCGGTCCTGGCGTGACACATGGATCGAGCACGCACAGCACCGCACACACATACAGAGAGAATCTATGGCTGGCCATTACTACAGAGGATCCAGATGAAGCAGTTCAGTCATCTGATCCATTCCCTATCCATTATTCATCCCGCTCGGGGGAGACAGAGACGCTGGGCTTCTCTTCTCAGAGAGACCCAGGAACCCCATCTATTCTCATGAGCAAAGGAAATGCCATGCAGTAGTGGAGTGAATCACCGACACAGCAAAAGAGAGAGAGAGAGGGAGGGAGAGAGAGAGAGACTGGGACAAAAAAACAAAAAGTTGGCAGTGCCTGGTATTGTGAGTGCACAAGAACTGAAATGAACCATCGAGCGTACTGTAAATCACATTATCACAAATCCCCCCAAAAAATAAAAATAAAAATAAAAAAGTTACAAATGCGAAAAACAAAAACGCAAAAGGTGGAACTATAAGTTACTGAGCGTGTCTCCACCAGGTGCACCTCGCAGACTGATGCCCACCGGTGCTATGCTGTCGGAAAATAAAGCAGCCCGGCCAGGCGCTATGAGGAGAAAACACCTTGTGGAGACATTGTGTGAGTGGCAGGCAGAACTGGCAAGCTGCCACAGATAATAACATCTGAAATAAATTTGATGTGTGGAATTCAATCTGTAGTGATAGGGACGGCTGCAGCATTAGACTGAAGTTCTAAATGCTATCTACTCATCCATGGAATGAGGACTGACACGCAGTCTCAGAGAATAGATTGTGCAATTAGCAGCCTTTGTGCTGTTTTGACACAATGAAAAAAGGAAATGAGATTCAACGTTGTCATGCACGGCTCTCTGTAGCTCTGTGATTCCCATAAGATATTCCAAATGTACCATGTTGCAGGTGAGAATAAGTTGGGGGAGTTGAAACATTATGAGATATAATAAAGCACAGAGAGAGAGAGAGGGAGAGAGAGAGAGAGAGAGAGTTCAGTTTGTCACACTTATTAATAATCTGCAATATCTCATTTCCATTCAAGCAGTATGATTTTTAAAATGTGAAATTTTGATAGTATTGTTCTCAGTTTTGGAGGAGCATGCCATCTCTTCACCACCATCAGCTTCAATTATAGACTGTAATACTTCTTTTAAAGGAAAGGGGGCGCTCTTTGAGTAGACATTGTAGACAATGGCTTGAGAAGCAGAGTTTCAGCAAACTTTACTGATTATTCCTTTAATTAAACCGGTTTATGGGCAACATTGCTGTTATTTTAGCACATCCATGTTCCTTTTTGGGACAAAAACACATAATTTTGTTATTTTTTAAAACAACAAACCCTCAAAAATACCTTTTAACTCAACATGTTACAATTTGACCTTAATTGTATTTATGTAAAGTAACACAAAGGTATGTTGTTCCATAGAATAACGCATCCTCTCTTTCTCTGTGTCATAAAGCAGACTGGAATACACACTCCGTTTAACAAACAGCAGCTTACACTGCTACTGGCCCGAATACTACTGTATAATAAACATAAACTAAATGATGTTTTATCTGAGAATTATTTGTGCCTCAGCTATAAAACCCAAAGTGCAGCCAGTTGAGTATAGGTTGGTCTCACCCACATGAACTAACAGACTATAACCATAAAAGAAAATTACTATAATATTCCTCTAAAGTGTCTGTGGTTCTCGGTGGTGAGTTTATGGTTACCTCACCGCGCTCCATGGTGTTTTACACTTCCCATGGTATCACTGTAATATTCCCTCAATATTCCTACTGGGAATTACAGTGTGTCTTTGGTGCTCAGTGGCAATCCACGCGGACAGTAATGCAGTTTTGAAATTAAACAACAACAAAAAAAAAATTCCAAAGGTATCCGTGTAATATTCGTATATAATTTTATAGGCCTAGATGTCATTGCAACATAATGCAGCCCAATATGATAGCAGACTCCCTGCTTGAGCCCTCCCTCCGCCTCTCATGTGTCTACATTTTCATCCCATGGCCGTCTCTAGGTGATTTAGCGCCGCCAGTCTCAAGCAGGTGTCCAACATGGCGATCACGGGGAGCGGATCTCTCGCTATTTCTCTCTCTGTTTTCGTGATTTCAGCGGCGTTTCTTCACAAAGGTAAGTTTTTTCCCCCCCTTTTCACCCCCTCGCTATGTCTCGCGTGTGTCTGTGATGCAGAATTTACTCCCGTCCACAGCTAAAGCCCGAGGAGTACCGGGGAAAAAGAAGTTGTGGTGCGTTTGCGCGCTAGATGCGCACAAGCTTTTTTCTCTCTCCCCCCCTTTGAAATCTCAGCATCACTTTCTATTGCTCCGATACTGCCGTCGACTCCGAAATACCCTCGCTGTTTTCCCGACACCGTAAGGGCACTTATCTCGTAATTTAGCGCTGATTGAAAGGGTGTTGTCCTGAGTTTTACTGCAAAGGCTACAGAGGACCGCTATAAAAAGTAATGTTAGTGCTGCACAATTGCATAGGTGGAGAGAAAGTGTCACCGGTGATAACCGAGTGAAATGGTCGCACAGTATTTCAGACCCAGGGCAAGTTGAAGGCAGTGCTCACTGGAACGTGGCTCTTTATTATCAAATGCTGAGATTCTCCGGCTACGAGAGAACGCGGGCTCGAACGCGCTCGTATCCTTTTTAGGCACACCGCATAAACCTTCACAGTCCAAACTCATCCCCACTTGTCTTTTAACCCCCCCCCCCCCCCCAAAGATCTCTCAAGTCTGCGCTTCAGGTGCGCTTTGGAGGAAAAACACGCATTGCAGCTCTAGTCTCGCTCAGTGTCCTCTGGCCGCACAACTGCAGCCCCTGATGCCAGTGAATGTGCGTGTGTGTGTGTGTGTGTGTGCGTGCGTGCGTGCGTCCGCGTGTGAGTGTGTGCAAGTCCGCAGTCTTCACTTCTCTCCTCCTGTTAAAGTGAGGCTGGAGATGTAAATCTGCCATGTAGCTGTTAGATGGGGCTTTTGCACGAACCCAACCAAATGTGCGCGACCATTGCAGGCGCCCCCCCCCCCCCCACGAGTCCGATCATTTCCCCTGTCATTCCTCCGCGGTTGCATCAGAGTTGCATGCGTCAGTGTCTTATTTTTTTTTTCTCTTCTTTCCCTGGAAAACGTATCCGCCGACAATACTGACGCATGTGAAACGATTAAAATGTCAGCGTGGAGCCGCTTTAAGTCCCTCCTAGCGGTAGGATGGCCATGTTGTGGTGTTGTCAACCCCCCACCCCACCCCACCCCCCCGGTTGTTAAAACGGAAAGCAACAGTTGAGATGACAGGTTTATACTTGAAGCCCACTTGAGTGACTTCTCAGTGGTTTAATTTCTATTACCATGAGTGCACTGTATAGAATCTGCATCACCCATCAACAGGTCTGGTGTGTGTGTGTGTGTGTGTGTTGAGAGTGACAACTTGCTCCCACAATGAAGTTATAAGTTAGAGAATTATTTTTTTTTCCAACAGTGGGATTGTTTTTTCTTTTCTTTTTCCCATTTGTTTCTTTTTTTTCCTCCTCCCACAGCTCACTGCTTACCAGGCTTTCATTTCACAGTTGTTGAATTTATTATGGTCTGTGTTGAATAGCGGCTGAATGACATTTACAGCATTGTCTAGCGTCTCCTTGTCACATTAATTTAATTAACCTCTCAGTCAAATAAAATAATGCATCATGAATACGCAATAACCTGGAGCTCAATAAACCCAGGGTTGCAGCATTAGAAAACTGATGCTGTCTCACAGTTCAGGTAGAAATCCTCAAGCCAGAAATGGCTCTGATCTGACCTCAGGTTTTCCATTTGTTTTTTCTTTGTGCCAGCTGCTGAGAGCAGAAAGAATAAGGGCCTGGGCTTTCGCTTTGTGAAGTGCTGACAGTTTGCTTTTTGACAGCTTCCAGTTCTTCTTTGTTAATATTCCAGAATCAGTGCATTTGAACTTTGTTTCTGTATATGGTGTGAGAGGAACAATCCAGCTAACTGGATGGGTTTATTATAAGGATACCAAGGAAAGAGGGTTAATTAAAAAAAAAAAAAAAGTGGGAGAGGGAGACAGCTGATCCAGGACATCATAAGGGAAAGTTGTTATAATGAAGCTTAAGAGCTGCCTCGGCCCAAGCATCCTGTTATGAAACGCTGAGACTTCGCATTTTAACAAAGAATGTGTTTAGCAGGATTTTCTCTCCCTGCATCTCCCGGGGCTCGGCCTGTTGTAGCATATCAGATGGTCGAATTTCAGAAGGTTGCATAATCCCACTTGTTGCCAGTTTAAAGTCATTCGTCAGGACTGAGTGATGGTGAAGTGGATCAATACGAGCTGTCATGAAGCCTCAAGGCGCCACTGAAGGACAGGGTCTCAGGAAAAAAAACAACACAAAAAACAAAAGGAAGCATACAGTTGTTAGGGTGCTCTTGTTTGCCAGTTGGCATGTGACACGGTGAGTGATTGAAGATGTCCGTCTCTGGCTGCTTACGGTGGGGTTTGGCTTTGAAACGGATATTGCTGAAATCAGCTGGCAGTGTTCTGCTCTGCCCTCAATTTGTGTTTGTCTGTCTGTGTTCTTATTCCCTCAGTTACTATGAAAAATGTCAGCCTCCTGGTGGTTTTTGCTTTTTTCCCCTCCTGTCAGTGGTACACATTTAGGCCTACAGGAAGTACTTGTATATGCATATTACTGTTGAGCGCTAATGATAAGGTCATTAGAAGGAGCAGAGAACCAGAGCCAGCGGTGGTAGAGGTATTCACATCCTTTACTTAACGATGGAATTGTAGCAGCAACAGTTTATACAAATAAAGTCACTGCACTCAAAATAACTCATTATGCAGAAATATTTCCCTTGTGAGTATTTCTTACTATACAGTATAATATTTCCTTGGTTATATTCACTGATGCATTAACAGTATGTGTAAGCAGCAAATTAATGGAGGCTAAATTTAACTTTTTTTGAGGAATTTAATCTATAAAATACTATTACGCAAAGTTGTGGTAGAGTAAAAAGTACAATATTTGCTCCTCAAATATAGTGAAGGATTAGTATAAAATAACATAAAACAGAGTAATTCAAGTGCAACTACATCAAAATTTTGCTCAAGTGCAGCACTCACAAGTCACAAGTACTTAGTTACAGTACATCAAATGTCTAAAAAAAAAAAAAAATAGTCATCACAATTTCCAAAAAGCCGAGCTGACCCCTTTAAATTGGTTTTTTGTCTGATGGGCAGTCAGAAAACCCCACAGTTTGACAGTTTACTATCAAACAAGATGAAGAAAAACAGCAAATCCTTACAGTTGAGAAGCGGAAACCGGAGAAGGTTTGACATTTTTGCTGGAGAAATGACTGAAACGAATAATTGATCATCAGAATTGTTGTTGATTCATTGTCTGTGGATTGGTCGATCGATTAATTGAGTAATTGTTTCAGCTCTCAGCTTCATCTCTGCAGCAAAATGAAGTGGCCGTCTCTCTACTGTCTGTATAAAATGGTGCTAATAGTACAGTACAGTACCATGTTTCAGGATAAATTTAATACTGCACTTAATGGCCCGTTGATATGTGAAGTATTTCATCGTCCGTACGTTGAGATCACCACAGTACATCATTTGTAACAATAATATACTCTTCTATTTAAAGAAATTGAATTTATTGCTCATTAAATTTACATTAAACTCTGCTTAATAAGGCTCACTCTAATTGCTAGATAATGCATGGCACTACTTTATGTGGTGGCAGCTAATCTTACTGTTGGAAAGGGAGGGGCTGGCAGCGAATTGGCAGCTAATGCATGTGAGGAATTTAGCCATTAGTAGCAGATGTAACAAAGTGAGTCATGCGGGCTATGCGGTTATCATTTCACCGAGGACATCACACCTCCAGGCTGTGTTTGTCTGCCGTATCCGCTCTGAATTTTGCTGCTGTGTGCCTGTGCGAAGGCACACAAGTTCTTGCCTGCAAATCGAATATATTTAAACCTACCTGGTCTGTGCACGGCAGCACGCAAGAGTGTGCATCAAACTTCACACTCTCTTGGAGATAGGTTCTAAAATGGACCCGAGCGCACGAGGCGCCCTGCAGCTCGCAGTGAATAGGCAGATTTCACTTTAGCTTTTGTCCTTTCGAGTCAGAGGGTGCAGCAACTCAGTCAGTTTACACAGAAAGAGGTAGGTTATGGAGGTCAATGTTGGAAAAAAATTGTAAAAATCTCTTTCTGTCCTTGACTTCATATGCTTTTCAGTTTCTGAAAGATTCCAATCTCTCCTTAAAAACATCACCTTGGGTGCCGGGTGCAAGGGTTTCAGTCCACATACTTTATAGTGGGACCTACAAGTAAATACTGTATCTGATTGTTTTGTCAAGGTCACAGGAGTTCTGCTGTAGACATGCTATTACTTTGAGTCATGTTGAAAATATGAAAAAAATCAAAAATAAAGGAAAAACTTCTGGACAGTTCTATGCAAGGGATTTGTACTGCGGTGTCAAACTCAATGACAAACCGAGGACGATCAAAAAATGTGTCTGTCTGTCTGCGTTGAAATGTAGTAAACAGTCAATTAGCAGAAACAGACAGATGACAGGTCCTTTCATGATTGTGGGGACAGAAGCTTCCATTCATGACTGTGCTGTGGTAATGAGGAGGAGAGCTGATGTCTCCGCTTATGAATATGACATTGTTCTCTCTGTTCCCCGGATCTGAGAGATCTCACTCTATTGGCTGTGATGCTTAGACGGTGACAATCAGGTCTACAGTGGGGTGGGGGGGGGTGGGGACAAAACAAAACCAAAAAAAAAAGGAAATGCAATGTTTTTGTTTTGAGAGGGGCATAGAGTGCACATTAGTATGGGAGATGGAGCAATTACAAGCCACCATTAAGGCTTTGGGGCAGTCAGAGCACAGTACTTTGGAAATGAAGAACACCATCAGGCAGATATTCTCCGTACTATAAGTCAAACAATTTTTTTTTCTAACAAATGAGTATCCAGCTCAGTAAAATGAAGATACTTAAAAAATGGCTTAAAAACGATCCCTGCGTTTCCACTTCGGTGTGTTCCCTGCGGTTATATTTGGCAAGGTATTGAGGATCATCCTCAGCCTGACCATTCATCTGTCTTTCACACACATCACAGATGCCAGTAATTGTGTTTTTTTTTTTTTTTTTTTTACTAGGGTTGGAGGAGATTCAAGTCTTGACACCTTTAAACCTTCCCTAAATTTTACCACAGTGTATTGCATTGCCAGATCATTTTTGAAATGAATACAGCAGGGAAGTTAGAGGGAGAATCAGATTGCTACTTGAGTTTAAGTGCTGTTGCGCTGCCTCCTGCCATAAGATGACCTCATAAACGCTCAGTGATTCAACTCTTAAAATATCTATTTAATAGCAAACTTAGATGTTACTTTTTATTATATCAGTGTCAGTTTTTCCCCTACACCCTTGTGTACCTCGCTGTTGGCACTTGCTGGTTGTGTAGCCAAGTTGGGACTTGTCGGTTGTCTAGTTGGGAAGCACTTGCTCTTTGAAGAGGAGGTGGTGGGGGATGGATTCCATAATTTTATGAATGAAAATAATTTGCTGCAGCTGTATGCAAATCAAGAGTTTCTGGCTCTCTCTTGTTGTATGGAGAGACAAAGTTTTCAGTATTAGATAAATAAGATGTTATGGAGTGAATAATCATGAATGAACTGACAGAATATATGATGTAACCATGAAGAACTCAGACAAGACAAACCGGGAAGAGCCTTTTGTGTGAAGCAACAGCCAATCATATTGCTGGGCTGTCAAAGCGACCGCTCTCACATTGTCAGGTTGTTACATGCTGTTATGAAAATATTGATCATAGCCACTTTAATACTGAACACATTAGTCCCTGATTTACCTAATGGGGGCACTATATCTATAAAGTATCTGTATGCCATATCTCTCTAATGTAACTGATGAGGTTTTCATAAACTGCATCTCATTGCTCCATTAGGGCATTTTCAGAAGTTTCTCCTATTGGGCTAAGCAGGGCCCTGAAACACTTGTTCACTTGTCAGATTTTGTCAGAAGTTGGGGATGCCTCTCACATTATCAAAAATTACACTGATCAGCCCAAAGGGGCGCTCTACATAATTTGCTCACTCATCCATGTGTCATATGCAATATCTGAGACATCAGTTTTCTGATTCTCACAAATATTAGGATTTATTTCATCACAGCAGTCAAAATTACACACTTTGAGCCAAATGGGAACTGCAATTACAGCCAAAAAAATGAGCAAGAGCAGATTTCTCACTGATGATGGTCCAGACAGTGACTTCATCTTTTAGTTACTGTCGTCTTGTGATGGACCAATCCGAAATGTTTAGATCGTGTTTTTTAAGAAACCGTGCCGTTATTAGGTCACAGCCAAAGAGGAATTCACCAAAGAAGGAGAACCTTGAGAGTGGATGAGACTCGAACCAGAGCTCACAACATTAAGACTAAATAACTGCTGATCAATGCGGAGGAGAGAGGACTCTTTCTGCAAGCAAAGACTGAATCTCTAATCAATAAATTCAGTTATCGAGCTCCCACTAATCCACTGCTCCAATTGGAATGGAAACGGTTCCGGTGCTTTAATCAACAACTACGCAGCGTTTTCTAAAAACAGAGAGGCGTTTTTGTCTGGTCCACCACAAGAAAAATGACCAACGAGTAGGCTCATTATAGTATTAGTTTCCTGTTTTGGACACATTTAAAGCTATCGACTTGAGAGGCTGTTTAGGAATTAGTTGGCCCATGCCCACCCTGCTTTCAGACCAGTCCTTTACTATATCCACTGTGGTTTGATGGCAGGCCATTCACTTCTATAGAAATCTGAAGGGGAGAGCTTTCCTCTATCTGGCAGAGCTCAGTTGCACCTTGCATTCCAGACAACAGGGAGAGTGGCTGCACCTTTCTGTCTCCTCTCTGGACTTGTTTGGGCAGATCTGAGCCTGATAAAATAACCGCTGTGTACTTAGAGTTCTCTGTAAGCAGCTGCACATAGGTGGAAGTAATGCAACACCACTGGAGAAAATCAAAAGTACAAGTACTCCCTGTATCAGCGAGAGCCAACAGAATGCAAACACTACACTAATCAATAAATCTTACGTCGCTAATAGATAGAAAAGGGGGCTGCAGCTGCCATACTTCTCTGTGAGATAGAGAACAAAAATGTAAAAAAAAAAATAAATAAATAAATCATATTTTAACAGATTTATGTGTTGCTTATACACAGTGAGATGTTAGGACAGGTACTGTTCTCGCTTAACACCATCGTCCAGAATCAGTCAGTCCCCCTCTTCTCGGAGTGCTGTTTGCAAATGTATTTATGCAGACTGAATGAAATATTATTCCCTTACACAGCAGGATACAGCTCAACTTGGGCGACTACATTAGAATAGCCCAGTCCTTCCAAGTTTTCTGTGTTTCTTTTCAGCAGTGCCCCCTCTGCACCATAACGCCCCTCTAATTTTGTTTGAACAATACACTCAGGGATGCCAGCTGGAAGGAACAAACAAGTCTTAAAGAAACAACATTAAATACACTACAGGACCAGAAAAACAGAACCCCCCTGTAATGTAATGCAATGCAGTAGTTTGACAGTAAAATCTACATCAAGTGTTCAGTTTTTGAGTAAGGGTTATCGTCATTGATTAATCTGTCAATTGTTCTTCCAATTAATTGATGAATTGTTTTGACAAAATGTCAAAACAATTACCCACGGTCCAAGATAATGTATTCAAATTTCTTTGTTTTGTCTGACTTGTAGTCCCAAATCCAAATTACAGCAAAGGAGAGCAACAAATCCTCACAAATGAGAAGCTGGAGCCAGAGAATGTTGCTCAAAAAACTGATAAATTCTTAATCAAAAGTTTTAAAGTTGTTTTTTGTCATTTGACTAATCAGTTAATTGACTGGGACTAATGTTACCATCAGTGTTTGTGCGCTGACTTCACTCTGTGGTCCCTTTGGTTGTGAGGTTGTCTGGTGTAAAGGATGCTGTATTCCACTGCATTATACTGATGTTTGTTCATAATATTTGCTCATTTGCATGTATGGAGAAGCAAAAATATAGGAAAGACCTCACAATGAATGTAACCCTATATGACAAAATTACAAACTGCAGAGTCAGAGTGACCACATCTGAGGTTTAGGTTGACATTTTGGGAAATACACTTATTTGCTTTCTTGCTAAGAGTTGGATGAGAGGATCGATACCACTCTCGTGCCAGCTGCTGGTTATAGCTTTTTATTTAACATACAGATATGACATGGCATCGATCTGATTGTCTAAGGCTAGGCAAGAAAATAAATAAGTGCTTTTCCCAAAATTCCTTAAAGGATGCAGGGTTGTTGTTGAAAATAGAAACTCCAGTAGGGTTTCTGGAGTACAGTGTGGTTTCAGGAAAATTGATATTTTGCATCTTCATTTACTCTAGGTGGTACCTAATATACTAAGTGCATTGCTTGGGGGACAATTTGGCACATACGGTCAGGTTTTTACTTTTTTTTTTTTTTAAATACTTGCCAGTCTCGTAGTAGCAGTTTTCAGTAAGGCTGAGAATGTAAAACACAATTGTTACAGAATTTACAGTCGGTGCAGAGCTTTTCCTCTTCTTCTCAAGGTGAATTGTAAGAAAAATTTTGATGCTGTTTACTCAGAAGAGAGCTGTTGTCTGACAGGTTGATGCTGCCTGCCTTGGGGGCATCGTGCTCTTGAGTTATCAGCGTGACGATAGACCCATCTTAATTACTCTCAGATACAGCACTATAATCTGTCATTGTCAGGCAGATCAAGACTGTGCAAACCAAGCACTAAGACTCATTCACCCAAACCAGGAGCCTATTGATTACTTCTCATACTTGAGTCATTGCGCTGTGGAGAGACACGGAAGGCAATAGAGCTAATGGAAGGGGGAAACTCAAAGTCACATTGTTTACATCTGAGATGACAGGTAAATGTATTTGAGAGGAAATATGGGCTTGATCCATTGGCTTCCAAATAGCAGTCTGTCTGTAACTAACAAGGGAAGTAAACCCCAAGCTGCCAAATGAACAACTGCCCTGCAGTTCAGACGGTGAGCTTACTGCACGGCAGCTTTTCTATTGCTAAATCAAACACATGTCTGTGCTTAGCATAACTTAAAGTTTTGAATCGATGTAACCTTTTGTAAAAATGTGGACATATGCACTGACCGAAGGATGCCTAACATCGCCACAGCATACAAATGCACCACTTCTGTTGAATGCTTGGGCTTTTGTAGGTGGTGATAGTGGTAAGGGTTTGTTTGCGTTGTGTCGCTTTTCCATAACACGCGCTAACTATATACACTATCTGCTATTTACTAATCTTTATAGTTTACGGTTTGTGTATACAAGAAACTAACATACTTATCTGTTTTACATTAACAGGACATGATACAATACTTGCACCAGCAGATGTCAAACTGCACCCTCACACGCCTCTGCCAATTAAACTTAACAAGGAGACTGGAAAATGTTTTTCCAAAAATGTAACAGTATTTATTTTTTTCTGAGGTGTTCCTGTTTCACACAATTAGTTTTAATTATCCTTTGAGTGCTACATTGTGACAGAGTGGTTTCCAATAACAGCAACCTCAAATATCAACATGTTTTGTTTTTTTTAGTCTTCGTATTGAATGTTTTAAATATACTCTTCTAGTGTCAACACACTACAAACTCTGATTAGAGTAAATATGCAGTATGGATTTTAGACACATTCTGCAGTGTTTGTAAACTCCATCAACTACTATTGTTAGTATTTGCTTTTACAGTAGTCAAGGGCCCAGTCTGTATTTGTATTAATCCCACAGTATTTGAGGTATAGTTTACACTCATATCTGCATTTTTGTGTTTTTCACATCTAGCTGTGTTTTACAGTACAGTCCAGATTGACTAAAAACATCACAGTTTGCAGCATCAGTAAAAATCACAAGTAGTTTTTTTATTCATGTATTAGAGGATGTGCAAATAGGTTTAGGGCTGATAGGTGAGCTAACAGTTTCAACCAAGACCCCAAAACATTTAAAGAAATTTAATTGCAAAGTTTGCATCTCCTCTTGACATATTTTTCTTTCATTTAACTAATTACTTTGTATTTAGTTTTTGTTTATGCTCCTGTTAGGTAGGAATCTGTTTTTTTTTCTTTTTCCCTTTTCTGTTTTCCCAGTGGGTTCTAATAGGGGAAGTTTGTTGACTCTCCCTTAATGAGCTGTGAACCTTAATGGAGACAGCAGCGCAATGTTTTTTTTTCCTACCTTTATCCTTATGTGCTAGTGTTTAGTTTGTTTTGTTGTGGTTTTCCTATTTTACAGCACTTTATAACTTTCCTATTAAAAGTCTTCTACAACTTACATTGTACAAAATGGTTCACACTCTAGATGGATTTCAGTAGCAGACCTCCATTAATGCTATTCATTTGTCAAGATAAGCCGATTCCACTTGTCAGATTTTCACTCAGAGTTAATTCTTTCATCTGTCCTTTGTTCTTTGTTCCATCAGTGCACCAAGAAAAAGAGAAGAGCAGTTATATTATTTCATATATAAAAATATTGTGTATTTTTTGATAGTTTCGTGATTCTTGTATGGAGTTTTATGACTTTTAGTGAGAGGCCTCACCCACTGACACATGTCTTTCCCATTATGACAAATTATCTTCCCTTTATTAGATTAATTATATTAACCACTCATAGCATTTTTAAAATACTGACAGGTAAACAGACACAATAAGGCAAAGACATAAATACAAACTCAGCATCCACATTCAACATTCATTGTTGTTGAACAGGACTTCAGCTACAGCCAAAGACATCTGACCCCATTTGCCACAGTGGCCAACATATGTTTCTGTATACATATATATGTAGTTTACATATCTGTATGTAGACTAGAAGCTCCAGCAGCTCAGTGTGAGAATAACAATGTGGTACTGCTGAGCACTCGGGTATACTTCTAGCAAGTGCAGTGACAGCTCTTGAGCAAGGGGGACCTTTGTCTGTGTGGACGGTGCTGTGGCTCACCAGCAGAAATCCATACAAGCTGGAGGAACAAGCAAAGTTCATTCCTCACACAGAGGTACTTCCAGTTCTTTGTGCTCTTTTCTGCAATCAGGTCTCATTTAGTTTTGACAGACCATGATGCTCCCATAAATTTAATTAGTCATTGTAAAGTCTGCGCCCCCTCTAAAACCGTGTTTCAATTGGTTTGCTGTTATCCTCCAAGGCAGGACACATGCCAGCACTCATTAGCACAGAGCTGCTGTTTGCAGAAAGAAAAAAAAAAAAGGATTCAGCACCTATCTTCTTTGACTTCTTGCTTTTTATGCGCCTTGATGTTATAGCACAATAATGATTCAGTTTTAGGACAAAGGAGTTTACAGTTACTAGTGAAATATATGGACACGGTGGCTCAGTGCTGATCTGTTGTGTGCTGACACTGAACTTCACTCTGTCCCCCATGTAGTGCATGAACCATATATAGATTTTTTTTTCTTGCAAGCTTCAGTGTTGCTCACATAAAAAGATGTCCCTCTCCTGTGAGAGCTGTCAGTCCACTTAATGGAGGTACAGTAGCTGCTTTTGCTGTATGCCAGTGCCATTCCCTTATGTGAAAACCGAGGGCTGTAATTTCATGTGGGCGCGTGACACAAAGCACAACTTTGCGCTCTTATTTTCTTGAGGCACAGTGGTTTGTAAACAGGATCATTATTAGTGAGTCGTAAACAGGATCATTACTGGAATTGTCAGTTTACGCAGCCATAAACACTGTTTCATCGCCAGTTTGGCAGCCATGACTTAGTATCCTGTAGATTCATCCAAATCTAACTGATTGCCCCTTAATAATAATTCAAATTAAAAAAAGGAAAGACACAGTTTTTATGTTTATTATTATTCAATGTGTACAGTGTTATTTAAAACTGCCAGTCTGGTTAATATGTGCATCATGACTCAGTGTAAACATGGAGACCTCTGGTCTCTCAATATGTAACTTGAATTTGCCTTTGGTAGTTTATTTTCCCCCAGCTGTATATTTTCACTTGCAACTCCTTCACATTCTGGGCGAGTTTCCTCTGGGGAGAAACTCCTCCAAACTCTCTACACATTACCAAACCGTACGCCACAGTGGGGAGAGCACTGCTTTTAGAAGAGATGAGAGGACGTGATGTGATTTGCCCTGATTGTTACCAGCTCTTAACACTCTCGCCAGTGATGTGTGGTAATGGCTTCCGGCTAATTCCACCCTGTTTCCATGTGCGACCACCACTGCCGCAGATTTAGACTCAGATGTTGCTAGATCCTAAGGAGAAAAGAAATTTCTTAACTGAATTAGTGAAAACTGTTGTAACTTTGTTTGCACAGAAGAAGCTGGATGAGAAAATGTGTTTTCAGGGTGTTAAAACCTGTGTTGTCTGGCACAAATACACCTCAAAACCAACACAATTATATCTACAGCTGATTAGATTTAATTTTATGTTTGTTTTATTTAGCACTTGCTCAATTCAGTTTATTCATCAGTTGAAGTTTTAAAGAGTACATGCATCTAATGTTGTTAACTTGATTTGTAAATGGACCCAAGCAGAAGCAGAAGTTTAGCACCTTCAATAAGGTGTCAGACTACTGTTAAAACAGTTTATATTTATCTTTTATGTATTTTCAAATCTAGTGGAAATGTTGTCTTGGATCTCAGCAAGATGTATCTGAGAGAAACATGAGCCCAGTATTTTTACAGCCTCACTCTGTGGTTTAAACTTACCAAATGAAAAGTTTTGTTTTGTCAGCATAAGTCAATCTTAACTCTGTATAGGAAACCTCTGTGGAAGACAGAGCTGCTCTGGTCTAAAAACAGATATCAATAAATGTAAACAGCGCTGGCCTAGGGATGTCATTAAAAAGAATAGCATGTCTAGACCTCATAAAACCAAAACATATTGTTATTTCGAAGCAGCAGGAGTTATTGCCTGTGAGCACTAAGATGACATCCATCAATTTAGGGTTTTATTGGAAAATGCAGATAGGCTGCTTGGGAGATGTAAATGATTTACTTAGCATAAAGTTTTGCTTGAACAGGCAGGGAGATAGTGTAGTTAGCGAGGGCAGGGAAGTATGCGTGTGACAAAGGCGGTAGTGAAGCAAAAGCTGATTTCCTAAGCCTGAGAGAATCGCGATCTTTGCATGAATAAATAGGCTGGACCTGCACGACGTGGATTATTCTGGTTCAAATATCAGTAGACTTAAGGGTTGTCAAATGGCATACATGTGTAATAGGATTGTTGTACATGATTTCATTTTGTCATTTGTTGCCGAATGTCATATCTTCTAAGGTTTGCACTGATTGTTTCTCACTGTTTGCACAAATTGCTGCTTTTTTTCTCTCCGCCTTTTTATATTGTACGTTCAGGCCAATTGAACAGAACCTCTTCAGACTTAAAATTCTTCTATCTGAATTTCTAATGACATGATGACGACTAAAAACTTTTGAAGACAGCTAATACAATAGATCTCAGAGCACAGACAAATCACTATTAACCTCATTGCCGCCTGTCAGTGCAGTATGACAATGTGTGGTGGGACAACAACCTGAATGAATTAAATTAACATAAAACACATTTCAGATTTGGAAGTTTGTAAAAAAAAAAATTCCACGCCACATTTTTTGAAATGCAAGAGCTTCAAAGTACCGAGCATTTGCATGCAGTTGTGTATCACTTTGACGCGTTGGCCTCATCTTTCAGTAAATCTCAAATCTACATTTATTCAAATATGTTCAGCGCGGTGAAGGCTGACACTGCATAATCCATCAAGATGTTCCATTTGAAGAGAGGGGCTGGAATTATTTGAATCATCAGAAAGCAGCCTTGCTTGCGGTGAAGCTGGGTTAGAAACTATTGAAAGTTTGATCCCAGGGAGCAGAAAAATTTATTGTTATATATGGCATGAAATCACCTAGTTGTAAGAGTGAGGGCTTCTCTCTCAGTCTGACCTTGTCTTTCTCCTTTCTAGTACTATTGTGCTTTTCTACCAACAAAATAGAGAAAATAATCTACTTATGTCAGATGCAGTTGTGAAAAAAAAGACGGTTTAAGAGTACAAAATGTCTTTTTTGCAGTGATTTGTATACATTCGTTGCGATGCCTGTGGTTTTCAGTCCTCATGATTCAGTACGAACGCGTTGATTACTCGCCACATCTGGTCTGAGGCAGTTTGTATTCTTATTGCCATAAACCACATATTTCTGCTGCATGGAAGTGTTTTACAGTCAACAGTAAAAACTTAATACACATAGTCATCTCCACACTAATTAAATCATTTCATATTTCACAGGAAAGGCAGACATTTCTTGCAACAATTCTCATTTTCACCTTCAAGATTCATTAACACCTAAATTTCACCTCTGTTAATTTTTACAAGTTCAAGTTGAAGTTTTCTCATTGTCTGTGTGTTTACCAAAAATTGCACGCTCCTCTTTTTGTTGCACAGTTATTTTGTTTAAACATAGTTTTAGATTGATCTTTACATTTATTTACCACTGAGTCTGCTCCTTTTTCCCTCTGCTTACATCTTTCGATCAGTATTTTGGAGCTGTTACTGTAGAGTGTATACAGCAAAAGAACTGGCACTTTCAAACCTAATAAAGCCAACTATAAAATATCTGCTACAAATACTATATCTGCAGCAGATAGAGAAGATCATCATTCTTTCCTTTTCAGTCACAAAGACCGTTAGTGTAAATGTCTACATAAATGTACAGCAGGTCACTATACTGCAGTGTATAGATGTTCATATCTTCCTGTCTCTTGACTGTGATTTTATTTGATGCATCTTTCCAGTTGCAAATAATTAAAGAAATGGTTTAAATTCCCTAGTTGTACTATAATGTGTGAAAAATTGCAGAGAATATTGAAGAGAACAAAAGAAGTGTTTCAATAGCAGTCTTTTCAGTGACTTCAGTCAAGGTTGCGGTTCAGTCCAGTGTATTATGTGATGCTTTCTTTTACACAGATATCAGCTCTCCGGCTCATGTGTGGATTGGGGATTTTTTTTTTTTCCTTTCTCATTCCTGTGTCCAATCTCAAGGTTGGAATGTGTGGTAAGGGACCCATGTGTAAAAAATGAATTAAGCAGCATTTTGCTGTGCCTCAGTTGAGGGCAAAACTGTACCCTTAATCTCAGTCACACCTCTTTGGCGTTTTTATAGATTGAAATTGAATTTTGTTGATTAAAAACAACTTCAGCGGCTTTGACACAGAAGCAGTTACCAATTTTTAGCAGTATGCCATTACATTTAAAAAAAATTTTTAGCATCATGCAACCTTGTGTTTTCGGTTGACACAAAGGATTGAATATAACACATTCAGGCTAAATCCATTTGGGCTTCCTTAAGCAGACATATGATTTGCTTTAGTTGAGTCTTTGACATCCAGCATGCTGTCACGTTATTTTTATTTAACGCTCCTTATCCTTAGACCCTTGGCCGGGATAAGAAATAAGACTTTGTCCTCTGAGGCTGAATAGGTGATCGATGCGCTAAATATGAAGCTACAGCCAGGAGATGGTTAGCTTAGCTTAACATAAAGACAGGAAATGAGTTAGCCCGGCTTTGTCTAACAGTTAAAAAAAATCCACGTACCAGCACTTTTGAACCTTATTGATTAACACATTATGTAACACTGGTTGAATCCGTTAACTGAAGTAACAATGGTAAAATTACTATAAGTAGAAACTGAATTGCAGTTTTAGGTAACCATATGAAGAATATGGGTCAGAGGAGAGCAGATATATGGAACCACACCTTTTCATGTCATAATTCTGCAGAAAGTGCAGCCTGGAGATGTTATGCTTTGTTATACACTTCTTTGTCAGGAAGAAAGTTAACAGACAAAGAATGAACAGATTGACTTTGACACATATATTTTAGTTATTTATACATACAATAAACATCACTCCTGCAGAATAAAGATATACTTCTTGTCTCTTTGCCTTGACAACTTGTTGATTAGCAGCACAGGTAGATGAAAAGAGAGCAGAGGGAACTTTCATGGTTACTTGGATGACACATTGAGCCCATGGCTGATGAAGTGTTGAATGACAGCTGGCGGGCCCTCGGGGAAGCACCTGTCTGTCAAAATATATTGTAAGTGTAAGTGACATTATTAGGAAAATGATGTCACCTTGTGCTTATGTAACTTGTAAAGTTTGAACTGATATATTCATAGTAAACAAACTATTAGTGTGATGGGTGACATGTTTTTGTCCAGTGATTATGCCTAATTGTGTTTAATGATTCCCTAGACACACAAGCATGTCAGACAAACCAACTGCATGTTTGTTTTTGTCTCCAGCCATCGCTCTTTGTGTTGAGTAGGTCACCTCCGAATATTCATCACCTCTTGTGTCATCAACACCGATGCAATTTGCGGCAAAAAAAAATCTCACTCCTCACTCGGCGGCCATGTATTGCCAACCCAGGCCAGTTCGGCCATCAGGCATCCACAATGGCATAATTATGGGGTATTAAACCGTCACAATGACATATCAGTCAGACAAGATATGCAAAATGCCAGCGTGGCCTCCTCGGTTTACCCTTACTCTTGTCAGAATGGCCTGAAAAATGGAGGTTTGTTTGCTGCTGGATGATAATTGCGATTGGTATTTATGAGACCCATCAAGCCTTCAGTCAAGAGGAGCAGCATTTGAAGGTGACTCTGGGATGCATCACATCAGGCTGCGGACACAGTGGAACAAGGCTTTCAGACAAGCTGTCTCCTCTCACTGAGCCTTTTAAATCATCATCACTCTAGCCAGCTGTATGATAGTTCACATGATATATCACCTGTTAGAGCCTCAGCATACGCACCACCAGCAAACAGTGACAATGAGTCTGGCAGCCAGCCGTTCAACAGCCACAGTCATTTGATGCGTCTGTTTCCTGTTATTAAGCCATCTCTTCCATGCTGTTGTGTTAAGCGTCACTTAAACTGCCAGTTAGGTTTAGGGGCTGCTTCCTTAGGCCCCCCCTTTTTTTGTCCTACTTGTTGTTTCAGCGATGTGGCCAGTTGAATTTTTCATGACTTCAATCAGCCCGAAGGAGCTTGTTAGACTGAGGATTCTGACACTGCTGTGATTCTGCTGTCCGTCCAAATGTCGTTCAGCTCAAGCTCAGCTGTCTGTACATTCACACAGTCTGACTAAACTGGCTATTGGTCATATTCGGGATGAAGGAACAGCTTTTTTGTGTTTTGTCCATCAGGGATATCGTTCTGATTGTGATAACTCTGTGCTTGTGAGTTCAGTTGTTGACATGTGGACATGATGACAGTGTTCGATAGGCTTTACAACACAATTTTTTTTGGGGGGGGGGGGGGGGGGTGGATTTCTTCCCTTTAATGATAGTCAATAGTGGAGAGATGGAGGAACTGAGGGGAGGGGGAGGATGGATGACATGCAACAGAAGTCCCCAACTGGACTTGGGGTCGTTGCAATCACATGATCAGCGTCTTAAACCTCTTGGCCACCAGGACATCCATGATTAGACAAGTACATTCAAAAAGGCTAGGTCAGTAATTCAGTATCAACCTGTCAGTGGAACCATATTGTGAGGGTCTTGGTATTAATTGTTATACAGATTTCTCTTGTCTAAATGACTGATTCTGCGAAGGCTGTAATTAAAACAAAAGTGGTTGTTTTACTTTAGGGACATCAATTGTGTATTCATCCACAGCTGAAAATAGTCCCCAACAAGTACGTGTTTCTCTTTGAGGTGCCTTGACTAAATAAATGACATTCTGTTGGTTAAGGATAAGGATGAAAGGTATATTTGCCAGTTTTTAACACAGGAAACGGTAATCACGATCTCCGCTGTAACAGTGGATCTCAGTAGTAACAGTAAAGAAATGCCAGATCTATTTGTTAAAAACAACACCTTGTTTCTCATACTTGGAGTGTGAATTTAACCAGGTTATTTTAACCAAATTATGATATTTACACTTGAAAACCTACAACCAGGGCAGCAAGACTCTCGTGTAAAAGTAGCCACTGTGTACACACAGGGGTGTCCTAGCCAACCCCCCCCCCACACACACCTTTACTCTCATTTCTTTGTTTCTTTCCGCTCTCCTCTTTATGTGCCACAGCCACTTATTACAGTTAGAGGGCAGGTGTGTGTCTGGCCTCAGCTGGGCATTATCCTGGCCCAGATTGTCCTTGGACCCCCATGTCTGTCTCATAACCTCAGCTGCGGCAGCCCCATATATCACCGGCTATTCTTAAAGCTTTCCTTACCATTGATTAATCCACTTTAGTCTGATTCAGAAATGATCAAAGGCGAAGCATCAAAGCACGTTATGGGAGGTAATTACTCACTCATTAGCCATATGTTTGACAAGTATGCCCTCCTGGCATTGGAAACCTCTCTATTAATCATAAACACAAATCTGACAGAAGGAGGTGATGAAATGATGAAATATATATATCCTGACAGAGAATCAGTAAGATGATATTATTGATGGATTACAGAGTGAGCTGTCATAAAATAGCACAGTCTTTACTTGATGTATGACTGCCGAGAATATATTTTGGGTCATCTTTGCTGCCACCATATTTCTTCACCGACCGTGTTGCAGTCATCATTATCAGTCTGACCTGCTCGGGGAATTTTTTTCCTCCCCATTCAAACACCCAGATGTCAACACATACAGCTTGTTATAACTGAAACAATCTAAACAAATGATCTCACTGGCCACCTAAACATGTTTTCCTCCACATAATATGAAGATGATACCCCCCTGTGCCCCCCCATCTCCCGCCCCCACACTCGCCACCCCCCTCCCTCCAAACCAGCCACCCACTCTCCGTCTCCTGTCTTCCTGGGCGATCTCCCCAGGCTGTGAGGACAAGACAGGACAGGAGAGGATAAATTACAGCCACAGAGCCCCGGCTCTCTCTCATGCTTTCATTTGCACCAGCAATTAATCAGCCATCACTGGAGAGCTCTTGCATGTCAGGCTGAGGATTTTATTAGGGATGTCCTTTATGGGCCTTAATGAGACTTATGTCTTCCTTGAGTATTTCATTTGCTGCACATAGCCTGGCTGCTTGTAACCTTGAGGTGAGGAGGTTTTTTTTTTCCACAACAGTAAAGCTTGGCAGGGCTTTGTTACTCACCTCTCAATGATCTTGACTTGATTCGCTCTTTCATCCACTGCCTCTCTCACTAATACAAATCCTCTTGTCTTGCAGTTATCTAATTTTAGATACAATTAGGCCTGATTTGTTTTTCCTATTCTGACATTTCTCCTGGCTCCAGTTTTGAAATGCGGTGCTAAGTGAGTTACTGAAAATGTGGCAAATCACTGTCTGTCTTGAGAAATGCAGAGGTAGACAGTTATGTATCACAATAACTGCTTCAGCATGATTAAATAACATGTAGAGTAAGATCAGTCAAATGAAATGCATTGGCTGAATGGATGTATCTTCTTCTTCTTCTTATTATTATTATTACCATTATATTTTAAGTCGCAGAGCTTAAAGGCTTTAATAAGACATTTTCTCAAACAGCTTGTAACTACAAATGGTGTGCTTCTACACGAACACATTGTTTTCTGCCAAATCAGGAACAGTTTTGTTTATTTCACATGATTTTGTGAGATTTTGTCTGTGCTCTTCTCACTGATTTGAAGAGGGAGTGGCTCAGTTGGAAAATGGTGTACGTGTCACATACGTCTGTGCATCAATCAGGATTTAACAGCATCTGAACAGTTTTGAGGTTGTTTTATTTTACTGGGCCACAGTCAGTCGCATCTGATGAAACCACACCCACATAGTCCTGATTTAGCCGAGCTATTTTTGAGTGTTAAACTCTTGTTGTATATAATACAAAAGACTTGAAAAAATAAAATAAAATAAAAAATCATTTCACGTTTAAAGAGATTTAAAACCAGGTTTTCAGGGGCTTTAACACTATTTTCCAAAAAATAAATGCTGGATTATTGTGTAACAACACATACTGCTGGAGTCCCGAGACCCTCTGGGTAAAAAATATTCAATTCACTGAACAACAACAACAACAAAAAAAAGATTATTGACCCATTTCAAATTTTTTTTATAGGATATAGCCAGACTTGTATTAATTCTTCCTCCAATGTTTGATATGTTCATATAGAACAGCAAAATAAGTAAGGACAAATGTCATGTCTGTAGTCCTAAATCAGGAAATACAGTTGAAATTTAACGTTGTTATCCTTAAAATTTCAATCCTGGTTGATGTGACAGCTGTTGCAAGCTGTTGTGGTAAGTGTGGTTCTACACTACAGCAAATATTCCTTGACCAGCTACTTTGTCAGAGATACAAAAGAAGAGCCATCTGTTTACAGTGCAGCCAAACAAGCTGGTGTCTTAATAACGAGTCAGTCAATAATAATTGCAACTCTCATTTGATTTTATGCTGCACAAAATACAAGTAGTTGTCCACACAACTAGACAGAGGAAAATATATTTAGAGCTGATCTGCTCACAAAAAATGTTCAAATGACAGATGTGAACAGTAAACAGTGAGGCTGATGTTAATGAGATAAAATTGGATGTACTGTGTTCCTGTGAATTCCTTCTGCAGGGATGGTGGACTCTGCCACTACCAATGAAAACTATTTTAAGGGAGATTATTACTAAATTCAAATATGTTGAATGGCCATTACAAAAATGGCAACCTTAAATAGTGTCATAATATGGGTGGGGGGTGGGGGGGTGGGGTATTCTATGAAAATCCTAAAGATTATACCTTTAAGAAAAGGGTTAAAATCTTTTGTTTGTTACACACACACACACACACACACACACTTTTTTGTCCAGATGGTTATTAGAGACTTTAAGGCCTCTTGCCTTCAGAACAGCAGTAAGTGTTGTTTAACAGACCATCAGGCTATTTCAAAGATTGCTGGAAAATTTGATGCTTACCTCTATGTCTGTAATGTAATGGTAACACATGACAGACACAAACTGTCAGCGATGTAGCCAATGAGCAGATTTAGGGCTGTTAGTGTTTTTCTCTGTAAAACTCTTTGTTTAGTTCAATTACAGACCAGTGCTAACTTGCAGAATAGCCACTGAATATTTTCTGAAGAAAATACAGGGCAACAAATGAAACAGATTCTTCCCCCTTTGGCTATTTTTCTCCTTTTATCATCGTGTTGTTGGAGATTTTGAAGCTGGCTGTTCTGTTTTGTGCGTACCCAAACAGCACCATCTACAATCACAGTGAAAATACTTGAGTGGGCGTCACCCAGTTAACCCATAACCACAGAGTCAGCCAGTAAGAGGATATGGAGGCCATCTGGTAGCATTTTTACAGTATGGTGTGGCAGTTTGCCCATGTGTGCTACAGGAAGGGTCGTATGACGGTCATGAAAGAGAGAGCCTCTGGAATTCTCCAAGGACACAGACATGAATATTCTCAGTTTAATTTTCTGGGTCAGACGTAAGCTCAGGCAAAGTACATGACCTGATCACATCTGTCGCCAGGTTGTGCAGCGTGAATGATCAAACTATATGACCTTTAAAAACTTAAATGATATCTTGCAGTTCTTTAAGCTGCATTTGCAGTGTGTGATGAGGAGGGGATTTAAAATTACAGACTGCCCTCTTTATTTTTTTTTCTCAAAGACACCATATTTTAATAAGTAGGACATTTTGCTGGGCTGCTACAAGTTTGGAAAAGCACTAAACTAAAAGTAGGAACTGGTTATCATTATTATGTAAATAGAAGAAAAGCAAGACTGTAATCATTAGTAATGGTCCATAACAAAGGTTATTTTGAACAGAATGGAAAATAGAGGACTTACCCAAGTACTCAACCTAAGTACAGTTTGGAGGTAATTGCACTTTACTTGAACATTACCATCTTATGCAAAATATCAATTCTGAGAGTAAGTACAAAGCAAAACTCCCACATGGAAATCTACCATCCATCCTTTTAGTTAGGCATTACTTAGGCAAAGGAATGTACATGCCCCCCTTTGAGGAAATATATTTATACAACATTCTTTCACATGCAGCATCCTAACTTGGTCACCTGGTCATTTAATGGGGGCTCTCCAAGCATCTTTCAGACCCTGGGAATAATGTAATAAATATTGTACTTTTTACCTTACGACATTTATCTGACAGTTGTAGTTACAGTGTTGCAGGTTAAGATTTTATGAACAAAATATACTCTTATCATCAGCCTCTAAAATATGATCTCATCATCAACAAATGATGATGATTTGTTGGGTACATGTTAATGCATCTGTGATAATAATCCAATAATGTCTTAGATATTATAATGCAGCACTCTGAAAGGGGCCATTCTGCCTAAATAAGTGCTTTTACTTTTGATACTTAAAGTACGTAACATACTTTTTTCTAAACCTGTTAATACCAGTTGTCAGTCCTTTTTCTGTTCAATTCTAATTACATGCTGCAAATGAAAGGAGAGGATGTAGCCCTTAAGGCCACACATATACAAGGTTAAACGTCCATACAGATTTATAATTATGCCCTTTATTAAGAATAATATGAACATTGTAATAAGGAGTTTTAGTTCAATCAAACTTCCCTCACACACAAACACACTGTCTGACACACACACACACACGCACAAGTCCATTTCTTGCTGACCGCACATCGACGGCCAGCTGTGTTCGCCGTTCGACAGCCAGGTGGTTCAGACTTTGGAGCACAGAAGCTTCAGTTAATTAAGGTTACCCATTTGGATCTTGTCAATGGCTAATTTGCAGATGAAAAAGAGTCAAAAACTTTTTCTTACTTCAGCAGCCTAAGCATTGTTTTTGTCTTCCCTAATGGCTTGGGCCTGTCAAGTGGAAAAAGACTGAACAGTGCCTGCAACCCAATCTTTAGATACATAGATGGATAAAGTTTACTTTGAGAGCTGCAGTAGCTGAAAATCAATATTGAACTTAGACAAGCTATCTACAGGACCTTGATAATGTTTGACAGAGCCTGGTCCAGCTGATCCAGTGTGTGGTTGATATGACGAAATCACTGGGCAGTATTTCATTCGGAGACTACAGAGCTGCGGCGATTAGTTAATTAATAATTTGTAATTCAAAACAATTGCTTTATTTGTTCTTTTCAGCAAAAATACCAAAAATTCTCTGGTTCCAGGTTTCAAGTGTTGATGTGATTGTCACTGTAACTCCTTCTGTGAGACCACCATAACTCATGCAACGAGTGATTAACAACATAATGCAATATAACAAGATCCTATAAAATGTTTAAAATATGTCTACATGAAATTGTTGACATACATTAATAAACACATAAACACATCCTTTACCCATACAACTACATTATGGTGTGTTTTACTGTAAGTAATTAATTAAACATCCATATACTGCTTATAAATGTTAAATGGGGGCTAGAGGAAAGTATTACCATCTTTAGAAATATTTAAAAATGGGTTTTGTAAAAATGATGCTCCTTCATCCTGAGTTCTTGTTTACTGGGGAATAAAAGTTAATATAAGAATATATGCAGCTCCTCAGATCGAGAACAATTGACATGAACAATTCCCTCCCCTAGGTCTGAAACCACAGAACAGAATATAATCACATTATGAAATCTTTAATATTATAGCTGGAGCTGCACTGTAGAACTGGAGAGTGACTTTGTGAACCCACAGATAAATTTATATTCCCACATAAGCCTTATAGCCTGCGATATTTATTGTTATGGACCAGTTAAAATATACCCTTACCCCTTGAGATTCGTAATAGATGCCCTCACACTCCAGACTATATTTCACAATTAATTATCTGTGCAGAAGTGCCACATTTCTGGTGTCTGGCTTGAGGAGAAAACAAATTATCTACATGTAAATACATACATTAATAGTGCCTGGATCCAGTAAAAGTCTGGGGGGAAAACTAAAGCAGTTGAAAATCAAATGATGATTTTTAGTTGCCTGGACTGTGAGAGGTTTTGTGCCTGTGAAAAATGTGGAAGAAAATGAGGTGTGCAGCCTTTTTTGCATTTTTAACCCAATTAATTTGTAGTTTGAGGTGTGACAGCAGTGAGAGTGGAGGAGCAGAATAATCAAATGACTCTCTCCCTAGGATCTAATAAACCAGAAAGTGCTAATTTCACCTTTGATTGCGTGCGGTATTTAATGCCTAAAGAAAGCATATCTAACTTCTCATCATGTGCCCAGTGTGCCTCCCTCCTGTTTTGAGCTGCATGCATGATGCTGCGCGGTGCCCTCGGCAGCAGAGAACAGACGAGGGACTGACGAGGAGAATGCGGTGATCCACGATGTTTAGACACTGATCTAAAATGAACAAAGACAGGAAGTCTCTGCACATTTCTCTTTTACAGACAAAGCTCTAAAAAAGATAAAGCGCTCTATTGTTTTAATAATTTCGTGATAATGGGGGCAACGTTGATATTCCAATCACAAGGTACACCTGTGGCGCCTCAGTTATTGCCTGTACTCGACAGTCTTCTTTGGTTGAATATTCTTTTTTTTAAAAAAGGAACAAAACAAGAACAGTAGATGTTTAGAACATTGGCCAAAACTCCCACTTAATTTTCTAGGAAGTGTTATGTAATGCACCTCCATTTAGTAAAAACTGAGGTTCATGTAAGGATGCACAGTGCAAAATACAGTATGAACCATACCACAGGTGTTGGCTGCTGTTTTTATTATTACTTGAAATTCAGCATGTGACTTAAGCTAGAGCTGCACACCCACTGATTGTTAGAATTTAGTGTTTTTATCTCCAGTACCTTGATCTCAAGCCAGAAGAGGCAATACTCTGATCCTTTACTTAAATACACTTAAAAACTATTCTATCGCAAGTGAATTATCATTATCAGGAAAATGTACTTTTTTGTAATCTGAGATTTGGCAGCAACTGCGAAAAGTTTTCATTATTTTCACGATCATGACGTGTGTCATCACATCACGATAACCAGGAACCCAAAGTGATTTAGAATTGTTAGTAATCCCAGACGTCAAAATTATTCAGTTTACTGTAATTTAAGACAAAGAAAAAGCCACAAATATTCACTTTGAGAAACTGAAACCATGAATTGTTTCTTATTATTATTGATTATTTCCATTATCCATAAGTTTGACAATTTTTTTCCTCGATTAATTCATTCATTGTTCTATGAAATGTAAAAAAAACCAAAAAGTGGATCCTGCAAATGTTTGGCACGTTTGCTTTAAAAAATGACTGAAATGATTAATTGATTGATTATCAAAATAAATGTCATTTATAGACTTATCTATGAATCACCTAATCATTACAGCTGTGCTTTAAACTCTCTTTCCCCATGAGTTAAGCAGCCAGTATTCTCACTGCTACACTGAACATTAAACACAGTTAGAACTGCACTAAACAAATAAGTCTGTGCAGAGAAGTCATTTACATGATGAAGATTTTTATATTCACAGCTCGAAAAAACGTTGAGCCATCACTCAACTTGTAAAGGGAATTTACATCTTAACTAACAGCAGCATTCATATAAAACTGAACTTCATGGTGCCTTACAAGATTCAGGGGGGCAAATAAAGGAGGCAGACTGAGTGACTTTTCAGCACAGCCACCCACCAGCTGCCGGAACATAAATAGTAATGTATCATTATGGCTGCGCTGAGGGAAAACACCCTGTGTTTTAGTTCTTTGCGGAGGTCATGTGGCAATCGGTGGGTGTGCTCATGCAGCTCTCGCTTAGAAAAACAGGCTAAATTAGACCTTTATGATGCAGCCACGTAGACCCTCTGAATCTTACAATGTCAGTTATGGAGATTTTAGCTTTTACTTCTTTTCTTTTTACTTTAAGGGAACAGTGTTTTCAGTGGCATTGATTGTGCTGACACTGGAAGCTGATGGAATTGACCCTGAAATAAATTAGATTTGTCTATTCCTTATTTATGTTCCATAAATATCATGCAGGAGGTTGTTTTTTTTTGTTTAAATGAGGTGATGGTGGTGGAAAAGAAAGATCAATGAATCTCTCTGTTTTGCCGCACATACTCGGCTCACAGGTTTGTCTGGAATGAGCTCCGTGGCAGATGACTCAGTGGTGTGCCCCCACATGATGCAATACACCGCAAGTCCATATTTCTTTGAACTTGGGCTTTCATGGTAGTCTACCAAATATTTATTTTTTTGTTATTGTTTTGTTTTCTCTCTTTTGTTCTGAAGTTTAGCAGTTGCCACAAATAAAATGTCTGTAGATAAAAGCTGGAAAAGTATTATTGTCAGTGTGTTGCTATTGCTTTTCTGATTAGGATCTGGGTCTGATTTTTGATATTCAGATAGGATTCAATCCTAAATATTCCTGCGTGAATGCAGAGAATTGCGAAGCAGCCAGAGACGACGCTCTACATTCTTACATTATCTCACTCTCTGTGCTTTAATCTCAAGATCTAGGCAGCAAACACCAAAAGAGACACGAACACTTATCATAAAATTTGACAGTACAAAGAGAGGAAGTCAGATTTAAAAGAAAAAGAAAAAAAAGAAGATTTCATGTATGGTGGTAAGGGGATTACGGTTTGTTTGTTTCTTCTTTGAAAATATTACTTTTGGATGTGGAATTAGCAGCTCCGCAGCATCTGAATGATTGCGTAATATGACTGCTCTCATTTCTAAAAAAAATTGCTTTTTTTGCTTCAGCACATCGCGAGCACAGTTGATCATCAGTATGTCCTATTTCTTTACAGCAGTCCTTTTGGCCCGTGCGTTTCTGACATAGAAATATTTGGCTGCCATGTTGCCTGACAGAGTGCTGATGAATTCCTGGAATGAGTTCCATGAAGTAGCGTGTTTTCCCCAAGTGAGAGCAACTGTTAAATATGCATGGCTGAAAAATAAATGAAGCAGCCTTCTAAGGAAATGTTGATATTCGTGAGGGACTTTTGTATGATTTACAAGTCTGTTTTATTTGGTGGTTTCTATTTTGATGAAGCAGTCATCAAGACTCAGAGCTGTCTATAGGTGTGTACCTCTCACAAAATGGCAGCTGGTTTGCCTGTGTGGTCGGTTAGTTTTATCTCACCCTGACTTTGGATGTGGTAAAGTTATAGATTTATCTGTTGATGAGACTGTTTTGGGTGGTCAGAGGTGATGGGATGTGGGCAGATATTCACCTTTGTTCTCCTGCCAGGGCGAGTGTAAGTGATTTTCTCTTTACCCCTTTGATTTTTTCAAAGCAAGTTGGATTTAATGACTTAGTTGGCTCATCCTGAGCATTTCTTTGAATCTGACTGTTTTCCGTCCACCACAGTTCTGTTCATACTGACCCATTCTGCTTTGCAGCATATCCATAGTGTGCATTTCCTCTCTCTGCAGTTTTGTGTTTCAACCAATAACAACCTAAGCATTCAGCAGCTCCAAAGGGTTCTGTGTTTTTTGCAGTGTGATAACGCTTGCCTTTTTTCCATAGCTTTATATATTTTTTGTCAAGGATCTGCATAAGCCAGTGGTTAAAAACAAAAGCATCAGGAGCTGCACAGGTGGTAGAGGAACTAAACACTTGCTCACCCCTGCAGAGATCCAGGTTTCATTTCTGATAGTAGTGTCGTCTCCTTCCTGTGATCCAAGGTACACAGCTGTCAGTGTTGGTGGGTGGGAAGTCTTCAGATAGACCAGAGGTACACCCACATGAATCAGACATGCATGAATTATAATTTTCAAAAACCAAAAGACTCAATCTGACCTGACAACAGTCGGACCCAGTTTTTGAAAAAAAGCCAAAGATAATTAGACCTGACTCAAGATTAGAGCCGAAAAGACCATCATAGAGGGGGAAACTTCAACACTGGTGGCAGCAGGATGTGCCACCAATTAATGAGCGGCCCCAGTGAAAAAGAGCAGCAGTGCTTGTCTTTTTTTCCTGCACTTTACAGTTTGCATTTTCTATCTTGCATTAAAAAAAAAAAAAAAAAATTGACACACTGTGGTCTAGAATGATATATCTTCTTGACTATTGAATGAATTGTACATACAAATATTCATGGCCCTCAGGGGATGAAGCCTACTGACTTTTCCTCTAGCAACAGCCTTAATCGTACTCGTAATCGTACTACTTAATCGTGTTTAGTTTTGATTAGCAAATGTTAGCATGCTATCATCTAAAATTGTGAATGTGATTAAAGATTATACTTCCTTAACATCAGCAGTATGTTAGCTGTTGACACTATGAGCATGTCTGCATCCTGATGTTTGAATTTAGCTAAAAGCATCGCTGTGCTTTAGTATTTCCTTACAGAGCTGCTGCTAGCATGTCTGGAGTGTTAGTCTTATTCTCCAGTGATGTCCAAAACCCTGACTCCAACTTTTGAAGCGCTAGTGACTCCCTCTGATCAGTTATGATGTCCAAATAAAAGTCGAAACGGTCGGACAGTCTGAACCTCTGCATGTGTGTGTTAAGGTTTGGTCAGGTTTTAGGCACAAAAACTGCTTGGTTAAAGTTAGGAATAGATTGTGGTTTGGGTTAAAAGACAAACTTCCCTCAGGTTAGAGGACCTTTGTCGCCATGGTCACAATAATGAACATGCGTCACCTGATCTCCTCCTTTGCTCTTGTTGTAATTACCACAGCCGGTAGAGGTTGCCTAACAATAAAAGTTAAGTATGGCTCGTAATAAGGGGTTTGCGCTGACGACCTCTGGGGTCTTTTTTGAAGACAGTCTCACAAAACTTCTGGAACTGATGAGGTTTGAGTTCCCTTTTCTTCTTCTGTCGCTCTATTTTTGCAGTTGAATGTCCCTCTGTTAGGTAGTAGCTTGTTGATGAGGGGAAAAAAAAACAGTACAAAGTTTTATACAAAGCTTTTCATTCACACTTGAAGCTGCAGTTCACAGCTGTCAGAGATTTAGACATAGTTCACACAGCCACCGTTTTTGACATCTCCACTGTTATAGACTACTGAGAGGAACTAAAGATCAATTCACACTCATTTCACTCCTCACCCATCATGCTGAGCGTCTGCTATCATTTGAAATGATACTTTTAAAGGCATTCACAGGTTTCACATAAATTCTCCAAAAGAAAAGTGTTTTTACATTACTGTTTTTCTTTTTTTTCTTTCTAAAGTGACAGAGAGGTGTATTCCAGTTACCAGGCACATCTGTTTTTCAGCTGTGATCTTTAAGTCCGAGAGTGTCCATGCTGTAATTTTCAAGTGACCAGATCTGCTTTTGTGTGCTTGGACAGTATGATCATTTGCTGTCATAACAACAGCATTGGTTGTCATAGTAATGGCATACATGTGTGTGCATGTAGGCAAGTGTGTCTCTGTCTCACAGAGCTCAGGGTACAACAATAGGGATGAGTGTTCTCGACCACACACACACCCTCTTTCATCAGTGTTCAAGGTTCTTTGTCACATGCACAAAGATACACACAGCGGAAGAAAAGCGATGCTCAGTTACTGTGCGAGAATATCAGAGGGATTGGATAAAATAGATGGATAGAAAAATTACATTAAAGGTATATACTAATACAAATCTGTATACATAGAAATATATGAACAAATATACATACAAATCCTGGCCAAATCTGCCAGTATTTGCATCTAAGTGACCTGTTGTGCAAGTGATAGTGACAGAAACAAACAGTACAGTATTGCAGAACTGTTTATGTGTGTAAAAGTGTGTGCTGAGGATCCGGATGACCTGAGGATAGAAACTCTGCTTCCCTCATTTGGTTTTGGCAATGTGACTGCGATGTTGTACAGACTTTAACGTTTGGATATGGCAATGTCAGTGTATATTATGTTATTTTTCGTCAAATAAACCATGCATTACTGTAAGTTAGTGGTGCAGTACAGTGATTTTGATAGATTCATTGCAGGTTTTAAACTTTTATCTTTTTCTGTTTTTTTTGTTTTGTTTTTTTTTCCCTGGACTGGCCTGAATCTACTGATTATAGCCATCATTTGTATAATCTACTGATTATTTTTCTGATCAATCAATGAATTGCTCAGGCTTTAGATTGTGAGAAAATGGTGGAAATGCCCATCAAACTTTCCTGAACCCTGAGGTGATGTATTAAATATCTTTTTAATCTGATAGATGTTCCAAACCTAAAGATATTCAGTTTACTGCTATAAACAGCAAATATTCACATTTGAGAGTCTGGCACCACTCAATTTCTGTTCTTTTTTTTCATTTAAAAATTAATGTAATGATTATACAGTTATAAAAAGTGTAACTGATTTATCTTATCAATTAATTGGCTAATTGTTTCAACTCTAACACAGATATTTTCCACTGTCTGATAGTGTTGTCCTTTTTTGAGAATCTGTACCAGTGTCAATTAAAACTTCATGTCAATTAATTATCTTTTGCTTAGTCAGTGTATCATAACTAATAGTGATGTATAGAGTATGTATAGTATGTATAGAAGGAGAGTATACAGAGTAAACTACTGAGTGTCTATATTATTGTCATTTCCGTACTTTCACATGTCAACATACAGCGAGATGAAATGTCCTTCCTCGTGTACCACAGTGCAATGTAGGACAGACATGACGTATGTGTACAAGACAATAAATAAGTGCAAAAAACTATAATTCACTGTAGACTAAAGCTAAGAATTGGTATAACAGGTACAAACACCATATAGTCCTAAGGGTAAGGGTGAGTTCTCTAAGTACGTACATTAGCAGCACCACTTGGCAGCTTAGCAGGTGGTTCAGGTGTAAATAAGGTGCAGCAAGATGTTATTGTAAAGAATTCAGTCTAGACCTGCTGTATATGAAAAGTTACCCGAGATAACTTCTATATACAGTTAAAAAAAAAAGTTTTAAAAAAATGACATGACTTGACTCTAAAAATCTCCATAAACAAATGAAGTGAATTTGTGAATGAGGGAGAGGGAGAGAGATCTCTGAGCTTCGTTCAAGACCTGATGTAAGAAACAGTGTTGCTTCTCAAATGACATCATATATAGTAATGGTGAAGTGTGAAGTCAAGGCTTTAATCCAAAATATTAAACACTAATTTTGTGAAGGCAGGTGTCTAAAGACATGTCACAGTAGGAAAAGTGCAGGTGTAAATAATAAAAGTTGTGATGGCTGAATTCCATTAAAAAGTTTCAGTTTCAGAGTCCTGAAGCAGCAGGGCCATTGTTAATGTTACTAGTAAGACTTGTGCTTTTCCCAGTCAAAATATCTGCTTTGAAAAAGGTCTGTCTGCTCGATGTTTATACTATTTCATTTACGTTTATCACTGGCACATAATTTTCATTCCAAAACCCTTCATATTTATTTTTATGTAAGAAATGTATGTTTTATATTTATTTGCCTGACTTTTGTTTTGAACATATTCCAACAAATAAAACATCAGAAAAATATATTTTAAAAAATGTTATAGTAATATATATATTTTTTTTGCACTGCAGGGTGCTTTTATGAGTTATCTTGGTAATACATGTTTAAAGTATGTGCATTTACCAGAGCAGAGTCTTAGATGTAAAATAAAAAATATATGCAGTTTGTCTTCAAGTGTTGAAGAACTCACGCTGTGACAGATTTTAGTACAATGTGTTACCATCCATTTACACTTAAACCGTGAGCCACCAAGATCTCCATATGATAATTTAGTCATGTTATACTAATATAGACAGATGATACAGAGCAATATTGTATATATATACGTCATGCCCATTCCTGCTTTGCTATCTTACTCTCACTCTCATTTCATCTTATTGATTGCTGGACAATGTTTTCTTTTTATTTCCGGCGGTACAGGACAGTAGTTGATGTTGACGAGAACAGACTCTCTTTGGCTTTAAGCCCGCCTCACCCTGAATCATCTCATCAGATATTCTCCCTCTTCCTTTTTTCCCCTGGATTATGAATAAAATAATCATTGTTTGCTCAATGAAATTTCTACCCCACTTCCCTCTGCTGATGATTATCTTGTTTAAAGTATATCAGCTGGAAAATATACTCTGTAATTTGAATGCCAATGATTCTACCAAATATGTTTGTGGAGAAACATAATATTGTGAGCTCTTATTGCTTTTTTATCTTTAGAAATGCCTTCGCAGTTTCCATTCAGAGGCTCAAGATTGTATGAAATGTGCAATTAGACAATCCTTGCACCTGTGAATATGACCTTTATAGTGTGAGAATAGACTTTGACAGTGTGTGCATATCTGATCACTGTTTCCCGATAAACAAATGTGTGTGAGAGTGTGAATGTGTGAGCGTGTGGGTAAGCATTTGTGCGTGTGTGTATATCACATATGTGGGAGATTGCTGGTTGGCCCTGCTCTACTTCAGCTTTGGCCTATAGCTCCCTTTGCTCTCCCAGCGGCTTTAATGAAGATGGCCAAGTGAGGGTCAGTCACCCCTCTCTTCAGAGCTCACAAAAGCTTTTGCTGCCCATTATGTTCCTCGAGGGCTCTATTTTGTAAACACATATTACTACGCGCGCGCGCGTGTGTGTACGTAGCAATGTGTGTGTAGGGAGGGCTTTTTGTTTAGGTAGGCAGCCAGGTCAGTGGATGTGTGAATTGAATGACTGTCAGGTTTAAGGCTCCAGCCTCTCTTGCTAATGCTCAGCCATCTGGCCGTGTTGCAGGAGCGAGGCATTGAACTCCTTTTCAAACAGTTTTCAAGAGTTTTTCCAGACAGATTTTATCCGAGAAGAAAAAAAACAAGAAAAAACGTGCACGCCATCAACTGAGAACGCTCTCTAACTGTAAGAGCTCCTTTTTTCTTCCTCTGAGCTCCTCGCCCATTAACGACAAAACGTTAAAAATGCACAGCAAAATGCTCCGTCAAGTCTAGCATTCCCATCAGCAATGTTTGGACTGATATCTCCCCTGAAGGATAATTAAGTAATATTAATATTCAATTGTGATAACTTTAAATCTGTCTAGTTTCTGCATCAGTGCCGCGCAGATAAGCTTCACAACTACAGCACTGTGTCTACTGTAGGAGTTGAAATGAATAATCTGTCCCTGGTTCTGCTGGCTTGAATTTCTGGAGTGAGTTAGACAGATGGTTATAGCCGGGATTTCAAAGTGATGGAGTAAAACTAACGTTGCCTGCCTTCGCCAACTCTAATTCTTTCATCCCAGTGAGTTGCACTTAACGAAAGCAGTCCCTTGTTGCCTAAATGAAAGTGCACAACAAAGCGAATCTGCTGACTGTCACTACTCAGCACATCAGGCTGCCTGGGTGCCACACCATACTGAGCAGAGCAAAGTGAAGCAGCTTTCTGCACTCGACTGCTTCTTCCTTCAGGCTGGTGGAGCCCAGAGTCCTGAGAGGTAAATGGATGAATGGAGGCTTTATGGAGATGAGGAAGTGTAATGGTACTCTCCTCTCAATCCCGGCGGCTGGAACAGTAGCTCTCTGTGTCTTTTATCAGAGACATGAAAGGAGGACAATAAGCCTCTCTGCTATCAACAATATGGTGTCATTTGAAGCAGATTATCCCTCTGTTGAAGTAGAGGAAAATAAAAGAGTAGGAGACAATGGTTAGAGTTTGGAGCCAAGGTTTCTCCTCCCATGAGGAAATCCCTCCGTTCTGCTTTGTCTTTTTTCAAAAATCTAATCTGCCAAAGTGCCCACTCATTGTCATGTGTGGAAACATTTCACACTTTTTTTCCTTATGTAAATGCCAAATGTAAAGTTTTCTAGGAGTACGAGAGAATTTAAGGAGCTCTCATTTGTCCTCAATCTGAAAGAGTCAAGTAGTTCTCTAATATCCAGTTAATGTTAGCTTTGTGCCTGCTGATACTACTATGTCTCTTTATTCATGCATAATTCTGTTACTCAGCTGCTGACAGTAGGAGGGGAGAATTACAGGGCAGATAATGCAGACTAAACAAAAGTTCATATTAAGCAAAATTTGTATTGGAGCAGCAACTGACTGAAGGGGTAACACTGCTGAGACCCATGGACTAATGAACATATTCATCCAACACTGTTGCTCAAATTTGACCTCATTTACCATCATGAAATACACATAGCTAATAAACAGACATTAATGAGTTGAATTAGTTTAAAATACATGTTTGTCTCAGACTGGATGTCAGCACAGTGTTTCATGCTCTCTGGAAAAATGTTGAACACTCTATGTTATAGGACAGCCATGTAAGTTGTGCTTCAGTTGAGAACAATTACCAAAAATCAAGCGTTACCTGCTTATATAAAAAAAGAAACAGAGGGAACAGATGGGGTGCCTAAACCAGGAATGTGTGCTTGCTCATATTGGATTGGCCAGTGTAGCACCTGGCCTGATGTTGATGTATTGTGTTGCATGGCATCTCTCAGTCAATTAAATGTCAGAAAGTAGTGATAAATGCCCATCTCACTTTGCTTTACAGTCCAAAACCTAAAGATACTGAATTTACTTGAGATGAAAAGCTTGAACTAGAGAATTTTTGGCATTAATTTTCTTCAAGCACTCATTACAGCTCTACAGTACTTGTGGTTAAATGCACATTAGTTTTGGTCAAATTTTAGTCATTACAATGCATTGTAAGCATTTTCCATTATTTTCCACAAGTCTAACAGTAAATTATGTAGCTGTGTTGAAGAGGGCATCTGTGACAGTAATTAAACAACATGATTTAGCACCGGTCTAGCTGAAAGCACTGTCAACAATCACACTTCACTCAAATGTCACAAAAATAGGTGTCTTTAGAAAGAGCATGTAGCATCAAATGAAAGTAAACTCCAAAGGCCACAACCGAACCTTCAAGTTGATAAGTGAACTTTAATCTCGCCCTCTTATGAATTCCAGGACAGCCCGCCTGCACACAGTTTACATTGTGTGCTGTTTTCCTCTGGGTCAGATATAAAGTTCACCCATCTATCACCCCTCCTCTCTCTCCCTAAAATCAGCTGTAGAGATGCTGTTACGACCTCTTCCATCACTGCTTCCAAACAAGCCACAGGCTTTAAAAGGTGTTGCTCCTTCACTGTCCAAATTGAGACTGAGCACTGTAGTTGAGTGGCACGGTTTAGCACTTTGCACCATTAGTTATCCTGCTGTATGGTTTTCTAGCTTGAAATGCCAGTGCGGGTGAACTAATATGGGACTTTGAGAAGGTCCTTTGTTCTGCTGAATTTGGCTGATGTTGCCTTGTTTAATGGTCATGTTTGATGGCAGGACAGTAAATGATGACAGATCTGATCACATCTGCTCAATTAAGTATCGCATCAGTCAATCGTCCAGTTTGTCACTTTCTGTGAGTTTTAACCCTTGTGTTTTGTTGGCATTAGCTTAAATTGTAAAAATAAAATAAAATCAATCAATAAATTGTAATCACACCAAATAAGAGAAATATGTCAATTCTTATGTTATATCAGCAATGCATAAATATTTTGTTTGTCAAAAAAAAAGTCCTTGACCCTTCAGTCCTTGATCCGTTAGATCTTTTATGATGAAACTGTTGTAAAACTCTGTGTAGTGCTGCGTACAACATGCTGTTAACACCAATCGCAGATACGCAACATATGAGAGTCCATTTTATTGAACCATGCTTTGGGACCATTTTCTGTAGCAGACTCATGAAACATGCCCTCAGTCCAAAATCATGTTTATAAGTAATTGTCATAAATTAGGTGTAAGTTTTTGGGTATCAAGGTGATTAAACAATGTTAAGTTTATATATTTTAGAAGTTAAAGAAGGTGCAGGGTCTCCAGGAGCCTAAACAGAGCATCAGGGTTAGTGAAAACACAGTATAATTGCAATTTTACAGAAATGAATTCAGCCTCCATGTGATGAAATGCTGTTATGTTTGAAGAATGACAGTGATTATAATCAAAGTTAAAGGTTCTGTGGCGTCAAGGGGATATGTGCGTGAGGAAAGAGTTTATGTGTGTATAAACTAGTGAGAGAGGGAGAGCTGCAGAAAAAGAGATGAAGACAGCAGAGAACAAATTATTGGGATCAAGCCAGACGCTTCAGGTCTCCATAGAAACTCCCCACACTTCACACTCTTCTCTATTTTCCCCCCATTTCTTTATTTATTTTGTTGTCAGCAGTTCCAGAATAACTTAATTAAAGCCAAGGCAGGCTAGCATGCTGTGTGAGATGACAGGAGGCCTGAGATGATTTGTGATGGATTACTGCATTTTATCTTCCCTTTATTTACTCCATTGAAATGCACTGAAGCTTGCCATAATGCCAAATGAATGTGTGATAAACAGTGTTTTTGTGTTTGCTCAGAATGATTTAACAAACACGTCTTTGCAAATATGGATGCAACTCCCCCCCCCCCCCCTTTACTTTATACATAATCCATGTTTTTGTTTTGAACTGGTGTCCTGCTGTCTGTGCAGATAAAAGTGGTGGCAGCAGCAGTGAGTACCTGTAAAAAAACAAAAAAAACAACAAAAAACCTGCGCTGCAGAGCTCCAGTGATAAACACAACTCTTAATTGGACATCATGGGGGGAGTAAAAGCACATCATCTTCACTTGAACTGATTAACCAGCAAAGTTTGTTTTCCTGCTTATTTTTTTGTTTATGTAACGTTGTCCTGATAATGCCACGCGGTACAAGGTCACTGAGATTTCTGGATACACAAATTAGCGTCAGTGATAAATTCAAAGTTGAGCATGATTTAACGCTTGAGGGGTTTTAAAACAGATACAGAAAAGCAGTATACATCTAAAAACCTTCAAG
>BRZM01000216.1:24437-38570 GCA_033238685.1 Lates japonicus | reverse complement strand
TTTTTTTGTTTCTGTTTTCACCATGGGTAATACAAATGGAAACTGAACCCCTTGCTGTTGCAGCTTTTGCAACAGGTTTATCATGGACCACAGTTCCACCACAAACCACAGTTCATTATCACAATTTAAGAGGGTTCAAAACAAAGCAAAACAAGCAAAGAGAATAAACAAACATAATTTGATGGACATGGGACACCTTCTAGAATTGCGTGTCAACAGGACCACTAAACATTTGAAGCATACAGGCCTACAGCATGAAGTACAGAATGAAGTTGGAGGTATCCTAGATTCATGAGTCAATTGGTTCCCTATCTGTGGAGCACATATTTCTAGCAGAGCCTGGTTTTTTGTTCATTTGGTCATTATTTTGGACACCGTGTGTACTGAAACTGTTACTTGGGAGCAACCTCCAAATATCAGTCGAAACCAGTAGCACGCAGTTGAAGAGGTCAAGAGTTTGAAGGGTTCTTTCCCCAGTTATGGGGGTGCACAGGACAACTCTGGCCTCCCCAGAGAGAGCACCAAACACCTGACCTTCCCACAACATTCAGTGGGAGTTCAGATTGTAAGGATTTATGAGAGAAGGTGAGAGGCATGGGCTCAGCCCCATGACCGACCCTCAGGGGTCCTGCTCTCCCTTGTGTGTTGACAGTGTTACTGCGCATGTGGACCCCTGAAAGATTGGGATCTGCTTTTTTCCCAATTGTTCTGACCCCTATAACCTGTGGCCTGGCTACCAATAGGCTTTTCCGTTTGGAATATCTCACCCCTAAATGGATCTCTCAGGTATTGGGGGCCTCTCTACGTGTGCCTCCAGTGGGCTACAGGAGCCCCAGGACTGGGTTCATTAACTCTGCATTGATTGCTTGAGCTTTGAAAATGTCCGGCAACGGCAGGTATAATATGACTCTATGAAAATGCATTGGGAGTCCCCGAGGACTAATTATGGCACAGACAAGTAGGTTTGTAAAGGTTTAATGTGCCTTGTATAAAATCCACATTTCTCCAATTTGAATTATGAGAAGTCCTGTTTGAGTAACGATTGCTATTAACCTCCATCTGATCATAACAAGGAGGTGTTTATTTTGCATTACCTCTAACTTCTCTTCATTCAACAAAGGAAGATAAAATTTCCCTTGTTTGACACAAAATACAGAACCTTTAAAAAAAAACAAAAAAACAATGACAAGGCCTTTAAAACATGTTTTGCAGGCAAATGCTTGCTTGTCTACACACATACTTTTTACCATTACCATTTTCTATTAACCACTAGAGGATCCTGGTCAGAACTTAAGGTTTCCAGTTGTATTTTGGAAGCAGTTCCCTGTTTAATGCTGTGTCAGGCCTGTCCAAGCTACTGCCTGTGGAAACTAGCCTAGGTGTGATTGATGAAGGCCCTACTGTTGCAGGCCGTCCCAGGTGAGCAGGCCCTCAGCAGTGTAGTGCTTCAGGGTGCAGTGCGATAACATTGGAGCTGTCCTCCCTGCCACCATCCTGCTAGGAGCCTCATTCATCATGAGTCTGGGATACTGCTCACCTCACAGCAGGGCTTGAATGTGAGTCTACCCACTTTCCGAGGGTGTTAGGGAGGAAACACAGGAATGGCACTCCCAACATGACTCAGCTTTCAAAGAAGCATTCAGTTTTTTTAAAAACATAATCAGGACTCAGTGACATTTAAGACTTTTGAATTAATAAGTAATATTTTTAAAAAGACACACTTACTCTTAAGGTCTCTTGAACTTATGTCATGTTGGTCTTTGTAACAATCTCCTCATGCAACTTCCCTAAAACTCAAATTGCTCTAAACTTAACAAGCTGATCAGAGCAGCTGAGATTCCCGTCTACAGGAGAGTTTTGAGGTATCCTAGGCTAACCAAGTTGAGGTGAGCTAGGTCCTGCCATCCCACTCTCCATTCCTCCAGACTTTTTTTTCTACAAGAGAAAGCAGTCTGGTTTCCAGGTCCTGATGGGCTTTCTGGCAGATGAGACTGAAACTCTCACTGAGCACCTCTGTTCTCATCTGCTCATGGAGAAGCAGGAATTTACTGTGACCACCCGATTGTTTTTGATATGTCTTGACCAGTTTACCCAAGGTATTCCCATGCAGCAATTATTGTGTGAATAGACTTATTATAGGTTGAAAGCTACTGCAGGTCAAAGAAACACCACAGGCAACATACAGAGTCCCCTGTGGCTTCAGAAATGCACCTTTTGGCTCTGATATATCATAGAGAATTGCACGTTCCAAATGCTTTTTGCAAACTGCTTAAATATCATTGACTAATTTAAGTGTTTGCAACTGCTGAAATATCTGTAACAGTTTATTTAAACATGGCTATTTAACATTTACCTCTTGTAAAACACTTTAGTGTGATTTTAACAACACGTATGATAGTTTGGTTTAAGAGTTAGTTCTTGCATTAACTGTGCAATTCCTTTTACAGTATAAGGCATCAGAAACCGGAATTCAGTCATTAGCTAATACTTGATAGCACATTATAACTTAATTGTATTCGCATTAAATTATTATTTACACACAGCTATCATTTATGTAGAATATTTATAATAATCTAATTAATCTTGAAGGAGAATGAACCAACAACAACGTCCTACCTAAATAATGCGTTTTAAGGTTTAATGTTGTCCCTTAAAAATCCAAAAGCAAACCAAAAGTTTTAATTAAAGCTTTAATGTATTTCTGAGTATTTGATTATATTCACAATGAATCCAGTATAATAATTCAACTTTTTAATGCTGTCAGTTGGCAGTTAATGGTGCATCAGCATCAACATCTAAACCAATGTGATGACACGAAATACAAAAGACCAAGGGAATGAACATTTAAGAAAAATATCTTATCTGTATCTTTAATACAAAATTAATAACTCAATACCCTGTACCCTTATAGTCTGCCCTTTCTCTATTATAATATATGGTCCTCCATATACAATGAGATGGCTGTTAGTTGTTGAAATATGTGTTGATCTTGGTGATGTATTTGGTTGCCGCAGCTCCTTTGTAAGCACAGGACACATGTTTCATGTTCCTCCCCTTTAATTAGGCCAGACTGGAAAAACTGACCACACTCCTTGTTTTTTTGGTGTAGGCCTGTGGAAAGGTGTGTGGTGGGCCTGAAAAATTAATACATGCATGGCATCTCTCTACCTGCAAGATTTATAACCAAGTATGTTGGACACACCACAGTGGTCAGACATTTAAAAAGCATGTAAAACAAGGCTTAATTTCAACATCTGACATTTGGTTACTAAGCCAGTTACCACCAATAAACAAACACACTCCTTTTCTTTAACTGTTTGAAAGGTCTTGAAAATGAACCAAAATATTCTCTGTGGTGAATACTCAGGTTTGAATGAGGCATTTAATGTTTAACCACCATCTACATTTCACCAGGACTATGCCTAAATTTGTTCTAAATTTACTAACAGAACAGATATTCACAGAATACCTCCAAATAAGTGGGTGACTGTATCATATGGTTGTCACCGGTTTAGTGCCATAGTAGACAGAGTAAGCACTGGTAGTATCAGCAGTTTACATTTACAGTACAAATGTGTGTTTTCAGGATAGATTTCATAAGGAAAAAGACACATGACTACAGATCGTGCTTTCTTTCACTACAGTTAGGCATAGGGGATGGACTACACAGATAGATAATGGAAAGACAAGTCACTGAAGCTACAGTGTATGACAAGCACAGATGTTTGTCAGAAACACATAGAGAATCAGACCTTCAGAAAGAAAGGCCGTAATATTGTCAAATGAGTCAACATTTGCAACGCAATACCTGAGCAGAGTTCCAGTAAAAACAGAGATGGGCTGGGTTTCCCGTCTTGGAACCGCTTCTTTTTTCTATTAAAAGAAATGGTAAGAATAAGCCCTTTTATGAGGCCCTTTCTCCTTGTTTGTTTTCCCTAGAAATTCAATGAAAGTCAAGTTGTTCGAGCAAACAAAAAAGGCCGTAGAAGTGGAAAATAGCAGGCTCTGGTAAACAAAAAGAAATGGGACAGCAGGGAAGATGCTGTCCTGAGTCATTCCTGTCTGTACAGCGATGCGCACTGTTTTTTTCTGTTTCTCACTTTCTCCAGGTTGTTCAGAGTCATCAGCTGATGGAAATTCATGAGTGTAACTCCTCTTACTTTCTTGAAACTCTAGTTGAGGTTAGTGCTAGCAGTTTATCAGCCACTGCAAATCCAATTATTCTCTGGCAAGTAATACTAATGTACAACAGATCGCAACAGAACTTTTGCTCTGTAATATTAATCTGACAAAAGCAGCAACAGGTTTCAGTTGGATGTTCTTTTGCTAGTCGTAAATATGAATGTATGTGTACTAGCTTAAATACTGTACTGTATGTCCTATGGGACTTACATACTGGTGGGTTCCTTTCCGACATGAGGGGCAATGTAACTAATTTGACAGATACAGTGGGGTCCAAAAGTCTGAGACCACTTACCCATTAATACTTTTGTGAATACAGTGTTCTCATTACTGTGCCAGTTCATTTTTTACAACACCTTCGCACTAACTATTATTTATGGTGTCTCATCTTTTTCCAATTCATAATCATAATAGTCTTGAAATGTCCCATCTAACACCCTTTATTGGGAATGTATTTAGCACACTGCATAGCTGTGCACTTGTATGCATAGAAGATCAGGACGAAAAATACAAACTTGAGTCGATTATTTTTGATTCTAAACTGATTCTTCTGAGTTCATAGGTCTTATGACATTGTGTTTTGATGTCGCATGGCCATAATTATAATCCATGAAGAGACATATGTATTGAATTTCCTTAAATAGAGACGGCATAGGGAAGTATTTGCCAGCTATGTCCACCAAGTACAAATGTTTATTTTAAAAGTGATGTTTGAATATTGTTTTATTTCCATATACTGGTAGACTTGACTCAGCAGGTCAGTCTGTCTCTGAGACATGTTTGAATCGGGAACCTGGATTCAATTGGTAGATATACTGTAGGAATCTATACTTGGACAATGTGAGTAAAGGGAAAGTCGTGATAAGAGAATCTGTGTCACCGTATCCAAGTAAAATAAGCGAAAGACCGGCACACTTTATTTTTGAACATGACCATGGAATATCAGGCCAGCCCAGTGGAAAAATACCACAGGTAAAATCAAATCCAGGGGCGTCACTTTTTGGGAAAGTTTAGGGAAATTTAAGTTTACTTTTCATTATGTTTATACAGGATTGTGTTTCGTGTGCAATAAAACACCTTTTGGGGTACTCCAATAAAATATGAAATTCTTGAATGTCTTTTGCAAAGTCTGCTGGCTCCACTAAAATTCTGACTCAATGGAAGATTGTACAGCTGGACTAAGGATTTTAAATCAAACTGCTACTGCTGATCAGCTGTGGGACATCAAACCAGAAATCAGATTGTAGTGTCTGAAATGTTTTTCTTTCTTTAGTGTTTTTAATAAATGCTGATATTTTATCTTTATATGATTGCAAGTAGAAAAAGAATAAATTCGGCAGCAATCTAACATTAGAGCAATCATTAAGCCAGTCATGATACTGATAAATCAAAAAAATGTTGAACCTTGATCTAAATGGGGCAATCTAAATACAAGGTCTACAGAAGCTTCTGAAATCAATCAGTCAATCAGCTTGGTAAAAGCCTGAAAGTGTGACTAACGTGAGTTATAAAAGTAGTCTTGTGTCTGGACGCCATGGGAGGGACAATTTTCGAGTCCTTCTTAAGTAAATACTACATATGCAGTGGGTATTAGGCTCCATCACAATCCCTGGTTATTTGGCAGGCTGTTGCTAATGGAAGCATGGTCTTGAGTGGACGTCACAAGCACAGGGCTGAACAAAGAGGCCCTTTCTGTGGGCCAGAAGGTGCTGAAAGGCAGGGTGAGGGTGGCAGGCCTGTTTGGAGCACCACTATCATGCTGGGCGTCATATACTAAAGCTCATAGACAAAGGTGAGGCATGTTATCCACACTCCAGTGCCTGAGACCTCTGCTGTGGGGTCAGATCAGTTAGCAAATACTGTTGCATGACAAATGAAGATGATGAGATGAAGGGTAACAGTCATAATTGATATACTTTGCAGTGATTATATGTATCTAAAATCTCATTAAACTTATTTACAGTCAAACATGAGAAGTAGTGAGGAAGGCACAAAAAAGAAGCACACGGCCCAGTTTCCTGGATTGAATGATGGGATCCAAAAGTAGACACGGCAAAGCTTCATACTTCATTGATTCTCTGTGCCACAGTGCTTTTGCATTATATAACATAATTCAGACCACATGTGCCCACACATGCCCTCTTGCATAGGAAGAGGTGAATGTCAGAGACAGTTAGCAGGCAGCATAAAACACAGTCCTTCAAAAACACTTTTGTTGGGTTCCTCCAGTTTAACAATTGGGAGAAAAAGAGGTGAGATGACTCACTGTCAGAAACTGATTCACTACCCAGTCATAGTATACTCAGCTGCTGAGCTCGTATAACACAGTTGCCTTGTATTTGCAAAGCATCAATTCATAAACATGAATCATGAAGAAATTAATTATGAAGGATACAGCCTCTATAGAAAAATAATCAGAAGCATGTCTCTCCCACCCCATTGTCATTGTTTTTCCAGTTTCCATAAGCCTACATTGGATGTTCTCTTTATCAGCTTAATAATTTCCTCAGCCAAGCACAAAATCTTCAAATTGAGTTGACTTAATGCACATATTGAATATTAGTCCTTCATTCAAGAGGATTTCTTCAATGAAACATCAACACAAATAAAACACATTTCACCTGTAACCTGTATAATCCATCTGCTGCTTTTAGCACCAGAGGAGGAAAAGCTTGTTGAAATCTGCTGCAATACAAATAGATTCCCGATACTCAGATAAAACAGCGGTTTTATTTCAAGAAGAGAAACCCAAAGGTTTTTACCACTGTGCATGTAAAACACATAAATCATCATGTACCATGACCTTGCCTTGACCTTTCCCATAACCTGATTAACCCCAGTAACTGGAGTACAATGTGCACATAAACATGCCCACTTTCATAATTACTGTTATTATTTAACAACAGGTGGTATACCTCTTTCTAATTACTCTCTGTAGCAGTTGCATGCGTGTCAATGAGAGGCAGAGCAATGGGTGGCCATACAGTATGGCACGAACCTGAAGCTGTGAACAGGGAGGGCTGAGCACGCTAACCAAAGGAAACCCTCAGGGCCACGCGACAGAACCCGTGGAGCCACTCGAGCGATCTCCCTAGCCACCACATACAGTCTGCCTTTTACCTCCTTGTGCGGACACAAAGGAGAACTTATCCAACCCCCCCCCCCCCCCCCCCCCTTCCCCCTCCTCCATCCCCCCGCCCTTCATAATGAGACGGAGTCGGGTCCTGCCACTGCATAATAAAAACCTGCCTCCTTTGCCAAACAATCACAACAGGCCAGGAAAGAGAGATCATCTAAAATCAATCCAACCAAAAAGTGGATGGGTGACCTGATACGGGCATATGAAAGAGAGCAAAGCAGAGCAAAAACGGGCTGACTTTCAAATATTAGTTATATAGATATTTCATATTAAAAGATAGCAGTTAGAACTATTAAATACCCTGAGGCCATGTCACACACATTATGGTTGAGAGAAGAGCCATTCTTAAAATACAGCCCTGACTGGCAGTTACAGTGGTATGAAAAAGTTTGGGCACCCCTGATAATTTTCAAGATTTTCCTTTATAAATCACTGGTTGTTCGGATCAGCAATTTCAGTTAAATATATCATATAGCAGACAAACACAGTGATATATGAGAAGTGAAATGAAGTTTATAGGATTTACAGAAAGTGTGCAATAATTCTTTAAACAAAAGTAGGCAGGTGCATAAATTTGGGCACCCTTGTTGTTTTATTGATTTGAATACCTTTAGCACTAATTATTGGAACACAAAACTTGTTTGGTAAGCTCACTGACCCTTGACCTACATACACAGGTGAAGCCAATCATGAGAAAGGGTATTTAAGGTGGCCAATTGCAAGTTGTTCTCCTCTTTGCATCTTCTCTGAAGAGTGCCAACATGGGAGCCTCAAAACAACTGTCAAATGACCTGAAAGCAAAGATTGTTCAGCATCATGGTTTAGGGGAAGGATTCAAAAAGCTCGCTCAGAGATTTCAGCTGTCAGTTTCCACTGTGAGAAACATAGTGAGGAAATGGGTGACCACAGGCACAGTTCTGGTAAAGGCCCGGAGTGGCAGGCCAAGAAAAATCTCAGATAAGCACAGGCGAAGGATGGTGAGAACAGTCAAACTCAACCTACAGACCAGCTCCAAAGACCTACAACATGATCTTGCTACAGATGGTGTCACTGTGCATCGTTCAACTATTCAGCGCACTTTGCACAAGGTGATGCTGTATGGGAGAGTAATGCGGAAGAAGCCTTTTCTGCGCACATGCCACAAACAGAGGCGCCTGAGGTATGCTAAAGCACATTTGGACAAACCAGCTTCATTTTGGAATAAGGTGCTGTGGACTGATGAAACTAAAATTGAGTTATTTGGACATAACAAGGGGCGGTATGCATGGCGGATGAAGAACACAGTATTCCAAGACAAACACTTGCTACCCACAGTAAAAGTTGGTGGTGGTTCCATCATGCTGTGGGGCTGTGTGGCCAGAGCAGGTACTGGCAATCTTGTTAAAGTTGAAGGTCGCATGGATTCCAGTCAGTATCAGCAGATTCTTGCGAACAATGTTCAAGAATCAGTGACAAAGCTGAAGTTGCGCCGGGGCTGGATACTTCAACAAGACAACGACCCTAAACACTGCTCAAATTCTACTACGGCATTCATGCAGAGGAACAAGTACAACGTTCTGGAATGGCCATCTCAGTCCCCAGACCTGAATATTATTGAAAATCTGTGGTGTGATTTAAAGCGGGCTGTCCATGCATGGAAACCATCAAACCTGACTGAACTGGAGATGTTTTGTAAAGAAGAATGGTCAAAAATACCTTCAACCAGAATCCAGACCCTCATTGGAAGCTATATAGGGAAGGGCGAGTGGCTGTTATTTCTGCAAAAGGAGGACATACTGAATATTGATGTAATTTTTTCTGTTGGGGTGCCCAAATTTATGCACCTGCTCACTTTTGTTTAAAGAATTATTGCACACTCTCTGTAAATCCTATAAACTTCATTTCACTTCATATCACTGTGTTTGTCTGCTATATGATATATTTAACTGAAATTAAGGATCCTAACAACCAAAGATTTATAAAAGTGAAAATCTTGAAAATTATCAGGGGTGCCCAAACTTTTTCATACCACTGTACCTCAATCTCAGGACATGCAGTCACAATTCTAAAGTCTGAACCATCTCCTCATTGTGTCTGAGCCCCACCAGCCACGTGTGCTGGATTCACACCATTAGAGAACACTGTAAATGTCACGTTTCTCTGGCAGGGGGCCTTTACAACACAGGGGCACGTAGCCACACATGCTCCTAGAGATCCAGCATGAGAGAATAGTCCAGGGGAGCCATCCTGACACCATGTGTGGCGCATGTGCAGACTGGTGGGAAACAAAGGTCAAGCATGATTTACCCCTCTCATCTTTTCTGTGGATGCTATGTTACGGTCGTGTGTAGTGGACCAAAAAAGTTTGATCTAACACTCCTGTTAGGTCATAATCGAGCTTGACCAAAATAATATTAGAAATCTGCCTTTAATATTAATGGACCTAAAAATATTTTATTTTTTCCTCCATCAGTTCCATCTTTATTGCGTTTGTCTGATATTCTCAGTCAAAGCACCATTTACGATCATAAATAAAAATATTTACCAATCTGGTTGTTGTATTTATCCAACACCAGAGGCATTATATGAAGTTATGTAAAATGGCTTTTGTTGCAGCATGACAAAGTATCATGTCACATAATGCACCTATTTCATCTTACGCTACATGCATGTAACGTAAGAATTTGAAGTGTGCATTGTTACGCCTCACCATTGTGTCCTCAAGGGTGTGCAACACTCACAACTGACCTAAAATCAATCATAGAAAACACAGCTGTACAATCAAATCAAGGGATCTAATTACCAGATATACCAAAACAATCAAAGAGACTGTATCAATAATGACTACAGAAGACAAAAATACAACAGCAACACAATAAAAATAAAATAACGACACTGAGAGGCAGGCATCTAACAGTCGCTTATATACTCAGAAGCCCTCCGGCTGCTTTCAGCACTCACTTACAGCCAGGTGTACCTCACTGATGACTGATCAGGCAGCACCTCAACAGAGCTACAGAGGAGACGGAGAGGAAAAGGACAAAAAGCACCAAAGACACATACAGAGACGCAACTATTTTTATACGTAAGTCTATTTTAACAGCAGTGAGAGTGCCGTCTAGACACATTTATTACCTACAGTCAGTACTGTACCTGAATGCATCCCGTGGTAAGTATGGTATATAACTCAAACTGAGATATGTATTATAATCTTTAAGCAGAGAAGTCAGTTGTCTTTTTATTCAGGAAGAAGAAACTGACAGACCCCTACAGTCCAATAAATTCACTGAGGAATACCCAGAGTAGGGCCTACAGGCCCTTGGAGCCACAACTGCCTGTCCGATGTATCATGACCTGGCTTAATGTTAGTATTACAAGTGTTTCCATAACTTTGCGCGACTTCCGATGTGTATTGTTAGATTTTATCTAGCAAACAATGCAATGGAAAAATATAATGCATCCTCTGAACTGCTCGACCTCAGCCTGACAGCTAGCTCGGACTCCTAATGTTGGGCTATCTTTAGAGGCTCACAGTGCCAATCTCAAGACAGATTGTTTATCCAAAAAATCCTGTAAACACACAATCGAAATGTAGTCCTCTGCAGGTTCCTTGAAAGTAGAAAGGTCATAAGGTGCCGAGGCACTACCCCTGCAGTAATCCAGTATAAAGGAAGCCATCAGCTACCTGGATTGGGAGGATAATGCTGATATTTCAACAGGTATACACTTGACACACACATGCATAATCTATATTCCTAAGCAGGATTGCTCCTAAATTGCTCCATTGCCTGTGGTCCCTCTGTTTGCTGTCGCCCACCGCGCTCACGGACTTTTTGGGCAACAAACACTACTTTGATAAGTCAAATTGGAGCAGTAACTGACTCCATAGTAGTTCCTGACCGGGGTCCCGGGGCATGAGGTTCACCAGGTGACATGCTAGCTCTAAATTAGCAGCTCCTTTCCCAGAGGAGGTTTATAAACACCAAGTAGTGGATGAGGGAGTGCTGGCAGGAAATTGACTTTGTCCAGAGTGTGTTGACTGGGAGGAGATAGAGGTTAAGAGGCACAGGCCTGGAAGGAGGCTTGAGGATGTTAGCATGATTTTCCCATCCCAACGGACATCATTATCAAAATTTTTTAATCTTTTATTTATTACCCAAATCATTTCAACAACCAGTTACGCCGCTGTATTATAAACTTAATTTGGTTTCTGAATCCTTTTTATGCACCAATTCCTACTCCTTGCTAATTTTATTGAGCTTGTTCCTCCTTCCTCCTTCAAAGTGTGTATATACAGTATATACACTTTCAAACCAGAACAGTTTCAACACGCTCCTTATGATACATTCAGGAAAATAACTTTTATATTGTATAAATACTTCAGAATAAGGGTCCCTATTTATTTGTAGTGACGTGGGCTATAGTGAGCCAGCCAGTGGCAGTCTGATATCTCTTTGTAGGCCGTCGAACATGCACCAAACTATTAAATTATCATTGGAGCAGCAGGGCCTCCTGCACCATAACCAGGCCTACCCTTGCCCCGCCTCCTGAAAGCTTTGATTTGCAGGTGTCCAAATAAACATGTCTGAACATTGCGCTCAGGAAGAAGGTCAGAATCTGAGAGAATCAGATCCTCACACCTGTACGCGCCACATGCGCCTGCTGCTATGACCATGCATCACAACAAATCTTTTAAAATGAATGAATGCATGCATGCTTGATGTCTACTATCTCTCCTTGGCCCTATGTGTCTTGTTTGTATGGTCAGCCACTCTTTAAGCTTTCCATTCCTGTTGCACCAGTTCTCACCATGTCCTTGCTTAACGTAAAAAAAGTCATGGTAAATGAGGTGTTAAGTAAACATTGCTTAGAAATGTTTACTTTGTCTCTGTATAATTTCTGGACTGTACAGTAGCTGTATCTTCTCTTTGCAGGTAGACTGAGTGAAAATCTTTCCAGTGGTTCTTCGTCATTTGTAACCATCTACCAGGGTGGGATTGCCATTTCAATATTCCTCACTTGTTGAAGAAATTAGTATTTCTACATCTACTGTGAAATAAAGGCTTTGCAAGTTTTACCGACTATTAGTTAACAGGATGTCGGAGGGTACTTGGTGTATTAATTACTGTCTGGCATAGCCAGCAGCTGATGGCTCATAGGCAGCAATTTGGATGTTCTTGAAGGAAAAACATTGAAAAGACATATAAGAAACACAAAGGAGATGGGGCCAAGCAATTGAAGATTTAAGGTACAATATCTCTTACAACTTCCTCAAGAGAAACAGTATTTCATGTAAAGTGAATATGTATGTTTTGATGATATGAGCCTCAAACATGCATAGTATTGTGTTTGGGGTCTGCCTGTGGACCTTTATATTTAAATGTGAAAATAAAATGACAGATTTTAATATATCCAAATAAAAAACTCTTTGTACAGCATCTGCTTCCAAACTGTGGAATTGTGCCCCATCCTTTAATGATGTTTTTTTTTCACTATGCTGTTGCATGAGAGCTCGCCTTTATGCTGTAGGTAGTATTAGGCCTTACGCCACGCACCAGCCAGTGCCAGATTCTGCTATTGGCATGCCGTGTTGATGACATCAGTAATTTGTCACCTGCAGACACACTGTGATTTATGGCTTTTCCCATGCAGCAAAACGCCCTGGTGTTTCTTTTATTACATTTAAAACCTATTACTGTAAAATAGGATTACAGCATAATACATGCTTGGAAAAAGAGCTACAGGTTGGAGCAAATATAGGGCAAGTGTTTTGTACCAATAAAGTAGTTGGGTTATGGGTAAATGTTTACATTATTTTTACAGCTTGCCTTGAGGAGGAAAGATTTCCACACAATCGGAGTGATGAATGTGAGTAATTACCTTGTATTGTGTGAGCAATGCTATACTTCACCTCTAAAGCTTCATAATTTTTATTATTTGGATTTCTACTCATAGACTAATGTTAAAAAATGTTAGTATTTTTCATATGCAGTTCACATTGTTGTTCTTTTCAGTTTGAGTTTGTATTGTGGTCTATGTTCTGACTGCATATTTGATGATGATGATAATTGTTTAATTTTGATTTTAAGGAATAATGATTTCTACTAGTTACGTTTTGATTTTGTAACAGGTGTGTGACAGCAGTTTACACTAGACCACCAGAGATCAACTTGCCCTCCCTTCCTTAGATGGATGCTTCTGTGATGAGAGACACAAAAAGCCAGAATGAGGTAAAAGGATGTCTTTGATATCAAAATGGACCATTTAAGATCTGTAATTACCCAAACTGGCACCAGGGACTTGAGCACAGATGGATTCACCTTCCTTGCCAGGCAATAGGCAGTTTTGCATATTTGCCCAGTGAGGATTTCTGGTAGAAAGACGTGCTTGTAAAGGCCAATCGATTGTTCTGAGGCGCCCCTCGGTGCTGACATGTCATGTCCATCAACCCAGCGTGGCTGTCAGCAGAGCACACCATCCCCAGCCGGGCCCTTAGGCTGTGCTTGTGATGTTACAGTATGAGTGGAGAGGACCAAGAGAGAGGAGCCATAGGGCAAAACAAAGATGCCTTTATTGATGATGATGGTATAGCGCATCGGCATTGACAGATTTAAGTAAAAGTGCTGAAGGATCAATACCAATTAGGGATATAATTAAATAAATGCCAGGAAGCGCAGGTAGTGTTATGGATCTCGCCATGGAGTGGCGTTGGTGGAGGATACTGATATTTGCGTTGGGTATGTTTTATGGATGTCCTGTCAGTAAACAACAAAGCAAAAATAATCTATGGGTGTCAGGCAATACGTAGAAACCCAGTTCGAAGTGGCATTGAA
>BRZM01000215.1:18362-74557 GCA_033238685.1 Lates japonicus | reverse complement strand
AGCATTTTTCTTCTGAGATCCACTTCATTACCCAGGCTAATATGGAGCAAAATGTTTATTCAAATGAGCCAAGATCAAATCCTATAAAAATGAATGAGAAAAATGCTGAAATGGATTATATGCTTACAGAAAAAAAATCATATTTGAATTAATTACAAACTGAAAGGGCATCGGGGTTGAAAAAATGCTTATTCTCTTTCCATTTCCTCAGTTATTTTCTTATTAGCTTGCATTTATTTATTCTCACCATCCGTCACTGCCCAATGTCATCAATATGTGTTCGTGAAAATGAAAAGAATAATTACATTTTATCAGGATCAACATGACGACGACACACATTGTCCGTTATTCAGCGGAGAAGGCACATTGTGAGCTTTTGATTGGCCGCTACCAGAGGAAAGACTTTCTATTAGCGATTGATTGGGTAGTGTAATTTTCCACCTGAATGGCTCCCAGGCACACACACTTATTGTGTGACTTTGGCAGGAGCTATCTTTGTATAGTAAGTGTGAGAATGTGAGTTTCCTTTTGCTCTTAAATGGTATTCTCTGAGCTCTGATGGGGTCTCACAGGGCGGGGGTTGGGGGCTGAGAAGAGCGCTGCCCGTCGCAGGATAAGTCACATGTGACAGTCTGTCAGGTCACCTCTCATCAGGAGGCATGCAGCAGGGGAACAACACACATGCACATTACAGCTTCACACACACTGACACACAGGACACACAATCATTTATTGCTGCATGTCCTTACGAGTGTTTTATTTCGACTAATTTATGTCCAAATACAGTGATCACCTGCAGCTCGTCTGCATCCAGGCGTTCGACACACCGCTGCAGGACATGGTCTGGCAGTGATTCTGCCAGTCGATAGGCAGCCTCGAAGTGTGGAGATATCAGCACTCCATCTCCTAAGAAATAGGACGCAGTGACCTCTCCGACACTCTGCCTTTATGCCTTTTGATTTCATGTGTCCAATTCAATGCTCTGATTTCATTTACTACTTTTACAGCCCGTTCACTTTCAGCCAGTTGCTTTTAGTTTGAAATAGTGGCATATTATTCCAGTTCAGATATAAAGGTGCTGTTCACTGTTTGCCAAATGTGTATGAATGACCATGTGGAGCTGGTTTAGTTCTTGTTATGATGAAAAGCTGAGTGTTGAATGAACTGTTTTCTTTAACAGGATAGTTATTCATTTTCAGACAAAGAGTTGACACAGGAGGAAACAGCTAGCCTGGCTCTGTCCCAAAAAAAGTTTAAGGTTTGCTAATTAACACATATATAGTGTTTGTTTTGAGCTGAACTAAAACTGCAATCACTCCTGGAAGTCACTGCTCCAGGCCAAGCAGCAGTCTGGCATCTAACTTTCCCCAAACCTAACTGGGTTGTTTTTGTGCCTGAACAATAACCAAACCTAAATCTCAGTGTTGTCATTTCATAAACCTGATATATTTCAGTGATTTTGTACCAGTTGTGGGTAAAGACAAACAATGTTGTTCTGCTGCATTCAGAAAATGCTTTTGTTGGTTGCTCTTGAGGACAACAGACAAATTATTTTGACATTTAATTCAGAGGACTTGTGTTAATAAGTGAGGTTGGAGGTGCTAGTAGGCAGCTTCTGTAACATTTTGACAGAAGCAGGCTAGCTGTTTCCCTTTGTTTCCAGTCTTTAAGCTAAGCTAGGCTAACTGCCTACTGGCTGCAGCTTTGCCTTTACAGTACAGACACAAGAGTGGCGTCGATCATCTCATCTAACTCTAGAGAAGAAAGAAGTATTTCCCAAACTGTGGATCTTTTCCTGTATTTAATTCCCAATTGATGCACACCACCACGGCTTTGGTGCCAAATGCGCACATAAATCATGTAAACAAGCATGCATCAGATCTTTAAGAAACCTGATCAGAGAGTCGACTCCTCTGAAGGACACAGACACAGAGCGTGACAAAACAGTTATTAAACCAAGAGCGAGCGAGACGATCTCTAGACCGAGCAGCAGGGAAAGGGGAGACGTGACCATGGAGGGGTGACAGAGCGAGACGCCAAAATGAAGAAATGCAGAGATGAGAGGATAGAGAAATAGAGGGTCTGCCCGACCTGACAGAGGGTGAAGGAAAAAGAGAGGACCACTAGAAATGAGATAAACAGATCAGGAGGGCGTCTGTTCGTGTACAGTCAGTTATGACACTGAAAGGCAATTGTAGAGTTTGTGATATCATTTTAAAAAAGCTCCACTTAATTTATGAAATTCACTGTGTTATAACAACATCTGAGGTTTCAAACTGTTGTAAAATGTCATGTGCAAGTTTCTCCTTTGAATATTCTTGGTCTAAATTTGCAGAAACAGGTAGAAATCTTAACTATAACATTGCATTTTGAATATATTGATTTTAATACTGTTTACAGAATAGCTTTAATAATCCCCAGCCGATTAAAAAACAGCACAGCATTTATACTATCCCTTTCTCTATTTGGACAGAGGGAGTGGATTTTAGGCCACCAGGGTGAAGAAAACAATAATAATGAACAGAGACAAGCAGCATCAAATGTCAATCACTTTAAGAGCCCTGATGTGTTTTTTTCTTGCCATTATCAAGTAACTGCAGGTAAATACTGTGTTTTAGGAATGGCATTAAATTTTCTTCTTGGTCTTCGAAAACCAATTGAGCAGTTTGTCTTGTTCAGAAAACTGCACAATCACACTCCACAGACCAAAACAATTTTAAAATTTAAAGGCTGCAGATATCTCTTCACAGCTTTGACAAAAAAACAAAACAAACAACTATCTCCTCTTCATTTCCTCACAATCCAGCCAGTGACGATAAAGCCGGAAGTAGGAAACAGTGAGGTCTTATGGGAGTCTGTTCTTCCAGCCCGCCGAGCCTCGGGGGGACAGAGGAGGGAAATTACAATCAACGACACCAGTTTGGAGCAGCGGTGGCTATCAGATAAGACAACATTGTTCACGCCACTCGTAAATCAATCAAATGTCACCTTATGCTCTCTTTGGTTCTGTGCTAGAGTGGGTTTGATTCATCGTGGAGAGTTGGGGTATGAAGTTATCACAGGCTGACGCATTGAGTCAAATATCAGTTTTCCTCTACAGTTATTTGCTGTGATTACTAACACCCAAGGCTCTGACCTTGATGTCCCTTTCCTTTCTTCTAGTTAGCTGTCTCACAGCACCACCTGCTGGTTATGAATACAGACAAACATTTTAAATCAAAGCCTCTGCATGGCCTTGGTCCCCTCCAGGCTGAGGTGGAGGAAGTATTCTCAGTATATTGTGGCAAAGTGGAGACACATTTTACCACTGGAGCAATAAATCATATTTTACCAGCTGAAAATTCCAAATGTCAAATAAATTAGGTAAAAAGTACAAAATATTTTCTATTGAAATGTGGTTAAGTACAAGTATGAAGTGACATTAACTGGTAATACTTAAGTACCACAGTACCTGAGTAAACCCTACTTAGCGACTGGTGGCCTGGACTTTGCATGAAAATATGTTCACCGAATTAAGTGGTGTTTACAAATGAGATGAAAAATAAAGACATTTCTAAATAAATTCATCTTGAAATATATGATAATAAGATCATAAGATTTGACCAATGTGAAGTCAAAAAAACAACTTTTACATTACACCTACAAAAACAGAGTAAAATCAATAGATTCATTAAGCCCTCAGAAAGTTGTTGCTTTAAATGTCGAAAGCCAAAAAGTTTCCTTGTGAAATAATTCATTTTTTTTTTTTTTTTTTAAGTCTGTTTCCCTTCTAATGGAGTCACATATGACCTCAGAGCCAACTGCTGTGAGAGAATCAGGGTTACTGCAATGTGTAGTTTTGTAATGTCTGGCAATGGAATATTCCTCATTATCAATTCTTACAGCATATTTATGTCCAACAGCTCTGTCCTTAAGTTTCTGTTTAATCCTGCCAACATAAAAACATCCACAGGGGCACTCCAGATGACAGACAACAAAAATGTTAAAGTGAATCAGTCCATTGATAACATTTATCTTTCAAACATAATGTTATAATAATTAAAATTAAAAATGCACCTCAGATATGTTTTAAGACATATAAAAAATACTTTTTGTTGTTTGAGTTGAGCATTAAACTTTCCTGCATATATTCTATCATGTCTTTTCAACAAAAACTTACATAGAGCACCTCTAAGCTACTGCATTTTCACAGAACGTTTTGGGTTAATTTGAGAAACTCAGCTGGTAGAAACAACACATTCTTCATTTATTTTAACACATTTAGCTCTAAATAAAAATTAGTCTGCATACACTGTAAACTGGGGATTTATTTTTAAAGAACTGTAACATTATCTCCTATATCAATTAAGGAAAACTACTAGTGATTAATTAAGAAGGCACATTGGTCAAAAACTGGAGAATTCACATTGACAGGAGACCAAATGCACTCATGCAGAAAAATACTTCAGGGCCAAACCAGCCCCAGTCTACCTCTGCAGTGGTTCATTTTCACATTTATTAGATCGATACTGTCTCTTTAACAAAAGTCCTCTATCCGTGAATCGGCTTGGAGCAGGTCTCTCCGCCCCACCCTGGGAAACACTGGCACTGAAACTCAGACTTCATGAACGTTACCTCATTCGCCATCACCTGTCCTAAAACGCTGTAGCTCTTCCTCCCGTCCGGCTCCCTCTTGGACACCACCTTCCACATGGCGGGATCAAGGTGCAGGTAGGCCCCCGAGTTCGGGTCTCTCCTCTGACATCTTCCCTGAGAGGAACACAACGTCTGGCTGCAAAGAGCAGCCGCTGATGTTACATTCACCACGTAAGGACCCAGGATCTCTTCAACGTAGGATTTGACAGCATTACATGCAGCCTGAGAGCAGAACAGAAACAGGAGACTAAGAGATGCTTCAAAGAATTGCAGATAAATTCTTTGTCTGAATGACAAAAACATCACTTCACATCACAAGACGCCATCGCAATGTTATGTATTCAAGATGTGAGAAGAGCTTTATACTGTATGGGCTATTGGTGATTACTCATATGGATGACAACAGCTGATACCTTTAGAAAAAACAGACCTATGTCCCAGCAGGTGAGATGTCATGTGACTAAGATCCCAGCATGTGAAATAAGCTCTGAGTCTAATTAAACATGTCCTCAGTGGTCTAAACAAAAGCCATCTGCAGGAAATCCTCTTCTCTTCTTCTTCTATTTCTGTGCATCAGCATTTTATCAAAATTATTCCATAAATCTCACCGACATTGGACTCTTGAGAGAGTAACTGTTTGAGGATAATTATGGTGATATCTTATATTATTATTCTATGAGAAGACCAAAAGAAACACTAATTTGATTCTAATAAAAAGTATTGTCTGTGTAGCCAAATATAACTTATTTTTCTGTGCCAGACAGTGTTGTCCAAGAACTGTTAAAAACTCCATGAGCATGTACTGTCGTTTATTTTGTCTCAGCCCCACAGACATTGTCCTGCTGCCATAAATATTCACCATAGGACCAAATGTGTTTTAATCTGCAGCTGAAAACAGGCTCAAACAAATGTTCTGTTTACTCCAGTTTGAGTGATGTTTGCTACAAACCACAGTATCCAGCCATTTAACAGAATTACTGAGACTGTGATCTGTGTCATGAGCTTGAGGCAGAGACACTACTGAGATGAGGTTTTGGTCTTTGGGATTTGTTGACAATAAAAGAAAAACAGAATATTGTTTGACATCCTTTAAAAGAACATTTAACGAAAGTACAGGAAAGAAGTGTTTAAGTTTTAAAAAAGCAAATGGAAATAAAAAATAATGTTCACTGAAGGGATCAAGTTTCTGCCAGTAAATGTTTTTTTCATATTTCCACAGACCAGTGTGAACTTCAGTTCAAGTCCATCAAAATTAAAACACATTGCACAATTCTTTTCAAGTTCATGGATAAAGAAAGAAGCAGAAGCATTAATAACCATAAACACAAAACATTTAACATTACAACTTTTTTAAAAATATTAAAATACAATATTTAATCTTAACACATCAAAGGTCAAATCTACATTTTTAAATATATTCCATGTCTAAACACTTATTCATTATCTCTATAAGTATTACAGATAACCCTATCTAATAATTTCTAACTCAATCTGCAGTTGACCTTTATACATCCTTCCCTTAACTAAAGGCCATGTTGTTCTCAAAAATATAGCACCCTGATAACTGCCAGATAGCTGAAACTATTTGGCGAATAAGACCTGATGCACTGGAGAAGAGGTGTATAACCTTTTTAATTCAAACTAAAAAAAAAGAAAACTACTTTTTTTTCTGAGAGTTTTAAAGGCGTTCTGTGTGTGGTTTCAGCAGTGGAACCAAGATTACCAGATTATCCTGAGAGTAAACCAATCATAAAAGCATGGTGCTTATGCAAAGTGATACACACTGTCAGTTATTTATTGTACCTGAGATCTGGAGTAGTCGCGGTTGCCCCAGAGGATCACCCCTGCAGATCCTAAAGCAGCACTCTCCCCGATGGTGTAGACCAGGTGCTCCTGCAGGAGGCAGGAAAAAAGGCAGTGAGAGAGGATACAAAAAATGATAAGAATCCAAAAACAGCATCAAGTTTAAGCAACTGCTACTTACCTCAGAGAGGAATTCAAATGAGTAGGTGTAGACGATGCGAGCGTAGGGGAACACAGGTGGTGTTGATGGAGTCACCTGAGCCCCTGCTCTCATGGCCTCCATGATGCGGTGGTGGGTGTAGAAGAGCACCTCTCTGCTGAGGCCTCGCAGCTCGAGGCTGAGGTAGATGTCAGGGTACAGAGCAGAGGAGCTGTTCCACAGCCACAGCAGCTCATCGTTCCTCTTCATCTCCTCGACCGGACACTCCCCGGAGAAGTTTGCGCTTTTGTTGTAGTAGTTGTAGCACTCAGGAAAACCATAGAAACCCCACAACCCATTCGGTCTTTCCTCCCGCCCCAGTTTCAGTGTTTCCTCCATGAACTTCCTCCCTGCTTCCTCAAACCTCACCCGGGCTTCGGCTTCTATCTGTTCGGGGCTCCAGTCCGGATGCCTGGACCTCACCAGTGCTCTTGACGCCTCCCAGTACACCTGCTTGTTATCCCAGTTCCTCTCCCATATAGGTCTCCAGCTCTCCCAGTCCACCACAGCCAGGCCCCGGAAATCCCTGTTCGGGATGAATTTGCGGATATCATCAGAGGCTTCTCTGAGGTGCTCATCCAGACTGGCGTTCTGTGGGACTCCGCCATTAACAGGCACTCCCTGGGTGGAGTACCTGGGATACAGACCGAGCTTATCAGCATAGAAGATGGTTATGTTTTCTCCCATAAAGGTTTGGTTTTGGTTCTGGGCGATGTTGAAGGTCTCCAAGTTGAAGTCCACTCCATACTTGGAGAGGCAGGTGGCAGTGGGGGCGTTCCACACAGCGAGGAAAGGCACCTGGGAGAAAGGTGATGTTTCCACCCGCAGCCCTGAAACAAGGCTGATTAGATTTAAAAGCAGCAGCAGCAGCTCAGAACAAAAGGAACTCATCCCTGCAAAGAAGAGAGAGATGGCACTGCTAGTATGAAGGAATTATATAGTGAAATTTAGAAAAGATATTGCAATATTATCTTAAAAAGTTGTTAGGCAAGGAGTAGGAATGAGTCTCAGTGAGTCTCAGTGATCAAAATTCAAAGCAATTAAGTTCCCTTTCCATTTTCAGGTTCAGAGTAAAGCACCAAGAACTTCAGCTTCTGGCTAAACATGTTCCTTTCTTTGTACATTAATCTTGCATATCACAAACAGTTCAGTGTAGCTATATTCAAATAAAGTTTTAAGCTATAATGCTAGTAAATAAAAGCTAAACGTCTTATAGACAAAAGAGTAAACACAAACTTACCTATTCAAACATCAGAGCAGGACTTTGATTTGTACTTTGGCCTGGATGTGAAACCAGTGGTCTCATGACACACATGCAAGAAAAGAGGAAGGAACAAAATCTGAAGCGCTCACAGGTTTCCCAGCAGCCAATCAGAAGAGACATGCAAATCGTTTCATGGAGGAGACAGATTTTTAAAGTCACAGGCACGTTAAACCCTCATGTCATTATTGTCCTCAACACAGAGTTTTCATTTAGTTTCAGTAAAACATGTCAAAGTAATTGAAGATTATAATTTAAACCTGGAAAGGATAACTACTGTAGTTCTACTCTAAATGTCTTTTTAAAAAAAGCCATAATGAACTCTTCCACCTCCAAATTTTAAATACATGCCTGCTCAACTCTTAAAAGAAGTAAAAAATAACTCTTGGCTTAACAGCACCCTACAATTATATGGGGAGGGGGGTATGAGGCTGCAGTTTGCGAAATGTTTTCCTCCCTAAGGACCAGCCGGCTCTTCCTCCCCTCAATGACCAATTGTGACACGTTTTGTACCCTGAGGCTCCATCTGTATTCACCGCAAACAACAAAACTTTACCTGTATTCTCTGGAAAAAAATTTTACTGTTTCCTTCATTGCTGAGAAATGTGATGCACAAACCATCTGCTTCAGTATTATCTGTTATTGTGTTCTGTAACTGGAAATTATAACTGAGGAGAAATTACACAAGAGGTTCAACAAAGAAGTTTATTTACTTTGACAAAAAGTCAAATTTGAGAAAACACACATGGAAGACAGAGGCGATAATGTCAGTAAAACTGTGGAACAAACAAAGTGTCAGAAAATTTGCTTTTTATATTGTGTGTACAATGTCTGTGCGTCTAAAGTCAAACAGCTGCTGATTGGTGTTTTTTTTTTTTTTTTGCATGAATGGAGTGATGTGGTGTTTTAAGAGAAAACTAGTAGTCATGTTTTGGACACAAAAATAATAAAATATCATATAAAACACCTAAAAATACATTCAAATAAATAGTAACACTTGAACTGCCTCCATAAAAAGATCAAGAGAGAGGTCATGTTGAAAAAAAGATAAGGCACTTCAAATATATTGTGCTATTAGCAGATTTAAGTGCATCAATTCCACTTTCACCACACAGCGACTGACATACGTCGACTCATTCATCACATTTCCTCCGAAAGAATGTGCTCTCTGTGAGAAACATGGAATTTGACACCTTGGGAAACAGTGACTCAGAGGAAACTGAGAGCAAAATGTAAACAAGGTCATTTCCAGCGAGCCCTCCATTGCTTAAGAAAAGATTAAAAGTTATAAACAAATATAACTTTGCATATTCCACAGTGTTTCTTATAAAATTTCACTTTGTGTCATCCATATTTTACAGCAATCCAAGAAACAAAAATGACACTCCTCGCTCCAAAAAAACTCTCAACCTGTCATCTTGTATGCTCCTATATTGTGACATACAAAACGCAGCTATGTCTACTGTATTTATGCTGCACTAACAGAAGAGCAGAGAGATAATCAGTAAAAACACACATTGCAGTGCCGATGCCACAGTCTGAGCTGCCACCCCTCTCTGGTGCAGAGGGTCCTCCTGACTGCAGCCCTCTCCCTGGTAGCCGCTGTAGCACTGACACTGAAAATCAGTTTGAAAACTCGTCACCTCTGCTTCGCCGAGCTCACCGGTGACTGTCGGCCTGCCGTGCTGCCGGGTGATGTTGTGGGTGAGGGGGTTGAGGTGCAAGTAAACATCTCTGTCTGGGTTTTTGCGTAGACAGCGGCCGTGAGAACCGCACAAGGTCTGGCTGCATAGCTCTGCTGCCGTGGAGACATTGAGGAGGTATTGACTCAGCGGACCTCGTAGATATGTGTCAAGGTCGGAACAGCTGGTCTGGAGAGGAAAGCAAAGAAAAAAATCACTGACTCAGCGAGGTCAAGATTCACAGTCCAACTGTCCTTCATTTTTATTCAGACTTGTCATGAGTGTGAGGTTCAGGTGACTTATGAAGTAGTTTAAAGGAAACCACAACTTTATTTCAATATTAAACCCTAACCCTAAGCTGTAAATGCAGATGATGATTCTGTTGAAAGTCCACAGGCTTGATTACTACTGGCAAAGATTACGTTTATAAATTAAAATAACTCATTTTAATTATGAGGCAGCCGCTCACATCCACTGTAGGATGCTCTAGTTAATCCAAAATAAGGACACAAAACATGCATTTTCACTGGAATCACATTCATCAGAAAGGATGTCTTTAACGATCTGTGTATTTATTACTCCTACACAATAAAACAAATACCATATGGATGGAATATTTCCATAGTCATAAAATTTATCTGAAGATCATTATTTTGTTGGAAATGACACTGAGCAGTCTCTGCTGAAAAACAAACAGTTCATGAAAGCAGAATAAAGAAACTCCATTCTCTCCATGTCCAAGTGTTTCTTGTAGATGTTAGCCTACTGAAAATTTTATTCTTGTAGCCCCAGAAATATAAAGACTGAGGTACAGAAAGTGTTAATTCAGACAAAAGCAAATCAACCAAAACTTTTTGCCACACTGCAAAATCTGGTTCTTCACGTCTGGGAACAAACACTGCTCATGGCTGATTTCAAGATTTTAGATTAGAGTGCCCATCAGTCTAAATGTGACTTTAAAAAAGCACTTTAAACAAATATGACCTGTGTATCTGAACCACATTCATGTGACTCAAGTCGCTATCTTTGAACTGCAGCCCTGAGGGATAACTGTTAGTTATCAAATGACTGCACACATGACGGACATAAGCAGCGGGGCAAAAACTTACCAGATGATGACGTTTGAGGTCAAATCTGAGTCTGAGTGATTAATGCGTTTGTCTCATAATTAGCGTGTGGATGCTTACTTTGCTGCTTGCATAAGCTGCATCTCCCCACAGGATGATCCCAGCTGCTCCCAAGGCCACGCTCTCCCCGATGGTGGAGACGAGGTCGGTCTGGAAAAGACGAGACAGCACTTTAACCCTATCACATTTAACCTTTTACTCTTCTGAAAGTGCAGGTCAAACAGATTGAAAATATGCGGTTAAGTATCACTTTAACAGGGTCAAAATGTTAGTGGGTCATAAGCTACTGTAATGAAGTACAGCACCAGCCCTTATCTGTTCTTTCCCCCCATAAGGAAACTGTCTATAGGGTGTTAGCGAGATTTTCAACTTGACCAACACCCATCCTGCCCACTCCACACAAATGAAAGGTATTGGGGTGTCTGTCTGCCACCAGAACAGGAAAGGACTGCGGCTGCCGATAAGGAAAAGCAGAGAGCTATAGCTCCACGCTGCATGCACTGATCAGAGAGAAACAGAGAGGGGGGTGAGTGGTTGTGGTGAATGTTGGAGCCACAGTGTCACTGAGAGTTAATCTTAGAATAAAAAAGTCCACATTCTCTGCTTTAGAAAAATGTTTTAGTAAGATATGTCACCGACAGCGAACAGGAACACATTAGTCATTTTTAAATTTCATGAGAATCCTGTGTTTCTCAGCTGAAAAGGAAGAGAAACCAAAATGAGGGCCGGGCAGTGTTTCTAAAGTTAGAGCGTCACCTCTGTCAGCTGTTCCAGAGAGCTAGCGTAGGTGGGCCGGGTGTACACAAAGACAGGACGTGCCAACCCCTCGCCCGACGATGCCAACCGCATCCCCTCCTTCACTCGGTTCCGGACAAACTGCCGCCCGGAGGTTGAGGAGCGCAGCACGGTGCCCATGTAGATGGAGGGGAAGAGGGCCGTGCTCTCAGTCCACAACCATTTCAGCCGCTCGTTGCGAGCCACCTCCACGTCAGGACAGCGGCCTGTATAGTTCTCCAGGGTGCGAATGTAGTCGTGGTTGTAGCAGTCGGGGAACAGGTAGAACCCCCACAGCTGGTTGGGCCTCAGGTTCTTGGCTTGCCTCAATGTCTCCAGCATGAACTTCCTGGCAGACATCTCAAACTCCTGCTGGGCGACTTTTGCCACCTGCTCCGCAGGCCACATCGGGTTCTTCTGTTGCACCAGCTCACGAGAATGCCTGCGGTAAATGTCTTTGGTGTCCCAGTTACGTATCCAGAGCGGGCGCCACTCCTCCCAGTCAATAACTGCCAGACCCACGGCCCCTTCTTCACGTATATACTTCTGCACACTTTCTGGCATCTTGTCCAGGTGCTGCCTGAGGCTGGCCGCCTGCGGCAGCCCCCCCGTTCACTGGTGTTTTGTCTGACTCAAAGTAGGGGTACAAACCCAAGCGGTCCTTGTAGAAGATGGTGAGGTTCTGTCTGACAAAGGCCTCATTGGGTGAGGCCACAATGTGGAACTGGTCCAGCTGAAAACGAATGCCGTGCCGCGGAGCACAGTCCTCAGTCGGGGCATTCCAAGCGAGGAGCAAAGGCTTTTGGGAATACAGCGGCCATCTTGTGGGTTTCAGTCCCGAAGCACAGAGGCAGTCCCACAGCAGAGCAAGCAGCAGAAGTACTTTCCAGTCACACAGAGTCCAGTGCGACATTTCTTCAGATGTGGGTTGACAGACAGGACCGTCACTCTCTGCTCTACAAGTCACAGAGGAGATTGAAATTACGTTTTGTTTTGTTTTTAGTTTACTTTTATATTAATTGGCATTCCTCAGTACATTCATTAATAAAGTCACCAAAAAGGAAATTTAGAGTCTTAAAAATGACACTTTGATTTTGTTTTGTGCACTAAATGTAAAATAGGTTTGGACAGATCAATAATAACAACAAATTCTAGTTCTAGATCATATTTAATTTACTGAAAGCATCTACGTCTGTGTGCAGAACGTCTGAACCTTTCTGTTATATGACTTCAGATGTGAACTGACACTGGGACTGTCACTCTCTGCTCTACAGTTCACAGGGGGGATTGAAATATGGTTATTTTTGACAGTAGATTAACTCATAGTTACCAACAGTGGTGGAACAATCTTCTCCCACAATGTAGAAACACTCTGATTACAAATAAATGTCCTGCATTCAAAACTTTAGTTAAGTAAAAGTACAAAAGTATTAGCATCAAAATATACCTAGAGTGCCTAAAGTAAAAGTACTCAATATGCAGAATGACCCATTTCAGAAAAATATTTATATATCATTGGAATATAATGATTGATGCATTCACAGCTGATCAGGTGTAGGGATAATTTTAACCACATTAAGTGCTGTTTAATCCATAATAACACACCATAATTTACTACTTGGTTATATTTTTGCATTAATTATCTGTACCTGCATTGTTATTAAGTAAATATTATGGAGCAAAAAGTACACTTCCCCTGAAATTAAGGGAGGTCGAACAGTAAAGTAACAGAAAATAGTTATTTTCCACCACTGGTTTTCAGTTATTATCTAAATTCAGAGCTGAATTTACATTTAGGTTTTATTGTTCTGTTTTGCATTATCTGTAGATAATCAATGCTACATATACAGCCTGGATAAATAATGACATCTGCTTAGTTTTCGTCTGCAACAAGCATCTTCCCATAGTCGTATGTGCAGATTTCTATGCTCTCCTAAGCTGGGCTTCAACACCAAACCTTTTCTGTTTAACCTGATTTCAATTAAATTATACTTTCGGACCGTTATTTGAACAACGAATTAGCAAAACGACAAGTAAAGGCAAAGTTAATTCCCATCAGCCGCCCTGCAGCTGGACAAACTTACCTTCACTGGCAGACTGAGGAAGCATTCCCAAAAAGCAAAAGCCTGCTACTTCAAGCCGCGTTTTTTATGTGTTGCCTCAAAACAAATTGGGAAAATTCAGAATGAACATTGCTTTTAAAGAAAGAAAATGACGACGGAGATTTTTTACAAGGGCATGCGCTGCTCATATGTAACTTCTAACCTCAGCTCTCGGGCTTCCTGCGGCCAGTAAAGTGAAGAAACTGAAGTTACCCCCTGCGATGTTGTCAGTCGCAACTCGCCAAACTCCGAGTGCCAAACCACTTTCAGGATGTTCCATTCTGACTGAGAAAATCGGGGGGGAGTGGCGACGCAAACCGGACATCCTAAGACCTCCGTCAGCGTGTCTAATGTGTTGCAGCGACGTATGTCTCCAACTCACATCCACACACAACTTCAGGTGTAAGTTCAGTCAGACTTGGCTTTGATGTGTTGTGTTTTTAAAATATATATATATTCTCCTTGTCCCGGTACAGCGCTGAATGAATCAGTCCAAGAAGTTTGCCACCACCGCCGTGAAACAGATACACTGTACCGAGCAATGTCAAGATTCATAGGAGGTCACGGCGGGCCAGTATGCCACATCCCTAAAAATAAGATCGTACCCACAAATGATCACTGTGTTCCGGTGACCTTTCTACATTACAATCAGATGTGGCTTATAAATAATATGGTATTTAGGAATTATGTGAGGACTTTATATTACTTAAAACATGCAAAGATGCACTTTGGTCCTTAAAACAACTGCAAACGAGCTTCACATGCCAAGCCTGTCTATACAACATTAAATATAAAAATACTGTAGAGCTACAGGTTAAAAAAAAAAAGAAAGAAAGAAAGAAAACAAAAACAAAAACAAAGAAACACAATAACATCCTCAAGTTTAGGTAGATTAACACACAATCTCTGTGTGGTTGAGATGATTTGATCAGATGTGACAGGTGGAAAATAATCATTTACTTGAGTATGTTGAACTTTTATTTTGACTCCACAACATATCTCAAAGGGAAATACTGTACTGTTACCTCAGTGCTTATATGTAATGGCTGTATCCACTTACTGATTCACCTTTTGTTCAGTTTGCAAAGAAAACATAAAGCTAATAAATGATGCAGTGTTATAATAACCCAGGCTAAGTACAACCAGTGGTGGAAAAAGTATTCAGATCTTTGATTAAGATAGTAATAGGAGCATCTAAGTAGCAGTACCACACAAATACTCCATTACAAGAAGTCTGCATTCAAGACTCTATTCAAGTTCAAGTACAGAAGTTTTATTGACAACATTTACTTAAAGTATCAAAAGTGAAAGTATTCATTATGCAGCAGAAATTGTTGATGTTGTAACTGGGCTACGTAACCTACATGACTTCATAATTCTTTAATATATAACAATGCATTGTTTTTTTTATAAGTTTACAGTAGGTTTGTATGTAAAATCTAAATCTGTTAGTTGTCAGTCCAAATGAATGCAGTAATTTGCCTTTGAAACATATGAAGTATGAGTAGAATAAAATGAAAATACCAAAGAAAAGCAACACAATTATTTATTTTTTTTAAAGTGCAGTGCTTGAGTACATGTCCCTGGTTATATTAAACCACTGACTACAACATAAAAATGTCACTTTTACCCACAACTGCATCAGTCAGACAGATTTGTCATAATGATGATAATCATCATAATTATTTTATTATACCTGATTACATTTCTATCTAAGTCAGAAGATGAATGCAGGTCTTTTAGTTTCAATGAACTACTTTTACATTGCAGTGTTGCCACTTACAGTAAGTGAAGGATTTTTATGTTTTTTTTCCACTAATGCTCTGAACACACTTCAGACAGTGGGCACAAGGCATCTGGCATGCAGATGTCACTGCTGCCTGAGGCATGTGATGACAGCCACTGGCAATGGCTCAGTGAAGTAACCAAGTACCACATGCTGTCCTGTTGCCAAGTACAGCAGATAGGACAGTGCAGACCCGGGGTTAGGCATGGGAAATAATAGGCCATGGGAGAAGAGGACAGAGACCGCACACTCACACATAATTAACCAATTTAACAACCTGTTTTCTAAAGGACTCTGCAGACTGGAAGAGAGAGGAAATCTAAGTGTGAACAGTTGTTAAAATGGCTTCTGTCATCACCAGTAAAACACATTCTTGTGCCTGGCAGTCCATGAGTGGGTTTTGAAGAACGGTGTTTCTCTGGAAGTTGAGGCTTTTCCTTGGCAGATACACGTGAGCTGAAGGATGCCTGAGCACATGATCGGGGTTAGGTGGGAGACCTGGAAGTGAGATGTTTTCCTGTGTCAGAGTCCATTCCGCCTTTTGTTTTCCAGAGGTTTGCTGACTCACTTCACCATGTCATCAGTTTCTCTCTCCTTCTCCCTCTCTCCCGCACCATCTCTGTAAGTTTGTTTGAGTGGGGAAAAAAAATGTAGAGCACGAACGACCCACGTGAATGAAGCGGAAGGGAGAGGAACAAAGGAGTGGCTCGGTTTCCCTCTAGTCTCAGCTTCCCTTTGACCTCTGCCTCCTAAACATTACATCAGCAGAAGTCAGGGAACATCAGGAAGTGAAAACAATGGCAGGGAAACTGGAAACACGGCCTGACGCTTTCAATATGCGGATTGCAAAACTGCGATACATTTGGGTCATCGTGCAAATTGGCAAACTGGGATGAAGGGAATTTGATCAGAACAGTACGTTTTGACCTCAGGTAGCGTACGACGTCATTCTGCTGACCAGAATAAAACACCCAGTTTGTCTGAGAATAAAGTAAAATATGAATGAGAAGTGCCTAAATGTATCCCGAGGCCCCCAGTTTGCAGACTTAAAAGTCTTTAACTGCACTGTATAACAGTGTTTTGATCTATGAAATGTGTTCTCTAATGTAACATTTCAACTAAACTCAGATAACATGGGCTCCAGTAAGCCCTGCTGTTTTACTTTAAACCGCTACAGTTTGTTAAATTACTCTCTTTTACTGTTTATAATTCAAAGCATGTTTTAGTTCTTTTTCAAGGCTGCTGATCATTTATAATGACTATCTGTCTCAACCACAGCCACATGGACAGCTTTTCCCCATATAAACACATTGTACACATTAGAGAACACATCACGTAGATCAAAACACTGTTAGGCTTCACGGCGTCATATTCATGAAATTTGTACGGCTTTACAAGACAGGGTACATCCCTTTAATGCAGGCCGGACTTTTAGCAAAAACATCAAAGACCAGTGGAGAGGAAATACATCAAAGTGACTGACCTCTGGCCCAAAAACACACCCGGCCACATTCCACACAATTACAGACACCAGAGAATGACTGTAAGAGGAAGCCCTACCCATTTATTGTGGGGATTTGTCAACTGTACACACTGGAATATGTTTACATTACCATTAAAGTTTGATACGGTGCCAGCTGGCAGCACCAGCTTCAACTGATCACGATTTGAGTCACATTTAATTATATCTTCAGTTTTTTAAAAGTCTAACTGTACTGGATTTATAATTAAAGTTAAGTGAGAAATCTATATGATACAATAAACACCACACAAAATCACACATTAACTCATTAAAGTTAGCACAGGTATAGATTTCTGCCGCCATCTACAGGTTGTGTATCTTACATGTTACTAAAGTGGAAATCGCATTTCAAAATAAGGTCTGCAGATTACCCTCATCTTTGCATGATGGAGAATTAAGGAAGGGGGAACGAATCTGGTTTTAGATGAACGCAGCAGCCTTACAGCTCGGCAAAGCAGACAGAAATTCAAGAAGGCAATGAGGAAAAGCTAAAAATAAGACAGAATCTGGAGATGTCAGGGTTATACTTACAGCTGTCATGGAAGCACAGGAAAGGCTGGATACGTATTTCAAAGTCACCGCTCGATTGAATGAGCTAAAATTAGAGCACCATGTGTACAATGAGTTTTCGTTATAAAGCTGAGGTTCTTTCTGGAAAGCTGGTAACTGGTGCTGAAAGGATAAATCTGGGCCTTGTTGTCCCATGTTTTTGGGCATCAACGATTGATAAGGACAAAAATATTTGGAATTGGCGCAGCATTGAGCAACGTATACCTGGAAACCGCAAACAGCTGCTGTAATGTAATCCAATGAGCAATTGTCCAATTTAGTGGACATACTCTGTGGATGTACTTTGATGTGAACAATTGCCCTTGGCTTCCATTGCAGCAGCTGTTTGTGGTTGCCGTGTATCACATTCTTGCTCAATACTGCACTCATTCCAAAAAATGCTTTGCCTTTATCAATACTCAAAAAGTTTTTTAAAAAAAGAAAAGAACTAACCTATTCTTATAGGTTAGTTTGGCATTTTGGGAACTACTTATATTTATTTTTTAGATTAAAAAGTTCAATACCACCTCATGTCTGTGTGTTAAATATGAAGCTCAGTTAGCTTAGCTTAGTGTAGCATAAAGACTGGAGACAGAGGGAAAAAACTAGCCTGGCTTTGTCAAAAGATAACAAAATCCACCTACCAGCACCAATAACACTAATTAACTTGTGAATATCTTGTTTGTTTACTATGTGCAAAAACTGAAGAAAGATATGAGAACAGTATCAATCTTCTTACGTGACTTTTGACGAGAAAATAAATGTGTAGTTTCCAAAAAAAGTTTCTCATCAGTTTACAACCAAAGTAAGAAGTATGGGACCAGAAGGTCAGATGTTTGTATGCGTACACAGATACTCTTAGCCCGTAACCAGCTGATAATAAGAATCCCTGACCTATGTAACAAAAAGATTTCTTGACTCAAGATGTTCAGCTCAGTAAACCATTTATTCAAGTATTTCCAACTAAGAAATCTGAAAGTATTTACAGTACATTATGTTCACTAGTGCAGGTCTGAGCTCCGGTAACTGAGACAGACTCAGACATGACAATACAGAACGTGACCATATATACAATAAATTTCACAATCCTTCATTTTCCTACTCTGTAAATACATCTTTCATCCCTCTTACACACACTCACTCAAACAAACCTAAGTGCACACATGTACACGTACAAAGACACATACACAGTCTAACACCCTACGTCTCATGGAAGGCATAAACTGTTAAAGCCTTTTCACATCAAGGATGTTTTTCCCTGCAAAAAACTCACAAGAGAAATACAGCTTGGTTTGATGTATTCTCTAAAACTGCTTACATATCAGCTGGGTAGTGGAAACACAACCTGTACCATCACTACTGTTGTGAATATCAAAATATGTATTTTAGTGAACAGGGCACTCTCTGACCATAACTGAACTCAATGTATAACATTTCATTCAATATATCAATATAATAGGACAGTTTGAATTTTCCTTTTTCCCTCCAGACCACAGTTCCAGTCTTGACCGTAACTGGAGCAAGACTTTGCTCCGAGACGAGTACCTGTGGCTGCACCTCATAGCAGATCAATCCTGTGCAATGTTTCACACCTCACAGAGGACGATGGGGAAATCTACATGAATACAGGGGTGGTCGAGCTTTACAATTCCCTGAAAGATAAAACAAACAATATCCGAATTCAACAAAAAAATTAAGACAAAAACACTCCTCACTCACGTCGTCATTTTGACCCTAACTCACCTGTGGAATCAGATTTTTCTGGATTCTCTTCAACTTGGACTTTTTTCTGCCATTTTTCGTCACCACGGTCTCCTCATAGAATTCATGGGCGAGGTCACCGTCCTCATCGTAGTATAAAGAACTGCAAACACGGCAAGTTTATGTCAGAAAAGGAAGCTCGAACCAATTCAGAGTTTATTGAATATAAAAGGGTCAGTTCACCCAAAACACAAACTTTCTCACTGTGATATCTAGGCATGCAGTTTGTTTTATGTGCAGAGATTTTGAGATGTTCACCACTAACTACTGCCTCCTATGTCAGTGCTTATAGCTGTTACTGATCACTCATGACTCAAATACATTTCAATATTTTAAATATTAGGTGTATTATTTTGTTCTATGTGCTTTAATGAGGTGTTTAAGTGTGTGTGCTCTCAATTTGTCCGACAGGTAAAATAAAGTTACTGAACTGATCTGCCTCTAAAACCCAGGATAACTTGCTGTGAACTAGTTTTACTGTTACTTCCTAAGAGGGAAGCATTTCCAAAGAAAACTGCTGATAGATACGTGTGTGGATTATCCTTAAGAACCAGGACATTATCTCAAGAAAAACACAGCCCTGCCTAGCATCGCAAATGACATTCTGTTTGGGAATTTGGCGACCATGAACTGCAATTTTCCTGGTTCGTGTCTGCTCTGGGACCTTTGGTACATGTCATTCCCAATCTCTTTACTTCTCATTCTGTGTCATTTCGCTACTTTCAGCTTTACAATAGTGTAATAAAGCTGTTCACTCCCATTGTTTTTGAGTGTTGGAAACCTCAGATGTGCACGTCAAAACCTCAGCAGAAAAAAAAACAAAGGTACCTGCATGGCTATACACCATGAGGAATACATAAGAAAACATTTTGTGATTTAGGTTGACCTGACCCTTTACCATGCCCCAGTGATGTTTTATTTACCTCCTCCTGGTAAAAACAAATGGTGTTGCATTTCTGGAACCTTTAAGTCGGGCCAAAGACTGCTCGTTCCCATCGCTGGCTGCATCACCTCCAGTGCCGCTGCCTGAGAAAGGCCAGACACCTTTGGCTTTGGATCCACTTCCTCCCATTCTCAGAGATAAGGCATAGTTAGACTCCAGTGAAAGCTTTCAATCTGGTTGGTGGCCAGGCGCTCTCAATTCCTCACCAAAGCCAGGATCTGAAAAGTAGAAGTGCACAAAGAAGGAACTCACTCCCAATCAGACTTGACTTTCACTGAATGATTACTCCACTGCCCACTGTAAAGCACCATTTGTTTAATGACTGTTGACTAGGTCTAATGCATTTCTGTAGATTAGCTACAAAATACATAATATTTAATGCAAAGTTAACGTTATTGTTAATGTGACAAATGCCGAGTTTTATCCTGCAAACCTGAGTCACACCTGCTGACATGAGAGTTACTGACTGGCCTCTCGAGCTTAATATACATTTAAGTGCTATAAGCAAATAAACTCACCATAGCTGACATTTCCAGAGCGTCACGTTTGTCTGATTACAGACTACTACTCCGTTATGCTAACTCCTCAGGCAGCTAGCTAGCTAACGTCTGAGAAATTCAACAACCAGACTCTAAACGCACGCTATCTGATTCATAACTATAAGTATATTTCTATACTAACTTATAGAAAGATGCTGTTTCATACCCACTACACGCTCTGTGTTTCGTAAAAGCGACCGCCTGGGATTCGGTCAGTGTGGCTAATAATAACTTGCTAACGGTACCTGCACGTTTAGGTGAGTTAGCCTGTTAGCTTCTGTCACTGACGCATTAGCTAGACGAGACAGCGCTGCGTCTCCAAAACAAACACGGGATTATTATTGTCCTACATCCTAAAAACAACAAATAAACAGCAGTACCGAAACGTAGTTCTGATTAATATCCTACCGTAACACGCACTGTTAGATCGTCATGTCCTGTCATAACTTTTTACCACCGGCTACGTTACGCTAGCGTTAGCTGTTTTGGTCCTTGTGATGAGGTGATCAGCTGATCAGACAGACCGGCGGCAGCTCAACAATTAAAGCCAAACATCGTATCTAACTACTCGACACCATTTTTAATATTTAAATGTAAATAATGGCCACATAAAAATGTATTTAACTGTATGACTAAAATTTGAATTGTTTTGAGCGCATAAAGTGCATGAATACACGGATTACTGCGTTAAATAGAGAAGATATTTTACTTTTATCCCCTTAGGATATGTTAATAATAGTTTCTGTGTGATATCTGAAATAATACAAAAAGCTGACAGATCTGGTAAATTCTTTACTGAAGGCAGTGCACATTTGTCACACATTTTTAAGGTTGCTACAACATGGGAATTTGTGCATAGATGGATACAATGAAAGTAAGCTGAAAAACAGAGGACAAACATTTTCTCTGAGGACAGGAAAAAAACACAGATATGAGGAATGACAAACAGCTTCCAGTGAAACACATGTATACCAATATTCATTCATGATTCCAGTCGACCAAAGTGACACTGACACAGTTCTCCCTGACATTCATAATTGCATACAAATGTCCACACATAGGTCATACTCACAAAACTTCTTTAAAAAAAAAAAAAAAAAAGAAATAAAAAAGAAAAGAGTTGCACCCACTGAGGGTGTGGAGACGACATGGCAGACTTTTGAGACTGGGTCTAATGAAAATCCAAATACCTTTAAGCAGCAAATATGTATTTAACTTTCTTACATGACAGCAGTCTGGACAATGTCAGTAAGTATTTTTTTCCATGGTAGGGTGTTCAAGACCAGGATGAGTATCTAAAAAGGGCAGTAATGGCTGGTTTGATGTGTAATCAATCTTGCATTCTGACAAAATAAGAGGAATGTAATTTCAAGATCATTTTCTGCTCAACTATAAAGCAGTTCTTGCTCTCTTTCAACTAATATATAACTAACAAAGGGATTTGTTTAATATCTTATAATGCTGACATTTTCTTTAAAGCTAAAGTGACATAGCTGAGGTACAGGATGATCAGATAGCACCCAAACAGGGGTATGACCGCTGTCTCATCTGCCAGTCTTCATCTCTCTCAACTCATTCTCTCAGGCACATCAGACTCTCCAGGTGTAAGGCACTTCTCATCTCTCGCATCATTTCACACGCACATTCGCGCTAGCTCTCTCTCTCTCTCTCTCTCTCTCATAGTCTTGCGCCCTGTCTCACTCTCTCGTTCACCGAAGAGGCGTTTTTGAGTTGCGTTCTCTGGGGATCTTTGGATGCAGCGATGACTGGTCATCTTCAGGCGACTGTCCAGCCAAGAGGTGCATGTTCAACCCCGGGCGCAGAGTGGTCTCAGCCGGGGGTGGAGCCTGCCAGAGCCTCCTGCATCTTAGTGCGGGCCAGAGCGTATCGCTGCACTATCTGCTTGACGTGCTCCTCTTCTTCGCGCTGCAGGATGCGCAGGAAGTTCTTTAACTCGGGCATGGAGAAGGCATGCCACTGCACATGAGGAGGGGAGAAAACCTGAGTTAGTGCATGTTAACTTCATAAACTAACCATGTTTGTGGGATGCAGTGCAGGGTTTGGATCATTTATTCTCGTGTGCTTGTTGCACTCACATTGACTTCTCCAGTCTCGTTTTCTTTGAGCACAAAACTGAGGACTTTCTCACTGGGTCCAGCACATAGACGCAGACGGAGGGGGCGCTCGTCATCAGACAGCTTACGAACATAAACTGAAGGAGAGGCAAAAAAAAAAAAACACAATTTATTTTACAGCAAACAAATTTAGAAAATGTTAATAAAAATGACAGGAGTTCAATGTAAATGTCATAAAAAGGAAGTAATACCCTGGTCATGACGCTCGCTGCGCTCAAACAGAGCAAACTTGCCAGGATTGTCCACCACAGTGAACTTTTTCAGTAAGGCTTCAATGACCTCCCGGGCAGAAGTGCGAGAGCTTATGTGCAGGTGCTTGGATGCGTCCTTTGGCAGGTAGAAAGAGGTGCGACGCTTCACTCCGCTGGCCTTCCTCCCTGCAGCATCGTGACCGCCTTTCTTAGGATGTGTAACCGACACAGGTCGCGCCAACTTGAACTGCACCTTTATGAAGCCAGTGTAGGAACTGTCTTTGTTCTGTTGAGAAAAAATAAAATCATTTACACTGAAAAGAAAAATGCCTTCTCATTAAATGTGATGTGGTGTAATTTATCGATGCTCACCATGTTCATGAACAGATTGCTGTTGATCTGGGCGTTGTATTCCTTCACCTTCTGCTGAATGTCTGCAGTTGTCAGCTCCTGCTTGCCACATTCAGTTTGTTCATCCTGGAGGGGACAAGTGAGAGAGTTACAGTGTTAAACCACCAGGTGTCAGTGCTCAACTCCAAACCACAACAAGAACAGGAGAGGGAGGTTGCAGAGTAACATTCACAACATGGACACTTGATACGGGAACATGGGTTGTAACATTAACTTCTTAAAAGGGTCATGTTCTGTAAAAATTACAGACATTAAAGATGCGTCACATTAATCCAGTCACAAAAACATGACCAAAGTGTTTGTGACCTCTTGAGTGGAAGTACCGTTCCCAAGGGCAAGGCTTTCACATGGGGAAATAATCTCATTACAAGATGCTGCTGTTGTTTTGAAAGCATTTTATGTCTCAATGTTTTTCAGGAACTGAGAATGGCTGGTTTTATTGTGTGGGTCAAGTGGAAAAGAAAAACTTAAATTCAAGTGAGATCAAAATTTCATCTCGCGCTAACAAAAAGTTTTTGTTCGTGAAGGATTGTTGGAAGTTGTTTATATATATTATATATATTACAAACACACACTTTAATTAAGGTGTTGTAGTTAATTGACTCTCTGCTGAGCTGAATTATTTCTAACAGTGAGCACCAGTTGCATCAGACTCTCAACTTCCTGACAACGAAGCAGCGGCGAAAATACGATGATGTCAGCTCTGCCCAATCCTGTTCGACTGCTCTGATCCCTCGTTGTAGGAGGGCTGAAGGGAGGAGGGAGACTGAGAGAGGGAAGGGTGGAGGAGGGGGGTATGTGCAACTTGCAGCTGTTTGCAATGACTGCGACCAACGGTTCTGCATTGCATTCCTCAACTTGGTATTCCTGTATAAATAGCCTCCCCACTCGGGCTCCCGCAAGTGGGAGAGACAATGCCCTCCCTTGTTTCACAGGCACATCCTGTGAAGTCAGCTGCCTCATCAACCGCACACTCCCCAGTCATGTTGCAGTCATGCATATTTGGCCTCTAGTATCTACATGACCGTTAGTTTGACCATTAGCTCAATTAGGCCTTTTTCTTGTGAACAGACCAACTGGCATTTCCTGTGTAGAGAATAAACTCAACATAACTCTGGAGCAGCACAAATTTATTCTCCATACTGTACTACAGCTACTGGCAGGAGCAGGGTGTTTCCTGAGGAGTAAACCCCAAACATCAGTGTCCATAGAGTCATTTGGATGGTGCTACCATTGGCACTGACATTTCTGTCATTTTTAATAGATCTTTTTGAATTAAAAAAAAGGGGGAAAAGCCTCTATCTCATTTCAAAGTGAGATGAACTGTTGAACCTCAGATTGCGTAATAAAAAAGACGAAGTTGCAAGCGTTAAAGGGCTGGGTAGTTTATAAATCAATGTCAAGCGGAACAAGATCAATAGCAGCAATCCTTAGGCAAATTGAAAGACTGTGGAGTTAATGCGCTGCTGTTAACTAGTCAATAAATCAATGTGAGGGCCAAGTCGAGCTTTCCAATATGGTAACAGTAGCAGGAAAATATGTACGCCAACTGTGTGTCTGCATGCCCACAAAAGGAGCGTTGTATAAACACTGTGCAGAAAATGCAAACAACTTAAAATAAAAATCAGCACAGAGACAGAACCTGGTGAGCATCAGTGTGTTTTACTGTAAACAGCATTTGTTTCTTGATATAGAAACACGATAGCTGAATGGGTGTGGGTGACAAAGGAGACAGAAAAATGATCAAATCCAAAAACATTCCATGACTCATCTGTGATTGAGAAATTAGTGTGTAAAACCTGCGAGACGAGTGAGTGAATGAATAGTGGGTGTTTTGGCTGGAAACTTGAGAAGCCGGTGTGCGTCACAAAGTGTGACATTTTGGGTTGTTCTCAGCATGAGTTCAGCTGTGGGTCTATGCTTGTTTTAAGTGTGTGTGTGCGTTGTGTGTTTTATGCCAAAAACAGCTTCTGCGCTGCCCTTGTTCCCAGTGCTGATATGCATTATTATTAAGTTCACAGGACTCAATCCTTAAATCTGTTTACTCTAAACTGGAGGAACCAGAACTCCACCCCTTCACTTGGCAAGCATCCTCTGTGCTGGGGTGCCCTTGAGCAAAACACACACTCCCAAACAGCAACAGCAGCTCCACATCAGGGGTGCTTGCTGAACAATTCACCCTGACCCACGACCCCCAAAAAGTAAGTGCAAAGTACCAGAAACTGTTCAGACAGAAAGCGGAACTATGGGGAGTGTTGCTTCATGAACTACCCATCACCCACCTCTCCCTGCCCTGACTTCCCCTTTAGATTAACTTCCCACTGTTGTTACAGCTCAATGTTATTTTCTTATCATAATTATCATTCATTCTCCGTCTCACCTGCTTAACATTTAAGTTAGGCTTCCGGATTTTGGGGAAGAAAGATGTCCGGGCGGTGAAGTACTGCTCAAACTCGGAGTCCGAGTCTTCCTCGCTGCAGTAGCCGCTGCTGGTGGAGCTGCCCCAGGTCATCTCGAAGGAGGGAGTTTTGTCCGAGCTGCTAGCCGCGTTTGACATGCTGACTACCGCTGAAAACAGTTTATACACGAGTCGACAACGGGAACTTGAGCTACGACGACTAAAACTGTTAAAATAAATCACTTTTAGCTAAATATGGTGAAGATGTACCGATAAGAAACCGACTAAACTGAAGTCTGGCTGGAATGTTCAAAAATAACGGCAACTAACGGCAACGTTCGCTAAATTCAAATACAACTGTTCTCGCGGACGACGAAATATCTCTGATAAAAACTGTCTAATCGATAAAATCCTGCTGATATTCTTCCTCTAACTTAGCCTGCCGGCCACGTTTCCACTGTACAAACTCTGTCTGTGAGAAACAGGATGTGTATTCGGGCCCCCGCCCTTGCTGCCTCGCTTCCTTCCCCCCGCCGCGGAGGGGGAGGAGGCACCACCCAGGTCCGTTGGGTTGAGTTTGGAAAATACACAAACCGCCGCGATTGGACGGCGAGGGGAAATACCAGTCTTCATCCACCGACCACCACCCCCCACTCTCTCTCCCTCCACCCGTGGATGCTGCTGCCCTTTCCCCGCTGAATAAGTCATGTGATGATGGGCCAGTCTGGTCACACCACCCACAGCCATGGACATGTGAACTATGAGCATTAAACATTATTTCTACAGCCTACAACCGAGTCAAGTTAATTTGATGAAATGAAATGAAAATCACGTGTCTCTAAGGGAAACAGGGACAAATACCCCGAGGCCCCGGATCACCAGGGCTCCCTATAGACCACCATTAAGCGTGGAGATGCTACCACGCCTGGTGGAGGAAATAAGGTCCTTTAATTAAGTAAAAGTACCTATACCTACCACATGTAAAAATACAAGTTAAAGTTACTGAGTCTGTAAGAATAATCAGGTGAATCCCCTTTGACTGTTATGTTATTATATATTGTATCATTAGATTATTATTACTCATGCATTAAGCAGCATTTTACCTTTCCAGCTGTTGAGGTGGATTTTTAAGTATTTTAAATGAGGCTGCAACTAATAATTATTATCGTTATGTATTATCAAGGAAAGAAGGAGGAGATGTGCTTACAAGAATTTTTAACTTGTTAAATTTTTATACAAAAGCACAAATTACCAGTAGCTACTCAAAATGTGTGCAGACTATCTTTAGGAATTTTAAGTCTCCAGCTCAAGCTGAGATAAATACCCAGGTGGCTTTATCAGGGCCATTCTTTCAAACTTGGGAAAGGAGCCACTGAAGAGATTATTTGCCTGTTACAGGTTGAGAAGTCCTCCTTGTGACAAGTACTGAATTTTATGTATGTAATTTGTGGAGTGCCCCTTTAATGCCCTGTTCAATATTTTGATAATTGATTAATTTAACAGTCACTGAAAGCAAAAATGACACAAATCTCCTCTTATCAGTATCAGTATCAGCTGAGACCTCACTGCTACTCAATAAATACAGTTTCTTGATTACATAATCATAAAAGTTAGTGTTTCAGAGCCGCTCATACAATGATTCCAGTGAGTTCAATACTGTGAAATATAGACGTAGTTCCCAGTTTATAGCATTCGTAGTGAGAATCTAGCTGCTGAAATCTATAATCAGACACATGAAACTGTCTTTAGTTTTGGCAAGAAAATTAACAGCATTTAAAGCTGAAATGAAAGTGTTTTTAGAGTAGCTATAATTTGTAACAAAAACAATCCCTTTTACCAGAAACCAGAGGCACAAATCCAACTGATCAAAACATTTCTAATTATTGTTGGCAACGTTCCTCACATGCTCACATGAGGTCACATCCTAAGCCGTTAGAGCACTGGCTACATTACAGATCACTGCAGTGAGGGTGAGTATTAGCAGATATGTGCTGGCAAGAAATACTTTGGAGCCTCCTAGTGTGAACCAACGAGTTCACATATGAAGTCTGCTACACCCAGCTGTTCTTACATGGAGCGTGCAGTGGTGCAACTTTTAAATAGCACAAAGAGTACAAAGTTCAAAATTACCAAAAGATGCAAATCTGTTTTTTTCATGCATAAGGAACAAAATGATCTTGTCTTGTCTTGCATGTTTTTTGTCATCTATTTTTTGTAGCAGGTTGTTTTCGCAGGCTGATATTTAAACATGTCACAGCAGGAAAAATACAGGTGTTATTAATAAGATTAAGTATAGCTGTATTTTATTCAGGTGAGCCAGCTCGAGGGCTCTGACTCACCAGCACTGGCGTACTGCTGCACTCCAAAATAACAGAGCCGTCATAAACTAACTAACAAGTTCCACCTGTGCTTATCCTGCTTTGTCAAGTCAAAATGCCTGATGTGTGAGAGGAACCTGGGCACAAAAACCCGAGCACCAACAACGTCCTCACACTCTGTGAGAAAGTTTGCTGAAGTTTTCAGCAGATTCCAGTCGTCCTTTGATAAGCAGCAGGTGCTTGATAGAGTTAATAATAACCATTCTCAAGAAACCAAAGCCTGCTGCCTTGAACAACTACTGGCCCGTAGCCTTGACTTCCCTCTTTATAAAATAATACTGCAGTGGCGCAGAAAAGTATAGTGAGGACTTTTCTACTACCAAGATTTTAGAGCTAGAGCAGCTACAGGACTTTATATTTGCTGAAAAAGCATCTATCAAAGGATATAAGATCTTTTATGACCCTGATTAAAGGTTTATCATGTTTATCTGGATACGGTAAATAACGTTTTTTACCACCTGCTATGTCCCTATAAACATCAACATTGAACTCTTTTTTCTACAGACCAGCAGGATGGTCCACAGCACAATAGTCTTTTGACCCACTCAAATTAACATATTTTATGCTACGTCTCACTAAAAAATGTCATCTGATTTGCATGTATATGGGTGTAAAGAAATGCTCAAGCACTTTGCCAACAGATTTTTTCGCTGCAGTGATCAGATAAACTGAACCAGATCTTGCAAAAGGTGCTTTCTAACTGTAACAATTTGTATTTCTCAACAACAAACTTCCCTAGCTATAATCCCCTTACTTCCCTTTACAAATCTGATGTTACTAGCTGCCCCCACCCCTACCTGGTGCTACGCTGCATGATGCTCCTTGGTGGAACTGAGTCAACAGGGCATATTTACTGCTGTTTACACTGGTTCCTGTTTTTGGTCATAAAACAATAGAGTTGTTCTGTAAAGCATTTCAGCAGAGTTACCATGTAATCTAACCAGGTAGCACACAATGAACCTGACTGTAAGATGCAAAGTATAGAAGCTATTAGTTTTCTCACTCTCTTATTTTTAATGGTAACTTTAGTGGCACAATATGACACAAATTTCTTGATATTTAAAGAAACGTTATGCTACTATTTCACCTTGAAATAACAGCTTCAAAATAATTTGGTTACTGTGTACATAGTCCTGTTTATATTGTTCATATTGTTTTAAATGTTTTATATATTGTTATATATTATCTTGTTTTATATCTTGTCTCATATATATCTTGCCTTTTCTACTTTTGCTGCTGCAACAATGTACATTTCCAGACTGTATGACTAACACAGGATTATCTTATCTTATCTTATCTTATCTTATCTTATCCTATCTTATCCTATCTTATCTTATCTTATCTTATGGTACACTGACTTGTAATAGGGAGATGGGACCTCTTTCATTCCCACTCTGCATGCTGAATGCTTGTTCTTGCACTATGTAACTTGGGTTGTGGCGGTACAGTCCCAACAAGAGCTTTACGGCACCCAGTCACACACCACTGACTCTGGGTTGCTGGCTATAAGAAGAAGCTAGCTCGGTCTTTATTTCATTTATCAACCCCTTCAATGAATTTTGTGTTTGTAGACTTTCTTTTCTGGACATGAGCTATTAGTTTCTAGGGGTACATTGCTTTTAGTACCCATAACCGAATTTAATGCACCAGCGTCCTTGCCACTGCTCAGCAAAAGTCACATAGTGTTGCTTTAAGACCCTGTAAAAAGCAAGTAAACAGAGACTCCTACCTTTTTTGACTGTGGCAAAGTTACACATGAACTACTGAGGAAAACTAAGACAGTCATGCTGCCAATCGCAAAGGTCCTTACCACATTTGTGTCTGTTTCTATGGTGTGCTCCACAACGCATGTCTGGTCGGACACAGAGCCTCGGTCCCAGCTGCAGTCCAACTGGATCAGGGCACGACAGCGGTAGTGGCATGTGAATTTACAATCTGTAAATGAATTCAGACAGTCACAGCACAACACATAAATACATATGATTAAATTGTCAGTGGTAAAGATATATGTGATATTAGGGTGCAAATGTGAATGTCCTCCACCGGCCGTTAAAGGTCACTTAAGTTGCAGTGAGTTGGCTTTTCCTTGTGATTATTCTGTGTGTGTCTCAAATATATATAAGTTTCATAGCTGTGAAATAAAGCAAAGCTAAGATATACTTCATACTCAGTATAAATATAGGATTATTTATTTTAATGTATTATTTGATTGTGGTTTCATTTTCAGGTTACAGTAAATAAGCATTTTATCTGCACACTAAATACTTCACACAAACCGCAGCTACATTTCAGTGGGTTTCAGTCGATGGAAAGGAAGTTGACAACTGCAACTCCAACACGAGTCTTGAGCAAGTTAAGCTTAAAGGTTGGTGAGTCAACCTTGTGCCTAGAGATCGGCCAAACCACCCAAACCACAAATACAGCTAAAATGCATGTTAAGTACTGTTTTGTCTTTTTAAAGACTGTGAATGTTGTAGTCCTCACATTAAACCTCTCTGACAAACAGCCCATTTATCTCTGCTGAAAGACAACATGGAGAGGATTTACAGCACTGGCAGATCAGGCAGATAAATGTATGATTTCTCAGTCAAGCAGCTGAATACAGGATTATTTCCTCTTTGGGCCTGTACCTTCACCAGTGGCCACATCTTTTGTTTTAACCAGGTTTCTTCTTTCTGTCTATCTTGCTCTCATTTCTGATCATGCATACTCACAGAGGCAGTCAAACATGCACACGCCCTGACGCACAAACAGCCCACAAAAGCCGACTCACTGACACACCGCAGGCTCTGCTTGTAAAGGCCCCAGATGAAGTCTCCGCACAGGTCGCACCACGTGGGCTGAGCGTGGCTGCAGGGTTGGAAGTTGTGTCCTTCTCCCTTCCCCTCCAGGAACTGGGGGTCCTGGGTGCTGCTCAGGACTCTGATGATGCCAACCCGGCTCAGCAGGTCCGGGACCTTCCCTGGGCTGATCCTCAGGGCGTTGGTTCTTTCCAGGCGAGGGGGTGAGCAGGGCAAACGTGTGCCCGTCAGCTCTATCTGCTCCGTGTTCGTACGCAGGTCACGAAGCTCGATGAACTCCCCCCAAGACATTGTGTCACTCAGAGCCTGTTGTCTTCCATTATCACTGTCAGGAAGAAAAAGACACTATAACAGAGTGCAACAAGCCAAAGATGCTGTTCTGAACATTTAAAAAGTGTGATCTCAAAATTACAAGGTGTTGTTCCACTTTGTGAGTTAGGGTCACTAAGTGAGTGTTGATGTTTATGTAGTGGTTTTGACTGTGGATTCTGAATGTTTTGTTTGTCCTGCCCTGGGAAAAGGTAAAAGGTAAAAGACAAAGTGGCCCTATAGATTCATGTCAGTATTCCTATATGAAAAAAAGCACCCTGAACCTTTATTTAAAGAGGAAATAGCAATATCATTAGCACAGACAGTAAAAATAACAAGTACCTGAGTAAGACGAACATGAAATAAAAGTAAATAAATAAAATAAACTTAACTGTAAGTGTGTATCATCAGATAAATATACTTAGAGCTTCATATGTACTTATTATACAGCAAACAGGAACATTTACATTTTGTCTAATTGAATATCTGATTATTGTCACTGATGCTTTAACATGTGAACAGTACTTTAATGTTTTAGCTAATTGTAATGTGTATGCTGTAGGACAGTTTATGACAATACATCATCATGAAGATCGTTTTCTAAACAGATCCTATGTGTTGTTGGTAAAATCTTACTCTGTAGACTCACTATTGCTGTAAAATGAAGGTTACAGAATAAAAAGTACAATATTTCATTATGAAACGTAGTTAAAGCAGCATAAAATGAAAGTACTCAGTGCAAGAGTAACTGTACATAGTTACATTCTATAGATAAGTGTTACGTAATGTTCGTTTGTTTTGCTTTAGACCATTTTCATGAACAGTAGATATCAGACAACACCTTATTCTCATTATACTGTATTTTTGTATTTGACGCTGACGCTGGTTTGTCACATAACGTACTGTATTTAAGTGATTATATAATATTTGACAGTCTGACCTAACATAAGAAAAGCGGGGTTTGATAGCGTGATGTAGTACAATCACTGCAACATGTGATAATATCAACTACTGTACTACTTAAAATCAGTGGAGTAGAAAGAGTAGTTCTGATATCTCTTTAAGTAAAACAATTAAAGGTGCGTTTACGAGAGCTCGGAGCATAAATACTCAAATGTTTAGTCCAAAACAGCACTTTTGTTGAATTTAACACTTCAAACTTTAAAGTAAAAACAGTTTTCAGGCCAACTTACCAAAAACAGGGGAGAAAACAGCGCCGTGGCAACCGCTTTGTCTCAAAACCTCTTCCATCCGAGAGAGAAAAACTTTCCGCAGAAATTTCTGACAGTTTCCAAGTAACGGAGGTGTGCAGCCTCGGCTACATCTCTGGAAATAATCTATCATCACCGACCGGCTGGTAACAGTTAACGACGGAGGCCCAGCTTTGACGGAAATGTAGCCGGTAACATCAGCCGAACAGCGGCACTTCCCATGGCACTAACCATCTTCTGATTTAGTCAGACTCTTGCTCTAGGAGGAAGCGGCCTATCATGAAGAAGAGAGAGTGAGATGAAACTGAGCTGCACCGACATCCGGAATGTTTTCACATAGGGGGTGCTTCTGAGTCAGGAGAACAGCCATAAGTGGGCGTGCAAAGTCCCCCACCCCTCCAGCCACTGTCTTTGAGTGTGATGGATCTGGGTTTCAGTTACCACAGCAACAGTGACCTAAATGCATTGAAACAAACCGCAAAACTTTAAAGTAGAAATGTTCATAATGTTTAAACTCGCAGCCGCTTCCACCATCTGATTCTGATTTCTAACTTTGCAGCTGTGTTTTATTACATGTCAGACTCTGCAGAAAGCCAACAACCCAGCAACACTCAGGGAGGGTGAAGTCTGAACATAACCAGCAGGAATATTAACCGCAGATTCCTCAGTACATTAACTAGAGGAGTGAGTCTAATCTGAACGCAGAGAGTTCAGGTTTCTCACTCATGCACACAAGGTGCTTGAAAATACCTACAGCACATACCAGGGTTCCTATAGCAATGGACACAAAGACAGAGTTAAAGGAGTCATTAAAGCATTTTTTTTATTTATAAGAGTTATAATCGAAGGAACAAACATTGCAGTATTTAGAACAAAAAGAAGATTGCCTATTTATAGAAATCCAGACCTGCATTATCCACATGCACATCTGTTCTCCTCACGTCTTGTATCTCATCTCTCTTCTACCACCATGCTGCAGTGTTTCAACAGTTTCTCTTTCAGCTGTTGATGTTCAGGTCCCTCTGGATCTTCTCTGTGGCTTCGGCCATGAGCTGACAGGCTTTCTTGTGTTTGGGCCAGTGCTTCACCTGACACTCTCTGAAAAAAGAAAACAAAGAGGCAGATGAGACTTTACATCTTTGTTTGACCAGCAGGAAAATATCATACACATTCTGTCCCAGGTTTACCTCCACAAGGGGGCGTCAAGAGTATCTTAGTCAGATTCCCAAACCAAACCAACTCAACTTGCTCTTTTCCTAAAGGGGCAGCCGTTCTATCTCAAAGGTTTAGCCTCAGAAGCTAATTTCAGCAGCTCATCTCCACAGTCTTATTCTTTCGTTCGTACAAAACTCATGACCATGGTTGAGGGTTGGAAAGTACATCAACCTGTAAATTGCAAAGCTTTGCAAGCTTTGCCTTCGGGCTCAGCTCCCCTCTTCATGTGAGTCCAGTATCTGTCTAAGTCTTACCTGTGGCAGTACCACTCTCCCTGACATTGGGAGCATCTCTTTGCAGCCTCTTTCCCACAGGATCCGCACTTTGGCTTCTCAGGGAGTAAACTCTCCATCACATCCAAGTTGTACGTCTGTGCCAACCTGGTTAAAAACAAACAATTATCTCAATAATGGTCAAAGTGCAGATGAACTGAGTAATTTCTCTGTAACTCCAGTGCTGAGTCAGACCAGTGTTTTTGGTTTCACCTCTGTGCCTGTAGTCTGAGGTCATTTTCTGACGGGTTGAATGTTTCTTTCACTTGATACTTTGCTATTGCCTTCCACTTCCCACAATTCTCACTCACAATGTTGTTCCACATTTCTGGGATCTATACACAAAGAAAAATGAGTGTAAATGTGCTGAAACATTGTTTCATGCAGAGATTAGTGTGTAAATGTGTGTTAATGGTGTGTACCTGCTCCAAAATGAGCTCTTTTTTTGGAGGGGCTGGGTCTGTAACCGCCAGATGAGCTAGGAAACGCTGCAGCTCCACCAGGTTTGGCAGCTGATCGACCAAAACCTCTGTCAAGAAACTTCTGAGCTGTGGCACATGAACAATAAACCCAAATTAATATGGCAACAAGTCCCATAATATTAACCTCATCATAACCTCATCCTCATCATAATTCACCATAAGTAAGAAAACAATGTGATTATAGGATGATGCACAAGGCCCTCTGGTTATATAATTAATGTAACAGGAAGAGGATGAGAAAATGTATAATAGGAGGAAACGTCTCAGTCAAAACAACCCTTGGAAACTGAATTTGTGTTCTAACAAGTGAGGAGATGAGATATGTTGCTGGAGGACAATGATCTGGCATTCACACACTTCCTTAGCTTCAGTTTACAGCTGATATCCAGCAGGAAGGAGGAGAAGTTCACTGACCTGAGTGAAAATCAGGCTGCAAGAGCCTGAAATCCAAGGACTCAAACCTCACCTTTAGGAGCTGGCTCTTGTTAAAATTGTTGAAGTCATATTTCCTCTGGCAGTCTTCCTTTAGTAGCAGATTGTAAAGGGAAATCCAGACCTGGCCGTCCAGTTTTGTCATCTTTAAATGGTCCTCTGCAGGAATCTTCTGCCATTTGCTGTTAATGTACTTCTCGACCTTGCCTACAGCGGGAGACAGAGGCAAAGGGCAAAAACACACATTCTAAACAGATGTGAGAATTTAAAGACGTATTTGGCACACAAGAGATGTGATATACCTTCTCTGAAGCGACTCCAAGGGCTGCAGTCGATCAGCTGGACCAGCACACACGGCATGTTATGGGTGCACAGCATGCGATTGATAACACTGATACTGTAAAGACAGAAACATACTCTCCTTTCATCAGCTGTCGGGATGACACAATTGGTCAATTAGCCAACTGACAGAGAAGTAATCTGTAACAATGTTGGTAAGTGACTGCTCATTTACGTTTCAAGCAAAAGTCCTCAAAACGTTTTCTGGTTCCAGTTTCTCACATGTGAGAATTTGCTGCTTTATGTCATTGCTAATAGAAAATCTCTGGGTTTTGGATCATGGATCAAACAAAACAAGCAATTTAAAGATGTCAACTTGGGTTCTGGGAAATAGAAAGCTGCAGGTATCAGGTATTTTTATAGGCCAGCCTGGAAGTTATTATCACTCTGGTTCCCTCAACAAAAAGTCAATGGGACTTTTCCATTTTTATTCCAAGTGTCCATTTGAAAAACCCATCGACTTTGGGACGAGGGAACCGAAACTGCAATAATGTCAACTCAGTTTCGGGTTATAGGACCTAATCCTGCAGCACTCTACCGTGACAATTATTTTAAACTATTTTCTCATTTTTATAGACAACAACAATAAATAATTAACTGTTGCTTGCAGACGTAGTCAGCTGTATGCACAGAGTCTATTAAAAAATCTATGCAGTGATTTAACTTGTGTGACAAGTAAGGCTTGGAGATCAGTAAACTTCTGATCCGTCAGCCCGACTCAGACATGGTCGTACCTGTTGGTGTGATCTGTGACGTAGCGCAGCACAGACACAGCCTTCAGGGAGATCTCAAACTCCAGTGCAGCGCTCTGAATCTGTAACTCCTTCACCAGGTAAAAAGAAAGACGTTACTCATCAATTTAACTGCAAGGAAGACTCTTCTACAATGTGTCAAACCAAAAAAAAAAAAAAGAGAACAATAAATCTCAGACTGCTTTACCTCTGTAGAAGATGCATCTGTTTTCCCTGTCAGGTTGTGTTGGTCAGGAGCTGCGGTGGCTTTACTGGCCAGCAGCGTGAGTTTACGGTGGCAGTAATCCACCAGGTCAAGAAAAGAATCATCAGCTGCCTCACATGAATCCTACACAACACACACACAAGTCTTTTCAGTCACACTTAAATACTATTTTATAGAAAGAATGACTCTACAGCGCCTTGCTGTTGTGTACGTACTGACCTTATGAAACATTATCGTCTCAAGTAGGTTTATTATCGTGGCTTCGTGGTGGATCTAAGGAGGAAACATAAAACATTCAGGAGAAACACACTTTCAATTTAGTTCTGAGCGCTGCAAGCTGATCATCATTTTACACTCACCACCATGTAAAGATGAAATGTGTTGTTGGGGTTGAAGTCCTGCAGCTGACATAAGATGGGGAACACTTTCTGCTTCCACACCTCAACGAGGATCATCTCATGGACCAGGACGGGTATCTAGAAAGAAAATTAATAATGAATAATAAAGGCTCACTTCACAAACACTTTGTTTAAATATCATTACAGAGGTGGCAGTCACCTTTCCATATGACACCAGGAGCTCCTTGACGAACTCATCGTGCATGGCAGAAGCGTTAAGTATTGCCTGCATGTTAAGTTTCTCGATGTACTCGTGCTGTCTGAACCACCTGTCAACACACAAAGTAATAATCACACACAGAAAACACGTGGACAGAGAACTAATCAACTATTTTGATGATCAATTAATTGCTGAATATCTTCTGGTTGCACCTTCCTGAGTCCACTGTAAACTGAATAGAGTTGTCACCTTGGAAATGTGATGGACATTTTTCACAAACAATTAAATGACTTATTGAGAAATAAATTGATAATAGAAAAAAATCTTAAGTTGCAGCCGTACATACCTGACTTCCATACACATTCAAAACCAAAAAGTTATTTTTTTTACAGGATAAGCCACAGTAGCAGGTGCTTCTCAAAGACTGATCACCCACTCATTTAGTATATTTAGAGTAGACTAAAACGGAGAACCAGTTGGATATGAATCACTTGATTTACGTCTGATACTTGAGTCACAATTTTATTTCCTTGAGACTTTCTTTGGGTCCTTTGGGTTAAAAAATAGAAATAGGGTTGAAACAATTAGTTGAATAATCAGTCTATTAACAGAAAATTGAAGTGCAACAACTTTGATAATCAATTTAAGTCATTTATCAGGGAAAATCATTGATCAATAACTAGTTCTGCGTTTTGAAATGTGAAGATTTGCTGCTTTTCTGTTTTATGCATTATTGTAAATTGAATATCTTTGGATGTTTAAGACGTGATGGAAACTATCTACTATTTTCTGACTAAATTAATGATACATTACCTGAAATAAATTATATAATTATAGATATTTAGTGACAACTTCTCAGAATTGGCTTTGCATTTGGTGTAGACTTGACAGCTGTTATTTATGCTCACTTCAAATAATATTTATCACGTTATATCTGTCAAATAAAAGCATCATAAATTGTAGCGCCAACATAGCGTGATACAAACAGTGGTGTGCCTTTGATAAAGCAGTAACCATTCATGCTATTGATGCTCATGTTATTGATTTGTCGGTTTTCCATACCTTATTTAATCACTGCATACATTTACAGTGTTAACGTGTATTAATCTAGTTCTTTAGTGTTAGCTGGTTCATGTCGATGTTACCTCGCAGAGCCCACTTCCTTCAGAGGGAAAGTTTCCAGACTTTGAACAAACCCCTCCGCTTCGACAGGAAGAATCACCGACGTCTCCATTTCGTTAGAGGAAACTACTCGACAAGCTAACAGGCGGAAAAACACGAATTAATCTCACTGTCACTTCACTCAAGTTGTTCTTCAAGTTAACTTAACCGGTGTTAGCGTTTCCTGCGGTTGCCATGGTTACTCCAAACCAAACGCACACCGAGCGCAGGTGCCGTTTTCCGCCAGAGGGGGGCGGTACATCTCCGAGTAAAACCGACAACTAAACCTGAGAATAACACGGTATAAAAATCTATCTACATATATATCTATATATAAATACACGCCTAAAACTTTCGGGCTGCTGTATATAACCAGATAAACTGAGCTAATATACAGAGATTTAAGACACACAGTCACACTGTGTTATATTTACTTTATTAATCACATATTTTCTTTTCTACAGCATTAATAAATATCACCTTCCTCACTCATCCTAGATATTGATCCCAGTGCTTTATGAAAAGCGTATTAATATAACAAAAATATACAAAATACTACTTCACTTTAACTCGTCTTGGTTGTTCCAAGAAAACTCTCCCTCTCACTGAAGGCATCATTGGTTGAGGCATCTCTGTATGTGTCAGTCAGGTGGCTGTGTGCACCACAGAGCTGTTTTTGTTTTCAGTTCATATCACATCACTTCCAGCACACCACGATGTTGGGATCGTTTTCCAAACGTTCGTCCAGTTCCTGGTAACTCATCCCTGTAGAATCACAACACCACCAGCCTGGTTAATAAACATAACATCTGACTGTGGACAAACTCTTTTATTCTTTTATTTCTCTGTGATCAGCAGGAGCTTTAAAACCTGCCTGTTTTGCAGCAGATCTCGTCATAACTGTGACAACCGGTGTAGAGTCGAGGCGGCCTGCTCCTCTCGTCTCGGATCACCTTCACCGGATATTTCTGCAGCCGTCGAATGAGAGACTTCATCAGTCCAAACTGGATCAGCCTCCTGAAAGGCAACGCACGACATGACGCACCTATAAATAAATGTCACTCCGACCTGGTTTGTCAAGAGCTGATTAAGGTGAATCGCTGACCTCTCATCAACCCTCTGAAGCTGCTGCGAGTAGCGAGAACAAAGGTCTCGGACTGTGGTTCCTGGACTCAGACCACAGTACAGCTGGAACACATCTCTCAGACTGGCTCGCTTTTGACCTGAAAAAACAAAAATAAAACAGTGCAATAAACATCAAAAAATAAAGGAAAAAACACTTGAGTTCAACAATCACAACCCTTATTTACCCTGTTTGGTGACGTAGCTGAGGCACTCCTCCTGAATGGACTTGTCGTCCATGAGGCTCTGGACCTTGGGGGTGGTGCAATACACATTGGAGTACTGGTGGGAATAAAAAGACACGAGACAATCACCAAACCAACAGAGTACTACATTTTGAGATATAAGATAGATATACATTAATATTTTGACAATAAGGTAGAAACAAGTCATAATATTTGAAGAAAAAAACTTTATATTTCAAGATTTTAATACTTATTTTTAGTTAACAGGTGAGAACAGTCTGTCAGCTGTTTTTTTTTTAAATATTGTCAGTTTTCAAGCAAAAGTAAGATTTAATTATAAAGACCACAGATGTTTTTTCTCATTGTGTCCCTATTATTCCATCATAAATAGTAACACGACACTACAGCTGCACACCCGCTTTGTGAGTTTTGTTTTGTACCTGGAAAATAGACACCAAGGTGACAACACCATAGTACCTGTGAAGGAAAAGGAGGCGTTCAGTATCTCTCTTTGGTTTCATTTGTAAAAACACAGACGCGCACACACACTCACACACTGAGTAAACCCGCAATGACGTTTGTCAAGATGTGGTGGTGGTGGTGGGGATACTGTACTGTAAAGAGAAAATAATCGATGGGTGTGTTCTGACACCTCTGGTGAGTGTTGCCCTTTGTTCACAGAAATGTACTCACAGGAGGTTCTGCACTGCAATACGAACAAGATTCAGCTCTACATCCGCTTCAGCTGAAATCTTCTGGATGTGTCGAAATCCGTCGACATAGGGCAGGATCTGCAGGTAGTGAGATATAATACAACGTGACTGGCTTAGACTCAGCTCCATGACCTGAATTACCAGGTTAATAAGCTCTGTATACACCGGTTAGCCACAACATTAAAACTGGAAACTGGTTTTAATGTTGTGACTGATGGGTGCACATTACTAGTTACCTGTAATAATATTAATTATTACAGCAATAAGACCTTATTGTATCAATAAATGTCACCGCTGTCCTACTACTTCTGCTTCCTTTCACCCATAAAATATTGAATGTGATAGAGGTGTTGATGTCACTTCATGCGTAGCTGATAACAGACGTCTAACTACTTCTTAGAATTTCTATATCCTATCTTATCACGGTGTTCTTCGATATCAGCCACGTGGCTGCTGAGGGAGAAGATCTACCTGCTGAGTGGTGAGATCCCACTGAGATTTGATGAAATGATCTTTACACTGCGTGAAGACGGGAACGTCGTACTCCTGTACGATGGGGGGGTCCTTCCGCAGTTGGATTAACTTTAAATGGATGGTGTTGGAGTCATCTGAAACACGGACAAAAGAAAAGTTTATCACTAAATTTCACTGTGGACCCCGTCTCTCAAAATTGGGTGCAACAAAAAGAACAGCTGAACAAGATGTTTTCTACTAACACTTCCTCAACACAGTTTTATCAGGACCGTTTCCTGTAACAAACACACACATAATGCATCTAACCACCTCTGTTATCATTCATGTGAAAGAGACAGTTGAGAGACAAATAAAACTGGAATATACACAGTAAAATCTGAGACCATACCAATGGGAAGGGTGCAGGCTCCTGTGGCATTGAGCTCCTCTAACAAAGTCGACATGATGGGTAAAAGTTTCTGCTTGCTCTCCTCATTGGAGATGAAGCCGCTCTCCAGCTGCCACACAAGAAAACAAAGAGATTTTCAAGGTCAAAGCAATCACATGTAACAAAGACAGATGTAAAAATGCATCATTCACTACCTCCAGAGTTGTGAGGTACCCAGACAGCTTCTTGACAATCGGCTCGAGGGCGCATGTGTTGGTCTGGGCGTCACAAACGATGCCGAGGTTGAACAGGAGGGCGTTTCGGCTGTACTTTTTATGTTCAATGCACACAGGACACCCGATTAACTTTTTTCCCATGGCAGTGCTAAAATAGATATAAACAACAATGACAATGAAGAAGAGCAACATATCATTCTCTTGTAAATATAAAAACACTTAATAAGGGGGGGAAATCAATGAGTTATGACAAGGAGACAGAAGTGGAGTGTTACATTACATACACTGTTATTAATTTGTTCTGCAGTTCTGGCTTGGTGATGATATAAACCTGAACTGTGTCAAAGAGTTCCCGTGAAATGTATTCCTCTGGGACCTGTCAGGAGAGGACAAAGAGACACTGCATATTAACATACATCCCATAAGATAAGACTAGAGATAATCCACTGTGTGCATTTGAGTCAAGACTATGACAATATATAGAAGGATTAAATACATGTTTACTATTAATAAGATAAACTCAGGCACAAGGATGCATAGACTGGCCCAGGACAATCTGTCCAGCTGCTTGTGTCTAAAGGCAACAATGCATCATAAGTAGTAACACTATTGGAGGTCAATTTATACAGCACATGAAAGCACTTTAAGATATGATCCAAGTCCATGCAGTGATATGCAATGTCACACCACCTCAGCCTGATAAAGCTGCAACTAACAATTATTAATCTAGTTAATCTACTGTGGTTATTATTTTTCCTGATGCATTGATTGGTTTTTATTAATTGATTTTATTTACATTTGAGAATCTGGACACAAATTTTTCAAATGTTATGATTCAAAACATTTACTCAGTTATCAAAATAGCAGCTGATTATGTTTCTGTTGATCAAACTAATTGTTACAGCTCATCATATTAAAGTTACAAGACTTTTGCCGAAGCCAGTAAGGATAACTATGATCAGAACTTAATTTCCTATGATCATCCCAAAGGGATCAATAAAATCTGTCTAAATCTAGAGGTTTTAGGTTTATAGTCACCTCTAGTACACTTTTTGTAAAGGTGATCTGTATACTTGACCTTATATGCTGAACATAGAGCTTGTTGAACCTACATTACTAAACTATATAGTTACTATAATATCCCTACTGTTTCACAATAAGGATATATAAGAACTATCGTAGCATGGTGACTAGGTTAATAATAAGACAATTGTGATCCTTATTGTGTACTACCCTTGTTAAACATGTTGAACTGTGTGGCTCTGAGGCTCATTTTACCGTATATGCTTACCTGATATGTTATCTTTGGGCCCCAGTGGGGTGAAACTCACTGAAAAATATGCACTCTATTCAGTGGTCATGCCCATCATAGACTTTTTAACCAGGCCAGCCTTACAGCGAGATGTGCCAACAAACTACAAACTTTAGCAAACTACTTCCAGTTCAGGATGATCTCCTCCCCACCCTGTTTAGCTCCAGCTGTTGTTGTAGCTAGCTGGTAGCTGGTTAGTAGCTAGCTTCCGGCTTTACCGTGTAATAACGAGCTGGCGACTTCACATAATGATCTAACCATGGTTCTAACGTCTGAACAACGTCCTAGAAAATGTGTTAGTGGTTAGTGCACTTAACAACAGTGCTGTCGACTTGATAACAAACTATTCAATAAGATGCTCGACACTTTCATGCACTGCAAACAACAATACTGAGTCCTTCAGGGAACCTCGTAAATTACTTTCGCTAATGCGTAGATAGAAGTCATGGCGCGTTTAGCACGATAACCGCTTGTTGTGGCGGTACAATATGTCCTTCTGATGGACTAGAAATATGAATGAACATGAAATAAAAACACTCAAAAGAAAAGCGCAATTGCTCCAATTTTATACTTATACTTATTAATTACACGATATAGTAAATGTACGTGTACATTCTACAACTACGATTATATTTTCAATAGTACTTAAAAGGCAACATTGTTCACCAGAATCAGTGCTGCGCAGTCTGCGCCACGTATGGAGACGACTTGTATCACATTTTCCGTTGGAGAGGATTGCTGCGCCATGTGTTGGACGTACTGTCAACATTATCGACCAACGTCGTCCGGTTACTGAACATGTTTTTAAATTACATGTAGGACGATATAATTCACCACGGAAGTGAACATATATGACAACAGAATAATGTAAAGGATGAAGCGAGTACAGCTAACGGCCGTACGAACTGTGCTATGTCTGTGGTAATACCGATGTAGAGAGAGATCTGTTTATATCAACCATGGAAGCTCAGTGAGAGCAGGCTACAGATGTTTGGGTGCGGAATGTTGGACCAAGGTAAATAACTGGTCAATTAAATTGTTGTTTTCAGTCAGGTCCTGTTGGTGGATGGATGCTAGCTGTTAATAGCACAGTGGAGCAAAACAGGCTGCTGGCCTGATAAGTGAAAAATAAGTTGTCACGACAGAGTATGGGCTCTGACTGATTGTGAACAGATTTTAGCTTTGGAGGGACCCACACACACTGTGTAAGGAGTAATAGGCATATGTGTGAAAGAAAGTGGATAAATGTTTATTAATCCAAGGTCCATCAGCATATTGTCAACTAACATACTTGCAGTGATTAATCTATAAATCACTATGTCCTTCACAGATGCAGAACATATCTGTTGACTTGAAACAAAAAGTTGGTCAAATATTCTAAAAACTGCGTAATATAAATTACACCGGGGACAGAGTGGTAGAAACCCCTCTGAAGCATTACATTATGCTCTAGTCTCATATAAATCAGTGGACAGATTGCTTGATCCTCCAGCGTCTGCTGAGAGGAAGTGATGAGACATGTGTCTTGACACTGTGTGTGGTGTCTGAGGTTTGATCTGAATCTCAGCTCATAGTGACTGACTCCCAGCTTCACGTAAGTGGCAGGGGCTTGTTAAACCACAGTAGATGCGCAGAGGTTTGATTGTGCTTATTTGGAAACTCTTAAATCAAATGCTTTTCCAGGGGTCTAGGGCTCCCATGCGGTGTGGCTGTATCCCAGCCTTGCGGGCAGGATCACAGCACTTTCAGGCCGTGGTTTATGGAAGAGCACTTTGAGGAGAGGTGTGACGGAGCCAACAGCACTCCAGAGCCACTACATCCTCGCTCATTGCTCGGCCTTAAAACCGTGAGTTAAAATGCTGAGGCCGTTCTCACGCTGCCTCATCTCTTACTATTTCTTCCTCACACTCTATTTTCTTTATCCAGATAGAAAGTGTTGAGCGAGGGAAGTTAACGGGCTCTCAGCCGAGAAAAAAGCAGAGCGATGTGGGAGCTCTGCACAAGACGTCTCCAGGTATGAAGCTTTTAGATAAACTACATATGGGAATATAAATTCAAATATCCACATATTCATTTGTGTGCCTCTTCTAATGCGCCCTGAGGTCCATGAGAACATTTCACTTCCTGTATCCCAAGCATGTGTGTAATGACAATAAACCTGAAATTGAAAGCCTGAAGAAAAATACCTGAATACTAATAAATACATGTGTTTGGTGTAGAATGTATTGCAGTATGTGATCGAGAGTGGGACTTCAGGGATCTGACACTGAAGATGAAACACTCCTGTGTTCATACCAAGACGCAAACAAGAGGTCAGAGAAAGAAAATAAAAAACAGGCCCACATTATATATGTACAGTATATGATTAAATCCCTATGATCACTCACATATAACCATGTTTAGGTCACCAATAACGTCGGTGCAGGAGTTGGTTGAACTCGTGCTCTCTGATCTGGAGATGAAGCCGGGACGGGCGACTGCAGGCGGCTCGGCACATGTTTGGAAGTGGGATGTGGCTCTGGTGCTATTTCTCTCCAGTCTGCTGAAGAGTCTGCCTCAGGTCTGGGTTTTGTTTATACATGAAGTCGATTCTTGATTAGTTAGTTCCTGTCTGATAAACTGAATACTGAACTTCTTCAGTCTGTCAGATTCATGAAGCTAAGTTTCAGGCGTCTCTGTGGGTTTGTAGCTTGTGATGTCCATGTGTTCATTTGTTTAAAAACAAAACGTAAATGGCTTAAATAGGAGAAAGGATCAATAGGTTAATTGATACTGATGTAAGCGTGAACACACATGGCTGTTGTAGAGTACCATTGTTTCTCATCACAAAGAACAACACATACTCACTGTGGATCCACACACTTTCTACTCTCTGTCACAATGTTCCTCATTCTTCTGTCTCTGCTGTTAACAGATCATAAAATTGTGGAAAATGTCTTTAACTCTCTCATGCAGAAATATCAAACAGTCAACAGCAGTTTTTAATTGCTGTGTTTGTCTTTCTCTAGCTTAAAGCCATGTATGGATCAAAGCCGGGATCACGGTGGATTTAACGAGAGAATGCATTGAGTAACTGTACCACCACTTTATAAAAAAACAAGTAGTAAATGTCATATTGATTTACTTTAACTGTGGTTAAACGCACACTTTTTAATTGGAACATGCAGTAATGTGTAAAGTCTGATTTCTCTCTGCAGGTTGGGGCTTCAGGACAGATTACACATTTATCATATAGATGTAATGAAAGGTAAGTGAAAGCAGTGCATTACAGTTATTAAATAATTTGCCTAAATAAACTGTATAAACAGTTGTACTTTGTGTTGTGTCAGATGCAGAGTCAGTTGAGCCTCTGCAGCTCTGTGTCAGCTGTGGTCAGTAATCCTCATTACCTGTTCTCAGGATATGGCCTCGTTGGAACTGAAATTTCTAGGTACTTGACATACAGCCTCTCAGTTTATATTTAATTGCTTTCCTAGATTAACGTTTATAAGCTGCAAATACATGAGATTCAAAACACATTATAATAAACTATAACACAGTCTAGTGTTTATTCATGGATTTGTCAACATCCAGTGAGGGCTGCCACCAACAACAACTTTCTCTATCGATGAATCTGCCAATTATTTTCTCAATCAATCATTTGGTCTTTGAAAACTTTTCATATATTAGCACATGTATTCATTAAAGGTCAAAATACAAGATATTCTTACCATCAAATATCACAAAGAAAAGCAGAAATCTTCACATTCAAGAAGCTGGAACCAACAAATGTGTTTCATTCTTGCTTACTTAAAATGATTGATTGATTATCAGAATAATCGCTGGTTAATTTTCTTTTCATCAAATAATTGTTTTTTGTTGTTGTTTTTTTTTATAACTGCTGCAGCTCCACGTCCAATTAAGTAAAAAAAAACTGGTGTATAAACATTAAATGAATGACTGACAGAGCATGTAGTGTAACACAGTTATCATCAAACAGTGGATAATGACACAACACTACACACTAACTGGTCATGCAGATCATTTGCAGGTGGATCCAAAACATATGAAGATAAGTCATCATGTGTGTTTACAGTATGTCATTGAGCTTTTATTAACTGTTTGGGGACGTAATAAAGCAGGAGTTACAGTTACTGAGAAATAAACTACTTAACACTTTACATTATAGTTCCCTAAAAAGACTGACTGTATCACTGTAGGGTCAGGTGGAGAAAAAGCTGAAATTTAGCTTTATATTGTTGTTTAATTGTAAATTTAATTCACTACTTTATTAGAAATATATGTCAGATTCTGGTCCAAACAAAATTTGAATTAAATGCTTTGCTGCTGCACTTAGGCTTTGTAGACAGTACAGTGTGTTATAATCTGCTGTGAACCATTTTATTGACTGTTTATATGCTGCTTTTAGATATAAACAGGGGGCTTAACATACAAAAAGTGAAACTGTTCTGAATTTGTTTCAGAGTAACTAAAGTCAAATCTTTAAAAAAGCCTAAAAATGTAAAAAGTTTTCATTACGTTACTGTTAGAAAAATGTGTTTTTTTGAAAAGATGCAACAACAAGTGGCTGTTGAGTATTAAAGTGACGTTGGTGCTGTCTGTTGCTCCCAGGTTTGAGGACCACTCTGCTTTAGATGGAGGCACAGACGGCCTGAAAGTGATCAAACAGATTTTGACTCTGGCTCCACAGATCCTGACAGACAGTGGGTAAGAAATCCCTCAGCCCGACACGAGCACACACACACACAAACACCACCCACACATGCACACACACCACCCCACCCCACCTGGGTTTAATTCCTGACGGCGGCAGCGGCTTGTCACAAGAACAGCATGTTCTGAAAAACACATGTATCGTGTTGCCTCTTTAATGAGTTACACTTTTTTAAAAGACTTCCAGTGAATACAGTTCCAGACGAGCGCCGCTCTCATCTCAGGGTTACTGATAATCCTGTCCTGTTGATAATTAAATTTTAATCCGTTTTTGGTTTCTTTTTTTTTCCTGGTGGAACAACAGCCGTGTTTACCTGGAGTTGGACCCCAGACACCCCCCACTCGTTCGGCGGTGGGCGGAGGCGAACGTGGGAGAGTTGCGTTTTGTGGAGACATGGGACGACATCACCGGCAGGTCTGTCTAGAAAACCTCTCGGCCTTTATGTCTGTCACCTGGACGTCATCAGATCATTGTAGCTTCACACTGTGGTTTTTGTCACACTGCAAATCCCAAATCAGCGTCTGCGACACTTGTTTGTTTTTCTTTCTCAGGCCGCGATTCTGCATCCTTCAGAAAAGAGAAGTCAAGCAAGGACCGTGAGCTGGATTGAGAAACTGAGATCCTATTACCCTGGCTTTAGTCCAGGTCGCCACAGCCTCGGCTCCTCCACCCCCCCTCCTCCTTGCCCCCACTGAGCCGATGAGCTCGCACTTGCACTGATTTAATCACAGAGAATTCACAATTTTGCAGAAACCAAAATCACTTTCACGTCACTGTTGTTTTTTTGTTTTGTTTTTTGCATGGTAACATTTGGGATTACATCCTGCACAATAAAATTAAATAAATAAATGTGTGCGAGATGGCACAAAAGCAGGCTCAAAGCTGAAGGTAATTACCGAGGCTTTTCTTAGAACCCTCCCTCTCAGAATCTCACCCTCCTCCCAGGAAGCATTCAGTAGTTCTGTGAATCTGCTGATGAACGGTCCTCCCCTTCGCTTGTCCACTCGCTGACTCAGATGCAGGCTGTATGCATTGTTGAGCAAAGAAACACACACACACACCTCACACACTCACGAACACAATGTGGCCTTTACTTCCCCGGCACAATCTGCGCTTCTCACACGCTTAAAGCACAAAGGTCACAAAGTCTTTGTGTTTCAAAGGTGATTGAAGGCGAAAAATATTTCGTAACAAGTGTCACAAGACCAGTCATCATGTGGTGGTTGTGGTGGTGGTTAATAATGGTGATGATGATAGTATCTCCCCTTCAATCCTGTGAGTGATACGGCTGTTTTAAGCAACACAAGGGAGGAGGATATAAAAGGACAGCGAGTTGGGCTCAAGTTGGTTATTTTAATAGAAAAATGTACACATGTAAAAGGTAGAAAAAATGTTTTACTGAGAAAAATAAAATGGCTTAAAATGATGTTTGAATGGAATCAGTGTACTTCCTGGAGACAGTATGCACATCCAAAACTTTGATGAGGGTAAAACAGACATGGACAGTTTCCACGTCCATCATAAAATAAGTGTAGGTTACAGTACTGAGTTTTCTCACAGGTCCTCTCTCTCTGGGCTGCGTCACCCACCCAGTCCGTGACACATTAAGTCTGAAACCAGACACGTCAGTATTGACTGAATTTGTACATACTTAGTAAAAACATGACCCTGTGTCCAGTTTTTTTTTTTTTTTCGTGACTGGCCTCCAAGTGCTGGAGCAGCAGTGTTATTTACAGGCACAAAGGGCCTGTTTGACAGTTTTTTTTTGTCCTTCGAGTCAGCTGCGATGTAGCCATAATAGTGAACTCGAGGGACATCTTATACCTTGAAGGGATAGTCCTGTATGTAACGCAGCAGAGGCCTCGGGAGTGGTAACTGGTCAGGGCAGTCAGAGTGTCTGTTGATGACGAGGCGTGTGAGGTGCTGTAAGGAAGGGAGGCCCTGGGGCTTGTACACAGCCCGCTTCAGTTTTAGCACCACGGACGCCTCCTGAACTGTCTGCTGAGAGGGTTTGGAGGGGGCCTCCACCTCCAGCTTCCCTTCCTCCGCCTTCCTCTCTGGTCCCATGTAGTGCTGCACCAGGCTGGGCACGCTGGGGAAGGACGACAGGCTGGGCCGGGCCGGGGAGCTGGAGTCGAGCAAGAACCGGGCGCCGCTGTACTGGATGCGGATGCTGGTGGGGCCTCGTGCTGTCCTGACCGAGAGGGTCAGCATGTACATGGGGTGGCTGCTGTCCCGTACCAAAAAAGCTCCTTCAGATGCCTCTTGAAGTGCAGCGTGGGCCTGAGCCGCAGTCACAGCTCCCCAGTACCATCCTGCAGAAACAGATCCCTAAACATCAGTCACTCTGGACACTGACCCGTGTCTTGCTCGAGGTTTATTTCACACTGTGTCACGTTCAGTGGCTGTGAATGTGAAACTCTGCTCATACTGCACCTGAATTTTCCAGATAGCAGAAGTTACTGGCTATCGCCCGCAGGTCCTTTGCAGGGTCCCATACCGGAGGGGTGCTCTGTAGGCAAGGGGTAGAGTGTACAGTTCCCGCCCGCATGCCCTGTGGGACGTCAGTGGACAGAGCACCGGGCAGAAGAGCTCTAGGACTGGAGACAAGATGGAAGACGCAGTTTATGTTGATTTTATTTAAGAAGGGACCACACACGTTAATTAACAAGATGTAAATGTGCCAGATTTAGATAATGGATTAAAAAAAACACGTGCAGACTTGTAATGGTAAGAATCAGTCCACTGTCCATTCTCAGCTTTACAGCCACAAAATATGAATTTCTAAATCTTATTTATGATTTTATAATCACACATCTTTTGTTTTTTTACTCTTTGTTTATCGTAACCAGGGCCCTATTGAAGTTCAATGTAATCTAAGTCAGGCTTTCCTGGTTAAATAAAAGCAAGTGCTGTATAATGACTTGCTGTTAGTATAACGAAGTTTCTGTCTTTATAATTAACAGGTCTTTATGGAGTCAGTTATAATTTACAGTCTCAACGCTAATTTAGAGCTTTTATGAAAAACATCTGAGAGGGAAACAAAGAAAAGTCAACTCACCCTGGCACACAAAGAATCATACTATTTGTTGGATCCTCTGGGCTCAAATCCGGTCGGTTCCTCTTCTTCAGAAGAAGATAACGAAAACGCACCGAGTCTAAAGAAAAAACACCTCTACAAAAAATAAGCTTTAACACGGGTTAGACATGAGTAGGCCTGTTATCATCGATTTAAAAAAGAAAAAAAAAAAAGAGGACACGAAGAGCTCCGCGTATCCAAACACGGTCCGTTCCTGTAGTTTTATATAAGAGCACCGTACAGAGAACGAAAAAACCCGCACGGGGTTCAGAAGAGAAAAACAGAGATCTCGGTGCAGCAGCGGTTTGGAGTGTGTTGTCACCAGTGCGGGATCGAAATGTGTGAAGGACAGAGTGTAAAAGGCTTGGCTTATAAAAATTTACCGTTTCCTAGAAGTCTATTCTGAGAACTCCTCACAGCACCGGCGGCTCTGACGTCACACCGGCCGCACCAACTCCCACTCCGCACCAACGGCCGCCGGTTGTTCCGCAAACTGCCGCGTCTGTCTCTCTCTCCGTCTCTCTTTCTCTGTCTTCACGGGTTTTTACTGTCCATTCCCGCTCTGTCCTCCTCCATCTCTCCTCTTCTCCCGTTTCTTTATTCCGTCGTTCATCTCTTCCCCCCGTTTTTTTTTTTTTTTTTTTAATTCCCTGCCTTCGCTGAACCGGCCGCTCGCTCCCAGGAATCGCGCGGCCGCTTCTCCCTATCCGCTTTCCAGGAATAATTGCAGGGTTTGACTCCGCCCCGCCGGGCGGCCCCGACAGAGCCTTCATTCTGGGAATTCACCGCCTCGACATTAAAGATAATAGGAATGCACGCAGGCTATTTCCAGTAATATAGATTTCCCTCGATCCTGGTGGAAAAACACGGCGAGAGGTTTTCTCAGAGGTTTGTCGGAATAATTACGCTCGAGAAAACAAGTTGTTATTGTGACAATTAACTAAAAAAAAGAAGATTATATTGGATAACTCTACTGTTAGGCTGCAGAAAATATCATTCTGCTCACGGTTTGTTCCACTTTCTAACCCTGTCAGATTAGATCATGGTTGATTTGTTAAAACTGTGTGTTTATGGCGTACTTGGAAATGTATTTCTCACTCATAATATTAAATGGCCCAGCTTTCACACCAGCCTGCAGGGAGGTATTCATATCTTCAAATGATTCAGCTATAATCAGGCCAGATAAAGTGCTGTTGAGTGTAATACTGATGCATTTTGTTAGAAATCTGAGGAACAAAAAAGGCTAAAAAAGTTTTAGAAATATTCCTTCCAGCAATAATCTGAGTCATCCCTCACACACACACACACACGCGCACACACATACACGTGGTGGACTGGAAACAAAGCAACACATGAAAACTATGCTACATCCTAATCACAGCCATATTCACCAGAGCCTGCTGATCCCAAATACCTGAATCTCGACTTTTTCCAAGAAATCCTGAAGTGAGCTTTTTTTTTCTGAGAAGTCTTGTGGACTTTATCTATTCCTGCTGGCTGCTGTTCAACAAATATGTTGCTTTTTGTTTTGTTTTTTTAAGTTCATGAAGCAAAAAGAACACCACAATTATTTTTGTGGCCACTTATTTTGTTTTATTATCAATACTGTGAGCAGAAATCAGGAGATACGCAATCCATTTACAACAATCACATGTGGCAAATTAAAGCAGGGTCTCTGACAGACATGGGCGAAACAATAACCATGTCTGTTTAAAGACATTACATCCCTCATGAGGCTTTTTTTTAAAGTGAAGATTGTCCTGCGGTGTGTCCTATGAAAAGCCGGTTTTGCAAAGTTCAGCAAAGACTTCAGGGATATTAAAGATTATCCATCTGGATGATCTACTCTGGCCACTGGAGAGTCTTTTACGAGGTAGGCAGAAAGTTTACTGAGAATTCGAAGATGAAAAAAGTACACACTGTTCAAAGCTCCACAGCTCCACGCTCACATTGAGATCTAGCTCTCTTTTGTTTTTGACACTGTGCTGAAGTGCGAGAAGGCCAAAAACATCAAACGTGGTTGTTGCATCTGTGGAGTTGCCTGTGTTTATGGACTGATGCTGCAGTTGATGATTATTTTCATTATTAATTAATCCACCAGTGATTTTCTTTGTTGATTTAATTAATTTTTCACTTTATAGAAAGTAAGAAAATAGCAAAAACTGCCCATCACAAGTTCCTATAGAGCCTAAAGTGACATCCTAAAGTGTCTTGTTTTGTCCAACCAACTGTCTTAAACCAGAAACATTCAGTTTAGTATCACTGAGGATGATAAAAAGCAGGAAACATTTCTGCCACCTCCCCTGAAAAACTTCGATCAACTAATTGACTGTTTGAGCTCTAGTTTGGACTTTGTGAACTACGTTTCCCATGTGCACTTGCATGAAGAGACACAGGTGTGCTCTCTTTGATGACCTTAATAACCTTTGAGATTCCCTTTGGTGAGACATTTGCCTCCATAGTGATCGAATGCTTTGCTTTTAATGAGAAATACTTGAATCTGACTGACTGTTGCTGTTCAGAGTCTTCATGTTTTCATGCTTTTAAGTGAAAAAGTCGACTCCATGCTTTGATTTAACATCATTTTTATCATCTACCAATTAAATACTTTTGTTGGTGTACAGTATTTTCATATATGAACATTTCTGAGCCATTGTTTTGCACGTTTGCTGTTTTCTCAGACATGTTTAATATTAGATTTTTGGTTTTCCAAGGTCTTCCTAAAGTAATCTCACCACCTCTGTGCAAAAATGTAATCGTTTCCAGCTGTGACTAACTACACTCCACAAATCAACACCACACACACCACATATCTGCATGCTGATACGCTGAATTTGCCTAACCTTTCAGACTTTACTGAGAACTGGTAAGAGGAATGATGTTTTGGGACACAGTGAATAACTGCGGTACTCGTCGGAAAAAAAAGGGCATTTCCTGAGGGTTCGGAGAAAAACTTCCACTGCTTGGAATCAGCAACATAAATTTATCCATTGTATGTTTGAGAGAAAACCTTATCTATCAGCAGAGCTTTGTTCACAGAGAGCAGGCCCGGAGAGAACGGCTGTGTTTGGCTGTCCTTAACTACAGACATTTTTTTAAAATCAATTTACATAACTTCAACTAACTGATTAGTTGATTTGATTTTCAGAATCAGTGAAATAATCTCTCCTGTATTCTTGTCCTTTTGCAGGTGAATGCGGTCATGCAGTTTCAGGGTCAGGGGCATTAAAAACTTAAGTTGCTATATTTGTGAATATTTTGATGCAGGACAGAATGTTTCACATGTAACAATAAGTTGTTGTCGTCCGTATAGTCATGCCCGTTGCATGACTCAGGAGGATAAGAACTGTGGACACTCAGCCTGTCTGTCGCTCCACCACTTAAGACCAGCCTGAAATTTCTCTCATTGGATGGATTGCTGTTAAATCAGCTGCAGACATTTAAGATCCTAAAAGGATGAAAGCTCCTGACCTTGGTGATCCTTTGACTTTTCCAGTCGCTCCTCCACCAAGTCCAAATTTGGTTTGTTCAGTATTTTAGTTTTTCAACTGAATGCCTGAAAAACGAATGACATTCTCATCAGCCTCAGCTGTGCTTCACAATTAGCCCTTTACCTGCTGTGTCTAATTAGCCATCAGCATGGCTGTAGACTTTACCTTGTTTCAGTAGTGACTCATCAACACCTTTACCACTTAAGCTTAAAGTCGACCACCTTAATGAGCAGTTAGGTGACAAACCAGCTGGGAGAGAGCAGCTCCTCTACTGTACGTGCACAACACACAAACACACTAGCCTCAAAAAGTGACCTTGTGTTTGTATCTAAGTTCATTGTTCTGTTGTGTACTTTGCAGAGGTATGCGGAACACACAGCAGAGGAGAATTATGAAGGAGGAAAGTTTACAGTATCTACACAGACTGAGGAAACAGCAGAGGCTTGAAAGAGCCGCCCGGGGCTCAGCATTAAACATGAAGATAGTAGTTGTGTTAGTTTAATTTTGAAACCAAGAATCTTTAATTTGTTGTCTGATGACGCAGCCACGGCTGATTTACTGCACACTGAGAGCCTGGACCAGGACTACAGCTAAGATTGATTTTCTTAAGCGTTAAATCAACACAATTTGATCTTTCAAGCTATAACCTCCTCGCTTCACCATAGCGACGCTTGAGAGCTGACGGAGGTGGACGATCGACCATTGCAGCTGTTGATTAATTTAAAACTTATCTTGAATCAAGGATTTAATTACCTCAGCATATTTTCAACAACACTAGAAAGTCCATCTTAACTATATACAATATTTTGCAACAGGAAGTTTCTATGCATTAAAACATACTGGATTAAAAATCCACAAGTTACATACAGATACAAAAATACACAAGGTTTTCAATTTCCTTCATATAAATGTTTTCTACAAACATTGACATTAAAGCGTATATAGTGGAGGCATGACATGAGGACTGAAACATGTGTGACTATACATTTTAATTCAGTTCAGTCTGTATATTGTAAACTGCAGATCTATTTTTAACAACAATGGAAGATTCAGACAAATTAGGTTTCATAGTAACAAGGCCAACTGTCGTTTCATTGACTCTTTCCAAATGGAAATCATCAATAAACATGAATGATTTTTTGTTGGTGGTTATACATGTAATGTTTTGTTAGATATTGATATTATTTATTATTTTCATTTGCCCGTGTTGTCAGGAAGATTGTCACAATCCTGAGAGAAACAGAAACACAAAATTTGTTTCAACATATTTCCATCAAAAACATATTTGTTATATATACAAGTGTTTGAGTACACAAGCGTGGAGAAACCCATCAGTGTGCAACTCACTCCTCAGGGCTAATGAGGTGTTAGTGGGTCTGGGTGGGGGAAATGGAACAGCTGGAACTGCAGGCACAGCTGTGGGAGAATTTTTGTCCACCTCTAGCTGCTCTGATCTCTCCTGTCCCCTTATTGGTAGCTTGTCCCTTTTTCCTGCTGGACCATGAGAACAGCAAGAGGCAGCCTGTTGTCAGGCGTGCTTGGGATGGACCTCATCATTCAGATGCCATCTCAGTTCATCTCATTAGCCGATCTCCAGCTGCACCAGATGCAAAAGAAGAGAGAAGAAAATAAGCGTACTGGCTATTAAGGAAATGTAGTGTGCTGGGGTGGGCTATGCCCAGAAATCCATTAGAGACAGTTGAAAATAAATGCCTTATGTAATTTTGGAGCTGTGTACAACCAAGACTGTGTTACTAATGTACCCTCATATTTTTCAGTATTAAAATTTTCCTTTATTTGTGGTTCAATTTAATTTCTCTAAAGGGGGCTATTTAATACGTTTTCTCTGCTGCGATATATTGTGGTGGGTGATGCCATGATTTGCTTTTCCAATACAGAGGTTAGAACGCCCTCTGAGCGGTACTGCCACTTCTTCAGGGTAGTCTAGATGCTACAGTGAGTCGCTGCCGGAAGAAGTGGCAGAGGGCAGGCTGGGCTAGCTGGTTGGCATACTTCGCATACTAGAGGCGGAACAGCTAGAATAAGGCTGTTGAATTTTCTATCTGCAGACAGCTCTTGTTAAAGAAGCGGAATAGCGTTTTGCTGCTAGACTTTCTTTACACTGGTGAGTAAACTACTGATAATACTAATACTGGATATGAGATGTAAAACTTACAAATAGCTCCTTTAAATCCCAACAGATAATGTTTGAACACTGTGTCAAGCATCTCACATACTAAGAATATACAGTTCTGGTGGAAAACGGTAATTATCCATAATTTATTTCTAAATTTAAAACAGTTTAAATATATTTAGTCTGAAATACTAGAACCAGCCTCTAAAATACCAGCCACATGCAGGGTTTTAGTGAGTTATTACATAAAAACTGCAGAAGACACACATCCTCAGGCTATAATATAGCACAAACTGTCTTATCTAATCTTCTATCAGCTCCATCCATTTGTTACCTTCTTGTAATTTCCAAATGGTAGTCTTTCTCCACTTCCTCCAGTAGTCGACTCTTTTAGCTGGAATGAGACATTCGCCAGTAACAATACGTAACTTCCAT
>BRZM01000215.1:0-18352 GCA_033238685.1 Lates japonicus | reverse complement strand
ACCAGACTCCATTGACAAAAACAGTAATTTAACACTGGAGCTGCCGTTCTATTTCTGCCTTAATCGGTTAGTTTGTTTGTGTTATTGTGTGGTACTTTTACTTAAATAAAATATCTGAATACTTCTTCCACAGCTGAAAGTCACCCAAAAACACAAATAAACTAAATGATTGAGGCAGAAGTAGATTAGCAACTCCAGTGTTCTCCAAGGTAAAATTGCTGTTTTTGTCAATGGAGTCTGGTATTGATATATAGCAATGTTTCTGGTTAAAGAAAAAGGATGTTACCCTTGAATAAAAAGGTCTGTCTCCTCTCCATAATGTTGTCAGACACTGTTAGACAACATGTTACTGCCTTCTGTTGGTTTGGGGGGTTCACACTGGGCGGGGGGTGATGTTATAAAACCACAAGCGTCTCTGTAGTTTCCCACCTGTCTCCTGGTTGACCTCTGCTCTGTGGAGTCATCTGATAACCATGTGGTTCTCCTGCAGGGTTTTGTGTTCCCTCGTTCACTCGTCGACCCAGACCAGGTAGGGGATGTTTCTCCCAGGTTGCAGTGGGGCCACCTCCGCCTGCCGACTGCTGTTTTAGTGACTGCGGTGCTGTTGTTAGAACATGTTTCTGTGCTAGAAGGCTGAAGCGTTCCCCCAGTAAACCCTGTCTCTGATACAGTATGTTCATTTACAACAGCACATACGTTTTGTAGGAAATGTATGTGCTGGTGCAGTTTTGTTGGATGTCAGACTTAATGAGCAGTTTTGTTCCAAAATATGAAAATTTAAAAGTTAAAACCATAAAAACAGAAGTTGGACTAAACATGGAAATTCCAGGCTGCTGTCAAACCTCTGTCTTTACTTTCACTTTCATGAGTTTGTCTTGATTTCGATCATGTTTTGGAATAAAACTCAGTTTTGCTGCTGTGTCCATCAGCATCAAATCCAGCAGAAACATGTCGCTGCTCCTGGTTCAGTGTTTGATGTGTTGTTTGGCTGAATACTTTTAGTAACTCTGTCCACCTGCTGTGTTCTGCTCAGTCTCTAGATTAATGTGCTGCTTTCATCAAATGTTCTTTAAAGGAATAGTTGAACATTTGGGCTGTTCAGATGGATCAGTCAGGCTGTAGTTAGTCAGCACAGGAACCTGTGTTCAGCGTTCAGGTCAGTAGAACCTCAAAACCTTTATTTAATCAATCAATTGGTAAAATAATTGCCAATTAATTTCCTGTTAATTGATGAATTATTGCGGTTTTTGTCACAAAAAGGCTCAGATTGTTATTATAAATGTCTGACAACATTATGGATAGGCTTCCTACAGAGTAACATCCTTTTTCTTTAACCAGGAACAGCTGTTTTATCTATACATGTTGTGTCATGTACGTCATCAAACTCTCCGGAGCCTCTTTTCTCTTTTTTCACCTCTTGGTTTATGATTCATAAGATCTATCTGAAATTGGTGCATGTTACAATAATAAATGATTACGTTGTTAAGGCAGAGTTGTTCGATGCGATTCCTCACTAAAGCAGTTTGCTGGCATCACTAGTGTTAATACAAGTGAAAAATATTGCTAAGAAACATTCAATAACATCTACGTGATTCAAGGTTTAATGATGTCAGAAGAACTGGGCACCAATGAGGAGGGATGGAGGTGAAAAAGGGGAGGGACAGGGCTGTAGGACAGGTATGCGAGGAGGTCAGGAGGGAGAAGACTCAGGACGTTGGGTGTTTCTCAGTGTTGTGTTATCCAAGCCTTTTTCGAGCCCCAAGTGATATCTACGTAATGGAGAGACAGCAGAGGTAGGGGTGGGAAATATGGCCAAAAAATAAAATCTAGATTTTTTTCAAGCATGGGTGCAATTCATGATTTTCTTTCCCCCTGCAAAATACAGAAACACTGAGTCATGATTTTAACATCATTTTTGTGCTGGGAGAGAATAAAAAGACACTAACACCACTTTAAAAGATGTCATCAGAATGCATATTTTAAAATATGCATCCCTTACAGCTCTGGACTGTCAGAGCCATATGCTTTATGCATGGACATCCAGTTTATGCATTGGTTTGCAGCTATCTCACTACTTTGTGACTTTGAAAAAGCTTTTGGTGCACATTGTAGTAATTAGATTTTCATGATGTAGACATTTTACACATTGTGCAGTAAAAAATTAATTCATCAAATTAATTTGACATATTGCCCAAACCAAAGAGGGGTATGCATGGAATTAAATATAACAGGGAGGATAGAGGATGGATTGGTGTGGATACAGATGGGCAGGAGCAGTGGGGTTTGAGGGTGGAGTGAAAAACTGAAACAAACAGAGGAAGATGGTTAACCAGGTACAGGCTTGATACGTGATCACAGGTATGGATGAGGGTGTGGCCCTTCTCCCAAACATACATGTGACAGTAACAAGCTAATGTCATTAACAGCACTTTGATGTGTTTCAGAAATAGATGATATTGGTCATTTTGTAAAAGGTTCTACGTAAAGGTATTTTAGTTTAAATCTATCAAAACTAACAAAAATTATCAACAGAATGTGAAGAAATAACAGTTTTTAATTTTTGTTAAAGATGTCTACATATAGTTTTACTGTTGCAGAGATATCTTAAGTTATCATGCTAACCAGCTATCCCCAGCCTGCCCTGTCTTGTAATGCCAGTTTTTCCCTTAAGAGGTGATAGTGAGTCACTGTGGCATCCAGTCTGAGAGGATGAAGAAGTAGTACTGCCTAGAAGGCAAGAAACCATGTTTGGTGGCAAAGAGAGGAAATGATAGAAATAAAGGAAAACAAGAGTTGCTTTCCACCGCTGGAGACAGCTCTCGGTGAGTAAAGGAGTGAAGTTTGATGCTGAGCTCACAATGTTTCTTCTTGGCTGGTAAGCTGTTAATGCTAACATTGGCTATGTAGCGACAGAAAAAAAAACTGACATACACCTTTAAAAACCTTGTGATAACAACAAAGAACATCTCATCAGCTAAGCATACAAATCAGGATCTCTACAATACCCACAGATGTAGGTATTCTAATAAGTTACAGACAAAATGTCATCCCATTCTGACATGAATATGACATAAAAAAAACCACCTTTCAACCCAACCTTAGTGTGTGTCTTGGAAGATTAGATTGTCATTGGATGTGGGGGAAAAAAAATCCATAAAATCCAAATCCCAACATATGCTCTCAGGCAAGTCACACCACACATCTTCTCACATGACCACTTCTGAGAGTGGTCATATAAGACCCTGGTTGTGTTAATATGAGAATATATGCCATATCTCTACACAGTAGAACACATAAAGACCAGCATGTGGCTTTGATTAGAACATGCCAATCAATGACGGATTTGCAAGACATCTCTAACCTGAGGTTTATTTTTCAATTTTAAAAGATAAAACTATTACAAGACAAAGTAACATCAGGGATCAAAATTAACAACATCCCAGCATCCCAAAGCTGATAAAACATTGATTTGGAACACACTAAATCACATTTGGGACCCGTTCTGGATGATTAGTCTGAGTGATACACAAATGATACAAATGAGTAATGCATCCAAACCATCAGGCACAGACATTTGGTGAGATGATTTTTATGACACCTTTTTTTCCTGCCAATCAAACCAAGAGGAAAAACTTGATCACCCTTCTAGCTTCATCAGAACTTTGATAAAACTTCACTGAAGCGTGTCTTGATTAAGGATGCAGAAAACATTTGGTGAAAAGTGTGAGAGCAGGTGTAAAAGGAAAGTTGGCACAGTGAAAAAAAATCTTCTGTTAGGTCTGAACGTGTGCTAGGAAACATTTTAGTGGAAGAGTGGGTGAGGCAGAGCAGAGAGGAGAGAGAGAGAGGGAACCCGTGATAAAGACGCAGCAAGAGCTGGAGATCATTGCTCATAAAAGTGTATTCACACCCCACAAGTATCAAACATCACTATACACCAAAATGCAACCTTCTCATTTACAAGAATAAGTAGTAGACACACGCAGATGTTTAATTCATGCTAAACTAATGACTGCAAATGAGGCTAAACTCCAAAAGAAAACATTAACCTGTTGAGAACATCAAAATAACGATGAAACAGATGCTCTGGACCAGTGATGACTTCTGTACTTGACTCTGTGTCTCTCGTGTCCCTCTCTCCTGTAATGAAAATGAAAGCAGAGCAGGAAAAACAAGGCTCATTTTCAATACATGTACACTTCCAGATAGCACACATCATTGGCCTATACACAACAGTTGACTTGTGCTCCTCTGAAACCACAGAATCAAAACATATATGCACAGGGATACAGAGTTGGTATGCAGCCACAGGTGTTGTGTAGGGAATGACTATAATTTTCTCATTCATGTTTTTGTAGTGTTTTGTTAATATTTGATTGCTTCCTGTATTTTCTGTGTTCATGTTTTTCTTGCATGCTTGATTGTGTTGTAGCTGTATTTGCATGAATGAGGTAACTTCCTGTCATTGGCCATTAGACTGCATTAAACAAGCTGTCACCTGCACATTGCAGAGATTTCCTACTGTGATCGACCAGCCAGTCTTTATCCGGTCCCTGTGAAATGTGCGAACTAATGAATCAGTGGTGGCTGGGAGGAAGGATCCCAAACTTCCTGAAGTTTGGAGAAACAGGAGACAACATGGCAGCGGGCAACATGGTGTAAGTGACACAGGGACCTGGGTAAGCCCGGCCAGAAGCGGGGGGGAAAAAGAGGACTGTATACAGTGTGAGCATCAGCCAGCCACCTGCGGAGAAAAGAATCCAGAGTGCTACGGTTGCGGGCGAGTTGAATCGGAAGTAGCTCTATCTGTGGCGGGTGTGGGCTACAGCCCAGTGGAACTTGTCACTGGCAGATTGCTCTTGTCTCCAGGCTGTGTTCAGTGGCCGGGTGGACGGAGTGGAAGAGGAGAGCAGCCCCAGGAGGTGAATCAAGAGACTCTGCTAAAGGATAATAAAGGTCATATTGAGGACATTTTCAGTATCCAGTGTTTTCATATATTTAACTTGGGTTTTGTGTTATTATTAAACAATAATAGTCTCATTTTTATTGTGTAAAAATAATTCTCTTCCTATGTGGATATCTGGAGTCCTGGATACTGAAGGCTATTTTGCCCCCTTGCCAAAATGTGTAAGTTTATCTGTTTCAATGAAGTAAATTATTTATTTGTTTAATATCTCTTAATAATTCCATTTTCACTATAAGTTCGCTATAGGTCTTGGTCCCAAAAACCATTATTGTTGGCCAAGGGCTAATAGAGCACAGTTTCCACTAAATATATTGCTCTGGCCGTGCAGACCTTACAGGTGCTACCTTTTTACAGTATATTATACTGCTTCATTCACACAGAAAATAAAGGAGCAGATACCGAGTGGAATCAATATCAGGGTGCAGGCATACATCAAAGATATGATGTACTGTCACAACACTGGTTGTGTGATAATTTCAAAAAGAATAACTTTTTAAATGCACCAAAATAACTGAAGTGTTTGTTTTAGATTTTGTTGGTTTGATTGCTTGCAACATCCTCAAACTCAAATATAGAATGAATGACGACCTTAATAAGTATTGACTGTGTGACAAACAAAATGTTATACAGGACAAGAATTTTAAAAAACATATGACAAGTGTTCTATGATATGATTATGAGCTCAAGATCTTTCATCTTCTTTAAAGACTGAAACCCTGATATGAAAATAGTAAATTCTGAGATCATTCAGCAGCTGTTGTCGTGTATGGACCCTCACCGACTACATAGCTCAGTAAATTTGCCTTAATGAAGGTTACTAGAACTCAATGAAACCTTGTGGTTTTGGACTGTCTGAAATAGATGGCCCACTGATGGGTTCATGGACTGGTTCTCCAACTTTAAGTATAGAAAAAAAGAAAAAACTTAATGAAATGAATGATTCAAAGTCAAATCTAACTTCTGACAATATTAGTCATCCAACCAGGACAGCAAGGAAAATGGGCAACATTTGCACAAAAGTTCAATGATGCCACTTTGTGTGAAACGGCGCAACATTCAGTCAATTGCAGAAGCCTGTTTGATTCAGGCCATTATATGGGTTTGATTGGACTGGCTCAGGATCAATGTCTGCTGCTCCTCAGACTCTCAACCTTGACTGTCTATAGCTGCTGTTAGCAGCTGTGTTGAATAAAGGAAGGACTGCTAGAGTGAATCATCGGTCTTGGCTGATATATTATACTGCTGCATTCTGGTCTCAATTCTTCTGTGTGGTCATAATCTCTATTGCCTCATTTGATCAATAACCTTTTCAAATGGCCTTCCTTAAACCCCCAATGGTATTTTAACCTTATCGCAGTGGAAAAATATTTAATTTACATCAGTGAATGGCACTGCATGTCCCTAGGGTCACTGGGTTCTGATTCACTCAAACTAGTTGTACCCAGGCTAAAGAAATGATCAGCAAGGGCGTACCAATTCCCCTATTTGATGACAAACATCCACGTTGACCTCCTCCATTTCTGTGGCAATAAAGAAATAACGTGCATTATTGCACTTTACTACGTAATGACCTGCACACCTACACAAATGTTTCCAGTTAGCTATTGGTGGACCTCTGCTCAGGTTGAGGCACAGTTGGGCTGTGCTTGGGATTACAGTGCAGTATCATCTAACTATTAAAAATAATAAAGGTTAAGGTTGTCAACAAAACTTACAGGAGAGTGGGAGAGATGTCAATGAAGCATGGACATGATTACAGTCACAGTCGAGAGGCCTGTTCAGCCAAAATAAGTAAAATATCTATTGCGTAGACTACGGGTGTATAAGGCCTTTAATGTAAGCACAGGTAATTTCACGTTATTTGACAGACAAAGACTGGTGCTTTATTATGTGGCGAGACATTCTCAGTACTGATGGTTTGTTGGATTGCTGAGATTCTCCTGTCACAGGTTAAGGCTGGCAACCTGTTGATTACCCTATCACAGCAGGTTTATCTATGCTGCTATTCTTTTCCCAAACCTCATGTCCGTGAGGTCAAACCACTGCTGGGCTCAGTTCTCTTTTCACCACCAGTGAAATACTATCCATCGTGAAAAACTGGTAGAAGGCCCAGTTCAGCTAGAAATTCCACGATGTTGTCATGGCAGACAATTTCCAGTGCCAGGCCCAAATATGAATGTTGTGAATGAGAAATGGGCTTTGAAGTATGACGACAGTCAAACAGTGATCATCTAGGACGACCCACAACACTAATGAAAAGTCAAACCGTCCAAATTTTTGCGCTTTCTGCCCAGTGTGACATTTCAATACGTGTTTACTTTGGCTGATATAATGACAGGTATCTCTGACATAAACATGTCAATAGGCTTAAATTACTACTTATTGGTCTGGCATGTTAGTGACAGGCGTATTTACAACTTCTTGATCCCCTCACAAGTGAACAATAGTTGGTTGGGGTGAAACATGGCATTCCCACATTCTCCCAACCAACCAATCAGCCATTGTGAAAGACAAACAAAATCATGTAGTCTGATCCTCACTTAACTAATACACCTGAGAAGCAGGCAGTTTTAATAGCTTGTGGCCCTACTTGCTGAATAACTTCCCAGCTATTTTCTGGATACATTAAATTAAAATATTCCTGTTATTTAGACTATCATCGCCCGACAATATACTGATTTAGTCACATCAAAACATTAACTGTCTGTGCGGACATAAAATCAAATCCTAATTTAAACACGCTGTCTGTAGTTCCATCTGATCGCAATATCTGCTCCAGATAAAAATCATGCAGCTAATTAGCTGCGCTTAAATGCAAGTGAATGATGGAAAAACAAATTCTGTTTTCAAGAGAACTTTAAAAATACCTGGGTGCATCCCACCATTTCTCCAGTATGTAGAGGTTGGTGTTTGTTGCACATTCAATACATCTTAGGTTACTTTTAAGTACTTCCACCCAGGAGAGTGAGTCTGGTTGACCGCGTGCCACATCACTTAATGTGAAGCTTAATGTGAGGAAGGTCAAACTCAGACTTCCAACCTTCTCTAAATAAGGGTAGCTTACGCACTTTCTGGGGAGACTCCACCTGCATAAACTGAACTGCCAGTGTGAAAGTTGTCCACAGCACACTGGGGCTCATTAAAAACACAATTGTTTCAGTAGGTGCCAAAAATTAAAAGTTTTGTCCCTATAACCTATAAGGTGGTGCCAGATTCACTGTAACTTACTGTAGTAAGTGGTGGCTGAACAAAACTCTATTTATAGTTTGCTGTTACAAATTTCACTTTTTTTTCTTTAACACTATCGTTGCTACATGTTAACGATATTACTACTATATGCTAACATTATTGCAGATTGTGCTACTTTCTAACATTTTCACTAGTTGTTACTACATATTCTTATTATCCTAGTATTGCTAAATGTTAACATTATTGCTAGTCATTGCTACTTACCCATATTATTGCTATTTATTGCTGGGAACATAATTGCTAACTATTGCTACATACTAACATTATTGCTAATTATTGCTAGTTGTTACCTTTGCTTAGATTTTGCTACATTTAACAAATTTAAGCAGTTGGTCTGCACAACAAGATATGTAGGGTCCCACAGCAGTGGTCGCACTGTATAGTGCCTTTATGGGAGGTTTAAGTTGGAACTGTGATGGTTTACACCACAGGATAACAAAACAACAATTGGACAAAACAGTAGATGGCTCAAATAGTAGAGATTCACATGCAGTCCCACAACTGCTAGATTTTAAGTTTGAATTCAGCTGCATGCATCATTGTTATGACTTCTCTCTTTCTTCTTTCCACCATCACTAAAAGGCAAAGATACCAATCACCATCCATTTGCTGCAAGGACCATGTTAACGCAGATTGCAATCAACGAATAGTACATTTCTTGGAAAAAATGTGAAAAGGCAACGAAGCTTGTTCATTCACAGAGCACAGCACTGTTTCACCTCCTGTAGCTCTCCCCTAGGCATGATAGCACCTCAGGCCCAAAAACTCATAGCCCTCACTCCAGACTCTGAGCTATCTTTACTCAACTTCCTGGGTCGGGGTGCAGCTTGGAGCCACTGTCTACATCCAGCACAATCAAACAGCTTTCTTCTCTCTGGGACCTTTCAGCTTATTGCACAAACAGTCCTTTATAAGTCCTCCTCTGGACATAGCAGCTTCTATCTGCCTCCATCTGGAGTGAATTTGCTCCACAGAGAGGCGATGGTGTCTAAACATTTCTTCTTGCATAAAACAAAGGTTGTGATCTCTGGAAATGTCATTCAGGAGTTAACTCTTCCCCAGGCTGAATTAAGAAAAACCCAAAGCTTGTGCATGGCTATCTCTTACTTAACATTAACCTTCTATCTCCTTTGAATATCACATGCAGCTAGATATGAACTGCATATAGTCAGGTCGAATATATTATTAACATAATCTTTTCACAGGTGAAATACAACATAAATTTTGACAGTAAATATTTAATGAATGAGCCTTGCCCCTTGCAGGAATTCCTCCCTTCACAATTATATTATTCTTGCATCCTCCAAGCAGATATATGTTTCAGTAACCTACTTCATTCAAACCACTTACTGTGGCCTTTAGAAGTATATTTATCTTTCCATATGTAATTGCCTTCTCATTAGCAGAAGATGGAATAGAAAAAATATTGACCAACTGGAATAAGGATGACTTTAGATACTGTACAGGAACCTATCTCAGCAGGAATTAAGTGTTCCATGCTTTCTTCTTATTCTCTGTCCTTCCTCTTCCTTGTCTCTTTGTCAAAGCCTCTTTCTTCATGGCCAATTGGCTATTACAGGGACAAGGAGTTAGGCCTCTAGGTCAAGCCCTTAGCAATGCTGAAAGGGTGAATACTGTGCAGAAGGTTTTCTCTCAAATGCTTTATCATATTTGAATGGTTACAGACTACAGATGCAACCTGCTGGCTAAGGTTGAATCTCTTCAAATATCCATTGTACTGGTCAGTAGATCTCCGCATTCACTTATTCAGCTCCAAGGTTGTTAGAGCTGTTCACACACAAATAAAAACGGTGATTTCTTCTAACCATTTTGGGTTTCAATATTCCTTCTCTGTACAATTAAAACATTTCGCCTGTTTCTTGAGTTGCTACTCTGTTTCCCATCCAGGTACCCAGTGGAAAGTAGTCACAACTTAGGAGACAGGTTCTTTCAAATTTTTCAATGGATGGAATATTTTTCGGTCTAAATAAACAACAACAAATATATTTAAACAACCCCCTGAGGTTTTCAAACATTCTTCATTCTTTTTAGAGTAACCAATTACTTCTTCCTGTGACCCAAATGTATGCTAATACGGATACACCAACTGGTCAAACGAAACTGGTCTAAACTTTATGTTAAATTAAATATTTTTCTCTAAGATTAAATATCAATTATGTTGCTTCCACGTATTCAACCTTACATTACAGTCTATGAAAACCGGTAAATACTTCAACAAAGATAACAGGTGTTGTTCAAACATATTCAGCGAACCTGTACAGACATGAGATACCTCTATTTAAGATTCTTAGGAGTATTATGAAATCCAGCATTAACATTCAGATTCTGTGATTACTGTTACTCTGGACTAATTTCTTGAACTACATGGGTGTGGGAGGTCTGTCACTCGGGTTGGAGAAGTGTTACATTTCCCATGTCAAGTTTTGAGAGTCGTGACCACATCATTCAAACCGAATTTTCTGTCTTCAACTTCTTCTTCATCTGACTCACCCCAGAGACTGATAGAAGGTTACATGTCATGAGCACTTTGAAACTGCAGGCGCATATCTATGCCTCAGTCAGCATGTCATTTCATTTTGTTTAAGGGCTGCACTATGGTGCTGGCAAAAGGTCTGGCTGTTTAAATATCCAGTTGTGTTGTATGGAGCCAAAGCAGATATTGATCTAAGCCCCAATGTTTTAATATAGTTTCAGTATAAGATTTCATCTAAAGTAATGCCTTATTTTTGTTTTCTTCCTCTGGTTACAGCTCTCCATCAATATTTTATATATATACAAAGACTGAAATGACTATGTGGAATATCAAAGTTGTCAGTCATAGTAACAAACCCACACAGAAATATCACCAGGCTCTGCAGCTTCCCTAAACTCCGAGGAGCATTTTAGCTCGTTTTGAAGTTCTTCCCCCAAGTGACCAAAACAAGGATTAGTGAAGCTTTAAATATTATTCTGGTGTTCATAGTATCTAGAGATTGAAGAGATTGGAGTACAAAGATGCAGTACATTCAGGGACAACTTTGACCCTAAACACACAAACATTAAACACTGAAACGCACCATAAATACTACTCTTTAATTCAAATGGAGGAATCTCTTAGTCTTTCTGTCTGTCCTTCCTTTCTCTCAACAACTGCTTATCCAAGTGACTTCAAACTGCAAGTGTGTATTGACGTGTTCAGGACCCAAGGAAGTGCAGTGTCGGCTGTGAAGTCACAGAGGAAACAAGCTGCAGAAACAAAACCTCACACAGCACTATTTTAGACACAGACCAGGTTCTGCAAATTGGGAACGGCTTATCACAGCAGTACACAACTGCTATGCACGGCCACTTGAAGCAAAAGCATCTCAGAGCACTTTGTTTAAGACGCAGCAACAGCAAGACTGCACTGTTTTTGTTTACTTTTTATTCCCACCCAAGCATGATATATCAGGTAGAACAAGTAATTTATGCATCGCTGTTGTTATGATAATGTACCATTACACCATGTTTCCTTTAATGCCACGTATAAGTGAGAAAATGAGTGTTCTCAATATTCTGCTGACCTCAATTCATATAAATGGGATGAGCAAAATATTAGGCACCCCTGTCAATATAACCAAGTACAGTTCAACAGCCCCCCAAAAATAAATCATCACCTCTTACAAACAGATTCAATAAAAACTGATCATATAGGCCTGTTGTATTATATTGCATTAGTTTAGATGATTGAATAAAATACTGAACTCATAGCATGTTTTGAACGATCACTCGTAATCCTAAAATCAGTGTCATAACAGGATTAAGATAAGATTCCATATCCGTGACCATCTTTTTTAAGGAACTTTTTTTATTTTATTAGTAAGACCTGCAAGGCTATGAGCATATTGGAAATCTCCCAAGAAAGAAAGAAAGAAAAAAACTTGTGTGTGTGCTTACCCTTTGTAATATTATCCTCATACTAAACTGTTCATAGTGTTCCGTATGTGGCCTCACCAGTTTATTGCACTTGCTTTGATTTGTAATTGTTTTTCTGCTAATATCATCATGGATGATAACAGGATCAGGTTTGCAGATCATTACCATTTGTTTCTTGGGCCCACAGATGCTCACTGACCTCACAGAGATATTTCCAGCAGCAGGCAACGGAAGCCTGGCTGCTATTATTGCAATCAATGTGTTTTTCCCCTGTTTTATTTTCTTTCTCCTTGGTGATAGAATCTATTGTGGCCAAATAAAGTTCAATCATCATCTAGTGCTCCCTCAGTGTAAATAAATAAATAACTCTTCTTTGATTCAGTGGAATCTTTAAAACAATTTCCGCGCAAGGATTTTTTCCAGCTGCAGAAGGTTGAATATATATTTTAAAGGGGGAAGTGCCTTTGGGCTTTGCAGTAAGTTTAATTTTGCTAACACAGTGTTTAAGTCTGTTTTCTGTACCTGCAGTCATTAAATGCCCTCTCTCAGCCCCAGTGTTGTGTCCTGAGGAATGTCCTGAGGTGACTCTACAGGATCCTCAGTTCTGCAAGATGATTGGCCCTCCTCCACCATACCCATACTCTTTCTCACATTACTTGCAATGCATGTTTTATTCCATGCTAAAGTACTCTTTATTAAAGTTGCACAGTGACAACAGAAGTTGAGGCAGAGTGAAGTAGCAGGTTTCCAGGCCAAGAAAGTAACTTGATGGAATCACATCACACTGCACAGTGGCATTACATAATGCAACATAGATGTCTGAGTCAATAAACTACATGCATATGTATGTAACTATATGTAAAACTGTTCTGTATGCAGGCCCCAGTGCAGCTGCATTATCTGCATACATAGTAGTTATTCATACAGATCTGATGTTGCATCTGTGGAGTGGAAGCTTCAGTTAAAGTGTGAATATGTTTCCATTGCAGTTTGCAGTTTGGCAACGTTTCCACCTCTGTAAAGTTTTTAGTGAAATTTTGACTTTTGCTTTTCAGCAAACTAGCAAGTTGCTGTCAGTTATATACAATTATTAGTCTGATCAGTGTCTTTTCTTATAAAATGTACCCAAACTGTTTTAACATATTGATATTTTATGATGCAGAACTGGAATAACTTGCATCTGTTTGCTAAAGAACTCGTTTGTGTGAATGCATTTGTCTGTATCTGTTTGCCACTCAAGTTTGAATTCTGCTCTCTACCTTACCCTTTCCCCCCTTTTAATGTGATAGCATTATTGACAATGGCAAAATAATAATAGAATCTTGATTTGACCTATATCAATTCCAGATATATATTCTTCTACTGAAAAGACATCACCCTCAGTAATGCTGTATGGCAAATAAGGTAAATCTACACGCCTACATATTCATGAATACAAACTGAGCTAAAACCACCAAAGCAACATGTATGACTTGAAAACAATAAAATGTAGTACAAAGTAATGTAAAAGTACAGTGTGTAGTTCAGTATGTGGATTATTGTGTGTTGATAAGTGTTTAAACCTACTTTTTCTTCAGTTCTGTAGTGAAATGTTTCAGTGAACATGAAAAAATCTTTTATGCCTCACTTCACTCTCCTACTCTGCATGTTCACATACACACATGTGAATGGCTGATTTCTCTGAATAAATTTGTGTAGCTATCCTTCCGCTCCTCTCTGACCGTATTCCCCCCAATCCATCCCATTCTACTCATCAAGCGTGTCTGTGCATACAATGACATGTCTGTGTGAATAAATGAATACTGCAAGAGGAGAAATTGATCATATATTATTCCGTCACTCTGTGCCAGTATCTCTCTGTCAGTGTCTGCCAAATGAACCTGTACGGATCCATGGTTTGGAAATTCCTTTCACTTTCATCTTTATCTTTCAAACCCTTTCTGATTTCCTTCTCTCATCTCTCACCCATGCTCATGTAATGGGCTTATATGTGCATCTATGATCAGATAATTGTCTTTCGTCACGCTTCCATGGCTGTTACTGCATGTGTAACTGTGCATGAAATAATGGTGGGAGCGAGATCTCCAAAAACTGACTGACTGACATTCTTGGTGCATTGGGTGTGCTGCTGCCTCTGCAATAAGCACAATTTAGAGGAAAGAGTTCACGTTTTCCTACAAGACGTACAGTAGCCTCTCAACTTTAAATTAATGCATTTAACCAAGGAAACATTTAGGCAGAAATGTCTGATTTGAATGGATGTTTGAAGGTCTATTTATTGCTCAAGTTGCTTAGGAAATGCAGACAAAAGTAGGCATAATGTTTCGTGCCGTTTCACAGCACACAAAAACCACACATTTCCAACACATCTGTTGCTGGCTGATCTTTAAAAAGCAGAATGAACACACGCCAGATATGTACAGCTTTTAAGCAAGTTCTGCTCACTTTAAAGGCACACAAACATGCACTCTGTTTCACACATTATTTGTTGCCTGAACGCATTTGAAAGGCGAGAGGCGATGCATCACACATTAGGTGAACAGCAACTGTCTTGTCGAAAATATGCCTTCAAAGAAAAAGTCTCCCAGGGAAGTTGTGGAAAGACATTTTGTCCTCAACTTCTTCTGAAAACTTACTAAGACGTCTGGATATCATGCCCCCCACCTGCACACATCAAATTCTCCCCAACTTGTCAAATAATTTCAATTCTGGATCCCTCCTTTTTAATTTCACTCAAAGGCCTGGATATTTTTTGATATGTGCAATGCAGCCAATGAGCAGGGGGATTTACAGTTGACATGGGGTGCCTTAAGAAAGAAAATGAAACAATGCACTTGATGAGAATGCAGCAGAAAGTTGCACAAATAGAAGTTGTTGCAGGTGGAGAGATTGTAATTACACCTACAAAAACCTATAGTTAAGGTATGCTCCATGATTGTTTCACATGTCAAGTGAGTGATGGCTTTTGTCTTCCACTGCAAACATACTCAGCACAGCATGCCAGTGTTTTGTTTAATTGCCAAAGTAGCTTGCCCTTTATGTGGTAAAATGTAAAGTGAGGTGTAGGTCAGGTTAGTGGATGAGAATGTGCTATAGCAATTGACTTTCATGTGGAGAGTTTGTTTCTTGACTCCACCGTCTAAATCTGTTTTGAAGGTACAAGCCAAACCAGACCAGGTTTCCTACTTGAGACCTCTGCCAGTGATCTGCTTCATTTGCATCTGATTAAGTCCAAGAAAGAGAAAAAAACATGCAAAGAATCATGCAATACTAGAAACACAGACAAAGCAGCCATAATGATAAAATAATTTGATTGATACTAATGAATCTTTTTTTTAATCTGAAATGAACAAGAATCTAGAGGAGTCTGTTCACATGTAAACCAATGGTCCAAAGAGGAGAGGGGCCAGTCAGAGAGTCAGCCCAGAGAGAGGCAGTAGAGTGGACACAATACACTCGGTCAACCCCCTCACACACACACTGTTGCAGTATGGTAATCCCTCCATGCCTTTGTCACAAACATCCACTGATTGCAACCTATGTGCACACTACTGTACACTGTTGTGCACACCTGCACCTTACACCTGCACACACACACATTCACAAAGGCTGTGGGGTCCCTACACTCCTCTCAACTTCAGGAATGATTGATAGAGCCTTCACTGCAACACACAGACTGTTTAGTCATACTGATTGCTCTGTGTGTGTGTGTGTGTGTGTAAGTGTAGAGCGTGTGTGCATGCATGTGTGTTTATGTGCATTTGTTCCATGTGAGTTTTTTCTAATGTCCACTGCAGGAAGGGAGCTGTGCCTTTTATTCGTCTCTGTTTCAAAATGTGAGTGTGTGTGTTTCGAGAACATGTGGGGCGCTTTGCCTCCTCAGGACTCAAACAATACTTTTCTGTTAAAGTTCCAGTGTCACATTTGAATGATGACTTGTGCCAGTCTGCGATGTCAGGGTGTGCACAACAAAGAACACACACATGTACACTTAGAGAGAGTGTCATAGCCTCTCCACACATGGCTGCACAATAATACTGAGAGAGAAGAGAGGGAATGGCAGAGGGACAGAGGGTGATAGAGGAGAAGACAGAGAGAGAGAGCGGAGGAGGCAGACGAAACAAGCAATAGAAAGAATTAGAGACTTTGTATTTTCTCTCTGAATGTCAAAGTAAGGCAGAAGGTAAAGCTCAAGAACTGAGGTTATTGAGTGACAGTTACATTTTCCCAGTGTCTATTAATGTTAATCATATTTCATTTTTTCATCTAGGATGGCCAAGAGATGGATTGGTAATACCATGTAAATATACAGCAACTATTTTAATTTAAAGCTTTACTTGTTATTCAGAGTAGACTGGCTGAGCATTGTAGTGTTTTATGGCAAAACAGACACACAAACAGACCACACTGATAAACCAACACAATGCAGGTTCAGTTAAAGTAGTTTCAGGCAGGGGGACAAATCAGAATGGTCTTGAAGTTAGAGAAGGCTAACAGTGTTTTGATTTTTCCATACTACTGCACTGACAGTAAACGCAGCCTTCATTAAATGAGTTGTGGTATGAGATTCCTGAAGCACCGCCCGATCACTGGAGTGAGTGAATTACAAAAGAGAGTTACAGAGCAACGAAGATGAGATATAAGGTGACATTTTTTACAACACTATCTCAGTGAGGTCATGGTGGTAAAATGTTTTCAAACCTACAAAGCCTCTTTTCAGTCACTGTGCATTGAAATGTAATCACTTAAGGAATAGTTCACTGTTTTTGGAAGAGACTGGTATCTGCCTTAAAGCTTCATCAATGAAGTTAACATAATTTGTTGTAAATTTAAGCTGGCAGTGTTTGTCAAGTCCCAACATGCTGACATTTTCTGTATCAACAGTTCCGTCTGAAACCAGAGATTGTCATTTTAAAAATATTTTTTTAATGTACAGATTAAACAAATGAGATATAAAACCTTAATTAGTGAGCTTCAGATGTGCTGGTAGGTAGAATTATAAGGAGGACCCAGCAAACTGCTACCCACTGAGATGGATCAACTCTTATTTAGCTATTTGTGACTATTGTTACACTGACCAAATTAAAGCTACATCTCATGCATGGGCGCATGTCTGGTCAACTACTCCTCTTGCAGTAAGGTTTCAAGTTTAGCATCAGGAAGACGTCGCGATGGCTGACTCAGACTTGCAAGCTCCCAATTCCAGGGTTAGCTGAGACAGTACTATACACAATGTGTGCTGGGTGGAGCAGAACAAAGAAGAGAGAGGGAGGGGTGGGAAAAGTGGCATGGTTTGCGTTTGAGTCTCATGCTAGAGCTAGCTTGATATTGTAGCTTAAATTCTGGGAAAATGGTGACATCACTATGAATCCCTTTGCCACGTCAGACTTCATTTTCAGTGTCAGACAAGTTGTGAACAAGCCAATTGTTTAAACAAACTGTCTAAACTACATCATTTGGAGAAATAAAACAAAACTAACACACACAAAATGAGTGTGTACAAGTACAATAAGACAAAACTGAACCAGAAAGTCCTCTATATACATTTGTGTATTGTTAGGATTTGTTTTAAAACCTGTCTGACCATAGAAGCCCATAGCGTAACCCAGACGTCTTTCTCTCTACCCAGCAACACTTTCCAGCTTCTCCTGGGGGATCCTGAAGCATTCCCAGCCCAGATTAGATGCATAATCTCTCCAGCATGTTTTGGGTGTACCCTGGGGCCTCCAACCAGTTGGACAGGCCTGTAGGACCTCCACTGGGAGGTACACGTGGAGGAGGTATCCTAATCAGATACCTGAACCACCTCAACTGGCTCCTTTTGATGCGAAGGAGCAGCGGCTGTACTCTGAGCTCCCCACGGATGTTGGAGCTCCTCACCCTGTCTCTAAGGCTGAGCTCAGACATCCTACAGATGAAACTAATTTCAACCACTTGTATCTGCAATCCTCTTCTTTTGGTCTCATTATTATCTTTGTCATGGTACAGTCCTGGTCATGAGAGTTACTGTACTACTGTACTAGTGTCTGCCTCTCTACCTCTCCCTCTGTGCCACTCCTCCTCTTGGTTTTTGGCAGAGTAAATATTTTATTCAGTCAGTTTCTCTCTGTCTCTATCCACCTTCTGTATCTCTCCCTCTTTCTTTCTTCCTCTCCCTTTCTCTCCTTCTACCTGGGTGGTGTCTGCAGGTGTCTGACTGACTCATGATTTGAATAATTCACT
>BRZM01000214.1:92063-117717 GCA_033238685.1 Lates japonicus | reverse complement strand
GTGGCTCTGTGGTAATCCCTCTGACATGGAGGCCAGGCAGTGGGGGGAACAGGCTGACAACACATCTGGGGTCAGTAAGTAGGATGATAGCAGACAAAGCTAGAGCTCTGCTTGACTGAGTAGATTACCAAGAGAAGCTTGGGTCAGATTGACAGAACAGAAGAGCTAACACGTAGAGAATTTTTATCAATGTTCCTGCTAATACTTATCGGCATTTTTGAATGTCAAATAGATGTTTTGTATTTGCTCAATAATATCTGCAAAGGATTCTGCGTGTCTTATGAATGTATATCTCCTCGTCATACATCTGTGCATTCAAGAGAGTAAATTAATTAATTTAAATGTGTGATATATCACTAGAATTTCTCCAAACCCGAAACGTCTTGACTGTCCTCCAACACAAAAGCTTTGATTCCTGGTGAGTCTGGAAACAGATAATTGAATACTGACAGATGTCTGCTCTCAGACAGCTTTTACACAGACAAGAACAAGTCAAGCACCTATAAATATAGAAGAGAGACCTGCTGTGTAGCAAACAATGTTCGCCCTCAGTCAAACAGAGGAGACATCGGCTTCTACGGACAGACGGACGAACGGACGGACAGACCATCTACTTCCTAATAACTTGTAAGCTTCAGCAATACATTAAAAAAACATCAGCATGGTTCAAAATTCACACTTGTGCCACTGTTCTTGTAAATTTCTCTCCCAATGAAACACTGTGTTTTTGCCTTGTGCATATGTCTCTCCTCCTTTTTCTCTCTTTTTCCTCTGCATTCCTGTCCACATGTGTAGAAAAAGAAGAGGAGAGTAAAGTGCATTGCCAATGTAAAGGCTTTGATATGGGCAGACAGCAGTCCTACTCATTTCTACTCATGAATCAGAAGCATGCAGGTGCCTCCTGGGTCTCATAGGGACTTTCATCTAGATTGTAGCCCTAATGTTGTAGCTGTTAGACAGGGATGGTTTATTTTTGGGGGAGGACGAGACAATGTTACCGCCCCTGTGAGTGTAATCCATCGACATATTGGAAATCCAGTCTCATTTTCGGAGAGTGAAAGAACAAAATGAAGTCAGGTGATAACAAAAGTTGTATGATACAGTGTTGAGACTGAACATTCAGTGCTGTGGAGGTGTTCTTCACTGCTTTTCTCCGGACTACACATCTCGACCAGGATGTTACCTCACGACTGCTGAGGGACACACACTTCTTCTCTTCCTTCTGCTCTTCTTTCCGCTCTTCACCCAACATCACAAACCATACCAGTCTTGGAGGATGATAGAAAGAAATGTAAAAAGCCTCGTGAGTCTGTTTTGTCGTATCCCCACAGCGATCTTCCGCTGTGTTTTTGAGACTCAAAACTGGGAATGGTCCATCTCGTCCAGCCATGAGGCGGGGCTGGTGGGGAAGTCAGGGTATCCCGTACTGCTGCCCGTAGAGAGGTCTGAGGTGGGACCCCCCGCCATGGCCCTCAGAGCCTGCCCCACGCCACCTGGCCCCCCCTGAGCGGCCACAAGACTGTCCATGCTGAAGCCCAGGTTGTTGAGGAGAGGGGTGTGGCCGGGCACAGAGGTGATGGAGGAGGGCGACTGAGGGAGACCATAGGGGCTTCCCGCTCGGATGTCGTGGTAGGGCTGGCCCGATGCATCGACGGAGAAACCGCCATTCAGCACCGCACTGTTGGTCACGTCGCCGACGCTCCCGTAAAGCCCGTTGGCGTGGCCGAGATCTGACAGCACCTGGTCATCTGTGGAAGGGGACACCATCACTTAGCATGAGGGGTGTAAAAATTTTGACACATCAACAGTGCTGTCAGCTGCGTAAACATTATATAGTTGTTATATTTCAATACAGTTAAGTGCTTTTATGAGTGAGATTTATTGTTGCAATGTTATGTGGATTTCATGGAGGTACAGTAAGTGGACCTGACAATGAGGTATTCGATAAGTATTTCAGTTTTTGTTGGTGAGAAAGGATGTGCTTTACGTTCTTCTCTAACAAAGGAGGTCTATATGTGTGCAATTACTGCAGCACAAAATATTTGTTTCCATCTCAATCCCTCCCATGGGTGGCTTCAATAACAACAAAGCCCCAGAGCGCTCTCTCTCTAATTGACTAAAAGCCTCACATGCTTTATAGAGTTTCTGTCACCATGTTTTCATTTCTCATAAAAATGGCCTTCTTTTTAAAAGTGGCTTGAAGACTTTTATGACTACCCAAAACGGGGTTTGCGAACATTAAATAACATGGGGACGTCTAAAATGTCGTTTGCCTCCCACTAAGGACCCTGTCTCTTCTCCAATAAGCTCCATCATGGCGACAAACGGAGGCAGAGAGATGCGTCAGCGGCCACGGGGAGGTGTGACGTGAATGTGAAATGAGAATGCCATTTTGGATTTGCCTGAGAACGACACCCTGCATTTAGCGACGCAAAAGGAAACAAATGAAATGCCACAAAGATGCATTCAATTGCTGCTGCGCTCTTGTCATTTAGCAGCTTGTGGGCTTCCTTAATCCCATTAGAACGACAACATGACTGACAATTCCCTTTCAGGAATCTCTCTCGTAAGCAATAATAGAAATGTACTGGGCTGAAGTCATCCACACTGTAGGTACCTCTGAAGCTCAGTTCGCTGTCACTGAGTCCTGCGTCGTCGGCCGAGCTCTCCTTCTCCACTTTAGCTCCTCCTCGGCTACGTTTGACACTTTTATAAAACTGAGTCCAGCGATGCCGGCCTGCGTCCTTCTTCAGACGCTTTTCCTTTGCTCGTCGGTTCTGGAACCAAACCTGACAAAGATAACAGTGATTATCATTAACTGAGAGTAATAACAGACACTGTAATAATTCAAAACAAATACCACTCCAACTAATAGTAATCATTATCTGAAACTATTTTCAGTTACAAAACCTGTGGAATACATGACACATGTAGATCATGTCTGGATGATTCTCAACATAACCTACTCAAAATGATTAAATCAACTGAAAAAAAAAAAACAACACCTTTAAGACATGTTTCCTATAATATATTTGAATTATCTTTTAAATGAAATCTTTTTAGCTCTTTGTTTTTTCAAAATCTAGAAGCCCCAAAATCAAAAGTCCAAACACTTGTTTTATATAATTCATATTTACATTTGAAACAGCCTGATAATCAGACTGAATTGGTCATATGGGGCTAAAATGCTTTTTACAAAGCTTAATTATTAAAATGGTAGCTACTTTAAAGGTGCCCCTATCAGGGGGATATAATGTTGTATTTCTCCTGTGGTGAGCAACTGAGCTGCTGCATTCAGATGTTCTTGCAGGAATATGAAAACCTGCAGTAGTCTGGCTACCTGCACTACTCTCATGTCCAGCCCAGTCTCCGAAGAGAGCTGCTCTCTGACGTGGCGTGCTGGCTTCGGCGAGTTTTTGTAGGCACTTTTGAGGGTCTCCAGCTGCTTCGCAGTGATGGTGGTCCTTGGTCGCTTGGTCCCCGCCTCCGAATCATCTGAAATCACCATTACAAGTGTGAGTGACTTCTCCTTACATTCGTCACGTCGCCTTAACAGGCAGTGCCCCTCAGCATTTGCCTGGAGTGTATGTATGTTAAATGAAGTGAATGGTCATGTATGGAAGTGTATTATTGTCCTTGTGCATCTGTCCCACTCCCACAGCAGAGGACATAAATCTACTCAGTGCCTGAAGGACGGAGTTATTGGGAACCACACCGTGGAAGAGCATTGCTTAACTTTACATAATCAATCAGAGATGCATGGAAATCTCAGAAGAGAGAGAGGGAGAGAGACAGCACACACACCCAGACGATAAACAACATAGATCCACAGTCAGTAGTGATTTCACTGCAGTGCATACTCTGTGGCTTTATCTGTCATGTCCTCTACTGTGATTCTAAATCTATCTGATGTACTTCAGTCAAGACACAGTCATGTCGATGTCAAGTCAAGTCAGGCTGAACAGTGACTTTGGTCTATATTTGGGATCCCTGCAGACCTACCGTTTTGTTTTGCAGTCTCATAATCCACCTTGCACACCAGCCTCCCATCCTCCATGAGGTAAAACTCGTCTCCGGTGGCCAGCTGCCGGCTGCACATGATGCACGCGAAACAGTGCAGGTGATACACAAAGTCCTGCGCCTTCCGCACAACCTGTGTTGGAGGGATCCCCTGTTGGCATGATGCACATTTTGTTCCAAAACGCCTGAAGGGAAAACATGAAGAGGAGAGCTGCCATTAGGAAATCTGATGCAAAACACCATCATGGGACAACTGACGTCCCTCTCCTATTTATAACCACTTTACAGGCTGATGGAGACACTGAGAGCGACCAAGATTAAAATTTCACATGCTGGACAGGTATTTCTTCAACTGCAGCCAAGAATGATGGCAAAGTGTCTGTATTAATAGAAGCTCCAGCTGTTGTGGAGGGAAAAATCAGCACAGGAATGCATTTCTGTTAACGATAGACCTGTCCGCAGGTTGATGGATGGAGAGGATCAATGCACTGAGTGTGTGTATATGTGTGTGTGGGTGTTTGCATGTTTATGTGTTTGCAGATGAAGTACTGAGAGCTAAAGAGGAGGAGGAGGAAAAGGAAGAAGAAGAAGCGGAAGAGGTAGGAGGAGGGGTGATCACAGTAAACACACCCGGAGGAGGACCAATAAAACACTGACTCAGGAGAGGCTTTAAATCACACAGCCAACCCACAGAAATAAAAAAAAGAGCAAGGTGAAGCCTCCAAATCACTACTGGGAAGCATGCACCAGTGAATCTGTGTGTCTGCTTATGTGTATGAGTGTGTGTGTGTTCTCCGGTCCCACGTGTCCCCTCACCACCACGCTTTGAACATGCAAACGCCCCCCCCCCCCCCCCCGTCCCCTGGGTCCGATATAACACAGTTAACTCTCAGTGAGACTCCAGAGCTCTGTAGGTCTCATTCAAGCTTTGAGCATTAAAACCTTTCAAACATGATTTAGTAAAAAGCCCCGATCTGCTGATCCTGTTTTGGATAAAAGTCAAACTCAATTTTCTTCTGTAATGCCTCAGAAATCCAATCGTTGAAAGAAAGAAAGAAATAAAGAAAGAAAAAGGGGGAAAGGCAAAATGGTAGAAACAGAAAAGGTTTTTTTGAGCTCTTGTTTTGAAATGTTTCTTTCTCTCATTATGTCAGCAAGAGAAAACAGCCACTAAAATGTGAATTATGGGATCTATGAAGACAAATTATGAATATTATAAACACTGTGCGCACAAAAATTATGCATTATAATAATATTGAAATAAATTAGCGTAGTCCAGCATGATACCTTAAACTGAGCTAAATAATTAGGAAGGAATCAATTTGTAACTAAGCAGCAGACACAAAATCACAACAATTAGACAAAAAGAATAAATTAATTTAACCCAGGTAATAAATCCAAAATATTTTCTACCATAACATCATTAATTTAGCAGCTGTGTTGGTGCTTTGATGCAGAAATTAGCTAAAGTTGATAAAACATTTTACTGCGTCAAACTCCCAGTTTGAAACAACGGAAACCACCTTAGTTTCTTTAAAACACGACATGACTTTCCAAAAACACATCATGTCAAGCGTACAAATTCACAGACAATAAGATATGAAGGAGCAACACTGGATTTAGCGAAGTGTGTTAATAGCAATTTCGAAACGAGCTAACTTAGCTAAAATTTACTGTTGCTAGCATGTTTTTAACCAAATACACTCGAAACCAGTAGCTATTGTTTTGTAAATATTTGATATAGACGAATTATTAAATACATTTTTGACATATTTCTGTCAAAAACAGTGACTTTTACTCTCTTGCCAGACCAAAATGTTACTTTGTCTCTCCTCGGCCTCCATGTTTGGTTTTTATCGAGTTAAATGTTGACATTATTTGCTCCCACAGTTCAGGAGAGGAAATGAGCTGAGGTTTTTAAAGGAGAGGTGAAATATATACAACACAAAAACAATGTGAAAGTAGAGAGAGAGAAGCATATACTGACTTGAAGAAATCCTCCTTGCAGTAGACGCCTCCTGCCCGGGAGAAACATTTGTCCGCCAGCGGAGTCTGACAGTCGGCGCACTTGAGGCACTTGGAGTGCCAGTGTCTGTCCAGCACCTTCAGGATGAACTTGTCCAGGATGTGCTGACTACAGCCCGCACACTGAGGGATCTCTGCGAGGGCGATAAGACAACAGCACAGGGTCACACTCAGCGAGCAGAGAGGCAGAAAAAGACACAGCACTGACCATGAGCCAGGTAAACCCCCAATAATCACACAGATACACGCATTATTTTTGTCAACCAGTAGAATAAAAACAGTTTCGGACATGGTTTAAAGATGGTGAAATTATAAACAGGCGGGTTTTCAATATCTCAGATCAGCCACAATGAAGGTTACAAAACTTTATCTCTACACTGCACCTTCACTGGACAAATCATAGTATATCATCTGTATATTATATTTATAATTAAATTTAGAGATACATGATCGCGGTGAAGGAATGCAAAATACTGTGATACATTTGACCACAGTTCTATTAATTTTTATTGTTTTTATTTTTGATCCATATTTTTCACTGCGCTTTCTTATTTTTTATTGTTTTTATTATTAAAAAAAGCAATTAATTTTCTTTGTTAAACAGTAAAAACATATGAATGTCATGCTAAAAAAAAAACAAACAAACAAAAAAAAACAAGTGTGAGTATACGTTTGTATTAAAGGCGCTTTGTGAACATGTCCGTCACTGTCCAAGGTGCTGAACTCACAGAGACTTTTCTGACAATCATATTGATTTTATTCTTAATTTTATTCATCAGTTCTTTTCTCCAGAAGCTTCATCTCAATTCATCTCTTAATGATTCCACAGCAGATGTGGTGGCAGTCAGTGTTACATCAGGTGAGGCGGCTGCTGGATGTAATCAGGGTCAAGACGAGATTAAATGTCTTTTTCCCCCGCCTGACTTTTAAAAACGCAGCTGCAGCAGCAGCAGCAGATCACACATGCACGTGCAGAAACAGGAACCATACAGTATATCGGGATAATATTATCAAATCCTGGAGCATCTTTTATCTACAGTTATCTACAGTTTCAAAAAGTGAAATTAAATTAATGAATCGAAGAGACAGTAATTCATCCAGAACAAAATGCACATATACTCTCCCTCAAAGCCTGGTCTTTAATTAAAAAAAAAAAAAAGTGAATTCCATCACTTATTTATTTCTATAGCTGCAGAGGAGATGTGTTGGCCCTGTACAGCAACAGCTTTATTTTATCCACACTGAAGGTTGTGTTTTTTGAGATAATTAAATGTGTCATTTCCATCATATTTAGCAAAGAACTAATACGTGATTGGTGTAAAAAAAAAAAAAAAAAACTACACATATCATCTAAAAACCAGCAACACTGACGATCTCTTTCGCCTTTTATCTTCCATTTTTACAAATTGTTTCTTTCGCGGCTTCTCTCAGTCAAACGTCCACATGATATCCGATAATGAAAAATCAATACCGAGGAAGAGCGGCCACGGCTGAACGTCAGAAAACACCAGTTTATAAAACACACAGAGAAACACAGGTCGCGAGCTGCGGCTGCGAAGCTGTTTAAAAAAAAAAAAAAAAAACATCTCGGCCGTGAAATCATCTGACAATCAAGCTGAAGAAGCCTTATGCTTAATCTCATCAGAGCATACAGTCTGCAAAACAAAGCCCTCAGGTTATGCAACATGGAGGTCGAGGCAGCGTGCACACAACGTGGACACCAACGTTTTATAGGCTTTTAAAATGCATGTTCAACTCTTATAAAATATAGGCTATGTGTAGTATCTTTAGATATTGTTTTGCATGAAATTGGTAATAATTTAGGGCATTGGTAGATAAAAGGAAATACATGTAAATGTGCCAATTAGCTCAATGAAAATTGATAATATTTTTGATCAGCCTCTGTTTTTCTGAATAAGATTAAGAATGAAAAATAATGCAGACATTAAATACAGAGCAACACTCCTGTACAGACACAGGCTGTTTCACCTTAACAGTGAAGTGGTCCGTGGATGATAGAAGAGGCAAGTGGAGAAATAATTTGGAGGGTCTGAATGTGACTGTGACTGGGCTTTCTTTTAATTTAATGAGGTATTTTAAGTATTTGGACATAAAGTGGTGGATGAAGCTGAACGAGAGGGGGGGGGAGTGGGGGGGGGGGGGCGTTTTGCAGAGAGAAGTGGTGCTGAAAGGAAAGCAGCACGATTCTTGGCAACCACAGAGTCTCCACCATCCAACTCCAGTGTGTGTGTGTGTGTGAGAGAGAGAGAGAGAGAGAGAGAGAAAGCAAAGCTCGTGTATTCAGGAGGTCTTCTTCATATCTTAGTATCTGTTGCCACCACTCTCCACTCAGTCTCATCACCTCCGTCATTTCACACAGGAAGTGAAACATCCTCAGAGATGTCCAACAACCAAACTGCTTTAACAGGGTTTTTTTTTTTTTTCCTTCTTCTTTTTTTTTCCAGAACAGGGAGTGCAATTTGGCAGCCTTTCCTATTTTCAATTGTCAAATGATTTGTGTTAATTAAACGTGAAGTAAACACTTTATATCCCAGACTAATAGCCTGCAGGTTAAGGTTTGGGTGTAATTGCCCTGAGTCAGCAGAGCACTTTGTCCACGATATAAAAAATGTTAAGATAAATTCTCTGTTTTTTTATATATATATATTCCTGGAATAATCCAGGTTTAAGTCGAGGATGAATGCTGGCACCGCAGGGAGCTGAGTGGCAGGATCTTTATCCAATCTTTTAATCTGATTCGATTTATAAAATTAAAGAGCATAAGCCGACCACATATATAGGCTCTTTTCCTTTTGTCAGGGTTTAAACACTTGGCTGAACAGGCTGGGATTCTAAAAAGGACACATATCACATCATATGGTTATCTTATTTGACCTGCATTATTTGTTTTCAGCTGCGTTATAATAAACATGTGGATTTTAAAAATGTGGATTAAAGAAAACAGGCCTAATATCAATTTGTATTACTTGCTTATTTGGAGGCAAAATATGTCAGAATTTACCCTAAATATCTGAGCTAAAGGAAGGAACAATTTCATTATCAGTGTTTTTAAACCAAAAAGCAGTCTAGTAATTGGTATTATCCCATTTTGTCATGGCTTTTATTTTGAAGCAGGTATAGCCTATTAGACTCCATCTGTACATTTTTCTAACTCGCCTATAAATAATTAGGTCAGAGCAGAAATGTATCCCCATTGCACCTCTATCTTGGCTGCACGATCAGATTATTTTTTTAAAAAGGGGGGAGGCTGGCACAGATTAACACGCCGGAGACGAACAGATGTAAGGTAATTCTCGCCTTTGATGCTGCAAGGTTAAGAAAGAAAAAAAAAGCGATAAATATTATATCTGGTCTTATCCTCTATAAGTAATGGAATATTCTGCTTGTAATTGTGAAACATAACAAAGACAAACTAATGCCTGGGCCTCGCCTCAGGAACAAAAAAGAGAAAATGAAATAAGATAATAAAGTGTGTCTGACATTTATTTGACTCGGTGATGAGTGTCAGTCAAAGTCAGTGAGTATTTCTCTGATGGGTGATGACAACTGCGTCTGATCTCTTGACCACGTAGGCTCGTTTACACATTAACAGCTGCCTGGGGAAGCTCACTGTTTAAGACCAACAACCTGACGGAGGATGCAGCAAAGTTTGGACTAGACAATTAAATATTGTTGCTTAAATACCAGATTTTTTCTTCTTCTTAAGAATGAGAAGGATACAAATCATTTGCACTAACGTTGCAGCCTTTTGCAGAAAACAGCCCACAGCCCCGTGAAGCTGCAAAGATTAACTGGACATGCGGGATTTGTGGTCATGAGACAAATTTAACCTTTTTTTTTTCTTTTTTTTTGCACAAGAGCATGACACATCAACGGCCTGCATGTACGTGACGATCTAAGACTGAGAGCTTCAGTCTCCTCATCCTCGGCCGAGTTCACTAAACCCTTCTCCCTGCAGCAGCGCAGCCTGCACTCGCCAGCCGGTTTCCAGATTGAATCGTAACAATCGACAGAAATGGGATGGGTTAAGGAAAATAAGAATGATGTCTTACGTTGCAGTGGCACTCCGAGAATCTCCGGTAAACTCTTTACAGGACTCTCTGTCGGTAGGACCGCCGCACTTTGCATCATCGTGATCCAAACCGGGAGACAAATGCACGCACATACACCCGCAACACGGTGGGCGCACTCCGCCGTCCTGTTCTTGTGGAGAAAAAAAAAAAAAAAAAGTATGATGATGATGAGGAGGAGGAGGTGGAGGGTGATGTGGAGGCCTTTCCTTTCTCCGCTCTGCAGGCTGGTCTCCCTCGCTGTCCCCGTCAAGCCTCTGTCCCCCCCCTGTTTTATTATTTCTCTATTCCCGGGATGATGTCCGTGCCGCGCCGTGCCGAGCTGTTTTGGAGTGGATCAGACAGGCTGCTCGGTCCATTCAGCGCTGCAGGGGCGGCGGGGCCTGACGTCACCGCGACAGAGGCTCACCGAGGGGGGCCAATAGGAGCGCAGGCAGGAAGAGGAGGCCACCCCCCCTTCCCACACACACACACACACACACACACACAGACACACACCAGCCCCGTAGGTGTAAGGAGCGAGAGGAGAGGAGGAGAGCCGCCGTCCAACACGGTCTATATGAAAATGTCTCCGGAGAGGCGGGACCTTGTTCCTGTGGAGACCATAAATAGCTCACTGCAGTGGCGAACCCCCCCTCCTCCCCCCCACCCAAGGGCCAGCAGGGGTCCCTCTGGAGAGGAACAGGGGGTTCCACGAGGCCAGGAAAATAAGGAACTGTTTCATTTCACTTTTATTTATCTTCTTAGAAATGAACAATAAGGAAGATGAGCTGATCACTGATGCTCCTCTTCAACACACACACCAGACACAACGTGACTCTAAATGAGAGTTTAATGGATGATCAGCAGGTGGGATGGTGAGACTGAGCTACTCTACTGAATTGAATACATTTCTCATTGGACTAGGAGGCTATCCAAGGTGTGCACAAGCTACGTGGAGGTAAATTTAAAAGGTGCTTGTACAGGGAAGCTGTCAACCTGAAAGAAAACTAATAATGTTCATTCACACCTTCTCCCTTGAAAACAGCCCTGTGATATCAGTTTAAAAAGATGCCAGCTTGAGCTGTCACAAACAGCTACAGGAGCAAAAGTGAAACCACACCACAGAAGAGATTTGATTGGACACATTGGTCACCTTCACCTGTATGAGCTGCTTTATGTACTTTTTTTTTTTTTTTTTTTTTTTGGCTCCGGGAAGTGTGAGGCAGCGTCCCAGTGCAGCCGGCTCCCTCTCAGTGACAGGTAGAGGATTAGGAGTCTGGGCGCAGTTCTCCTGACACTGTTCATTTCAAACCCCATCGTCTGAGACTCTGCTCTCCCGGATAAGATATTCCCCCCGGAGGGCTGCTAGTTCAAGCTAGATGAACTCAATCTTCGCTTTCAATTTACTTCAAGCGTGGAAAGAGAAAACACACACACACACACACTCTCTCTCTCTCTCACACACACACACACATACACAGTGGGCGCTTTTCCCCGCCGCAGGTCCGCTTCCAAACCAACGCCAAAGGTTTGTTTCCGTCAGCAGTACGGTCCGCGCGCGCAGGTGAAACGTCTCACAGCTCAGGACACACACTTCACATCTGTTCACACACATCTGGATACACGGACAGGAGAACCACTGATTCCAATTTAAGCAAAATATTTGTTTTGGTTTTTTTAAAAAACAAATTTAAGATAATTCCAAGTTATCATAATAATTCAATTAAAGCTGTTAAAATTTTCTAATTATCATTGCATCAATTCAACCCCACACTACCACCACCACTATTATAATATAATAAATTATATATATAATAATAAATAGAGTTTTTAGATTTTCTGATAAACGTCAGTAAATTGAATTAAAAAACTGTGCTGACGAAAAGTTTCCACCAAGTAGTGATAAAATGAAATGTTTAATTTAATTAACAATAAAAAATTATGTTCAGCAATCAATTTTTTTTCTGAAAAGTACGAAAATGAATGTGGCTGACAACTCAGAGATTCTGTTTTGGGAAATTGAATAAGATTTTGCGTGTCCAATTCAAATAAAGCCACATTTTATCTGCTACATTAAGCTGATTTGCCCTCGTATCTTTTCCCCGTGTTGTCTATTCCAAACTACGGACTGGTTATTCCTATTGTCGCACAGCGTTTATATACGGTATGGACCCACAATCCCGTAAGCCGTTCGCCTGTGTGGTTAATGTTTCAAATGTAATTTAGCAAAATGAAATCGCACATCAAGCTGATTAAAAAAAAAAAAAAAAAAAAAGGCTGGGATATTACAGGAATTTTTTTTTTATCCAGCCGATTCAAAGCTGCACGTCTCCAGGCCAGGTGCCCCCTCCATCCATCCATCCATCCATCCATGCCCTGCTCGTGTGGCGAGGGAATCATCTGGTCTTACTTTATTTCCATTATACACTTTTCCCCTCAAGATCATTCAATTTATCCAACTATTCAATTACTCTGATTGTTGGTATCGAGACCCTTTAGCTGCCCTGGAAACAACAGCGCAGATAAAAATGCTCTTAACTTGTCAGCAAAGGGCAACACAATTAGAATAATTGACGGATGCAAAAAAAATGCAGAAAGAGAAATGATGTGAGCGCGCACATCTGGTTTAGTGGGACACTAAAATGATGTGGTGCCGGTTTTTCATCGTTGAATGAGATGGCAAAGAAATGACAAAATGAATGGCAAAAAAGCAGGATATTTTAAAGAAATATTTATGCTGCAAAAATATATATTTTAACACTGGCATAATGGAATCCAAGGCAACAGATCTGAGCGTAGAAATGAAATCTGCACGAATTAGGTCACATTATTTTCGATTATTAAACAAAACACTTCAACACAAGACAAGAAAAGCAAGAGGAGGAGGGAAAAAATGAACGATCAAATAATTCTAATGATGCACAGTCTGAGAGAGGCGAGATGACTGATCTTTGTCTGAGGTACCACTGTAAGGAAGGTGTGTGTGTGTGGGGGGGGGGGGGGGCAGCAGCAGCAGAGGAAGCAGCTCGGGGCAATAACTCAAGCAGAGGGCGACTCCTTTGCCACCGCCGTTGACCCAGCCACCTCTAATTAGATCTAATATTTCAGTGGACGACTTCATTGACATGTGCGATTCACAGATCCATCTTACTGAGCCAGAGGAGTCAGAAACACGCAGAGAGACGTCCGTCCACGCGAGGTGAGTAGGCTGATGTGGAGTTAATAATACAGGTGTGTGTGTGTGTGTGTGTGTGTCACCCTACACATATTACACTGCAGTTCATGCAGCAGGCCTGTATTATAATGAACCAAAACATCAAACTGATTGGATTTATTATTTCTTTATGTGTGTAAATACAGGGTTCATGCATTCATCTTTCTGCACATTGTTTCCAGTTTTACATATAGAATCACAGGCACACAAACAAAGTTAAATGTCAGATAGGCTAGAGACTGGCTGCCTCCTTGGTATCAACACTATAGACATTATTTATTCATTTCTGTACGGTTGAAACAGAAAACACTTTAGATTCTCTACCGTTGCAGTGACAAATAAAAGGCAAGAATGCATTTATATATCAGGAAGATGCACTGCGAATTCCCTCTATCCATGAAGATGAATATAGCATCCATCGTGCAGACCTACTAATCACAGCTCCTTGGTGATTTCAGTACAACTGACATCTCTCCTCTTGTAACACTTACTTCCTCTCCTCCTCACACCCTCCTCCTCCTCTGCCCTCCCTCCAGCCGCTGAGGTTGGTCTCAGCAGGATGGGCCCACGAGCTTGCGGAGAGAGCCAGCGTGATCAGGTCCACGCCTCTCTCACTCTGTCCCAGCATCACTTAAACAAGGCTGGCATGCCGGGGTGCTTGGCAGCTGTCCCTCAAACCGGCCTTTGGTCCGGCAGGAGGAACAGCAGACCCAGGGAAGTGAGAGGAGAGGAAACAGGAGTGGAAACCTTAGGAGAGAGGCACGGAAAATTCGGTGATTGCAGGGGCAGATTCTGGCCCAGGGATAGTGTTGTCTCCTGGCAGCTCCACTGTCCATTTGGGTAATTAGTAGAGAGGACTAGTTAGACAGAGCAAGAATCCATTTCCATCAGAAATGATAACACCAGTTCCTAGTTAGACCTGGCCCTGTCAAGCTAAGACCAGAGGCGTGGCCAGGCTCCTTGGCTCAAATAGCAGTACCGAAACTCGATCAAAATTTGATAAAGGCTGTTTAGATTTGATTTTATACAAGGACGTTTACTTTTGCTAGCTGGGCCACTGGAGGCCTCTCAGGCTGCTGACATTACAGACATAAAATGTCATTGTGTAATGTGTATGTATGTATGTATCACCGATAATTTGCCGGCTCAGGAGCTAGATAGGCAGGGACTTCCGTTCAGGTAAATTATCACTCAAGTGCTGTGGTGCATGCAGGATAGACCGGGCCTCCTTGATTGGCCTTGGTAGGCCTGGAAGCGGGACAATAGCATCGGATAGGGGTGTGCCATTGATGGTGTTGATGCTCTTTGGCTGGCCACAGTTTCCAGATGTGCCAATTAGGTGTTTCACCTTGGCACAAATCTGTAGAGGTCCTGGCTCATTTAATAAATTGAATCAATATACAATAATTATACATATGATCCAAACTACTTCTATTTGTCAAGCCTCTCGGTTCATATTCGAGTTTATCCAAGCTAAATTCAAACTATAGCAGTTCTGGAAATTACTAAAGGCAAAAAAAAACTTTTCCTGTAAATATTTTTGTTAAATAAAATAGAAATACGGCTTTCACGTATTGAACATCAACTATTTCGCTTATATTTCTCTACATTTAAGATAAAGTTAAAATCAGATGGCCCAGACTCCTTTATCATAGATCGTGACATTAAATAAAAACTTATAAAGGCCTCTTACATCATACTAGGTTTCACGTAAAGTGGGGAGTAGATCTTCAGTTCAGTGACGGGGCCGTCATCAGGCTGGGTAGATTAAAGCGGCATGGCACTGTGGGTGCTGGATCTTCTCCAGGCTGATGCCCCGACATAGCTACCGTGGCTGCTGGGAGGAGGGGGCCGAGCACACCAAGACAGAACAGGACAGAGGAGGGAGGTCAGGGTTGTGCTGGAATTCAGTACATATTATCAAGGCCTAAAGCGCAGTTGGTGGTAGGAGGTTATTGGTTCTCTGGGCCCCTCCCTCTATTCAGCCTCCCATTCCTCTGGGGCTGGGGTGGCTCAGTTCAAATTTTGCCTAAAGATCAAGATACACAGATCAATGCAGTCCACAGGTGCAACAGAACACCAGAGTAGATCTCACTTGGGTTTTGGCACGTGATGGCGTCAGCTGCGGTGCCATTGGTGCATGATCCTCTTCCTAGTACAGGCAACATTTCACGACACTGTGGTAGGCTGGATGGGGCCTTTGGGGATCAGCGGTGGGCGTCAGCACGAGAGAGGAGGGACGCAGCAGTAAATGAGATGTGGGCTGACTCACGCCCAGCACCTCTCTAAGGCTGGATGCTACAAGGCAGAGGGATCAAGCTTAGTTTGGATGCCAATGCTGGCCATGTCTTAACCTCTTGCCTGGTTGCCTGCCTCCCTCAGCCCTCCTCATGACCTCCCTCCCCATGTCTGTAGGAGGCTTTGCCGTGTAAAGTCAGAGGATGGCAGAAAAATGTCGGCCCTCTGGGCTCAATACTGGAGGTGTCAGGCATCCAAGCCAGAGGCTGCATACAGGAGGACAAAGAATCTACGTGTCTAATTTGGAGAACAACAACAGGGCAGCAGGTGAGTTTTTACCTTGATCCTGGCCTTTTCTGCTTACAGGTACGTCACTAAATTTTTACAATGATTTTGTTTGAAATAAATGATCAACACATGCGAAAAGTTTGAAGAAAGTAATCAGGATCTTTGGAAGGCGGAGATGTACACCTGGAGGTGACCTTCGATTCGTTACATTTCCTGTATGTCTCTCCCAGAACTAATCGTGAGAGGACTGACTTAGCGGGAGACCATGACAATCACCCACCCAGATCCCATTTATTACATGTTGGACTTCCATCCTTGATCTTATCATGGGTAAAAGTTTGATTCATTCTGTGCCACGAGATGAGCTTTAGCAAAATAGGAATCCGCTTCTCCCGGATATGAGAACTACAGCAATGCAGACTAACAAAACCGACCTTTAATGTCTTTTATGTTTATACAGCTGCTTCCCTTGATTTTGGGCTCTTAAAAGTTTCTTTATAGGCAGGTAACTTTTAGGATAAACTCTTTTAATTCATTTGTTATTTTGTGTATTTAATTATCATATGGCTATTTATATTTTTAATGTAATGATGCAAAATCTCATTGGGTAAGTGTAAATGTAACTACATATGATATAATTAAACATTTCTGAATTCTCTCTATGACTGATGTATCTAGGCCATGTGACAAAATTACTTGATAATGAGGATCCACATTGCATGGCCTCTGCAGTCATAGATATTAAGTTTCAATGGGTGCCGGTAACATAGATCTTGTACCCATGACCATTGGCTAGACACACGCAGGTTTACATATGTCAGACTGGGCTCCCTGTATCTCGAGACCCAAAGTGCAGTGTGCTGAGACAATCTTCATCCTCTAAGTGATCAGAGACTTCTAGTCTACACACCTGAGGCACTCGAGGGGCTAGAAAAGGGGTTCTTTCCTTGGTACTTTTCTTGCAGTTCTACTATCATATCTGTCTAACTAAATTGTAGACCACAGCCTGGGGCGGATCATCAAGCCACGCATAAAAATGAGAGTTAGAGCAACTAATCGCAGTTGTTATTGATTTATGATATAGTTCATTCTCTTATCTACAATTTTTTTACTTCTTATACATAACACCCTGCCACTTTTCTTTTGCCCTGCCGGACTGTATATCTTTATAAATTTCTAAGTTAAGGTACCACCTTAGTCCTTCTGTGCTCTTTATTCTCTGCCCAGCATGAGGCAGTTTTGCAGTCCTCACACAGTGCTAGTCGACTCATTTATAGTTTCAATGCTAGATACCAATCACCTTTGAGGACAGGAGGCTTACCTACAACCCTTTATGTGCCAGATTTTCCTTGTTTCACGAATGCCTCTACTTCGTTTTCTGGCTATTCTATTCCTTCGCAATCTACAAAACTCTACAAATTCGTTACTTATGTGTATAAACCGCTAAAATAAAATAATTCTGCTTCAAATTCAGACATTAAAACACCGACAGCTCTAGATATGTCACCGAATTCAAATTGAGGGCCTCTGTCCCTCCATTGCTAGACGCTCACCTCAGCCTTGCTTGGCTGCAGAGCCAGATAGCCGTACCACCTTCCTCCAGCTAACCATCGTTATTCAGACTACTGCAAAACACTTTTGGCTCCTTCCAAGGGCCTCAGGCACCTGATAAAGAGGCTTCTATGGGCAAGGAGACCAAAGCACTACTGGCTCAGTCAACCAAGCTTTGAAATGACATTAAAAGTTAACAAGATCAGATGTGTACGTGCCGGCCAAGGCAAATGTAGTATTGCCAAAGCTGCATATCTCAGGATCCTATCTCAAATAACAAAACCATTGGGCACAAAAGTTTGAGAGGGTATAGATTTATCGCTGGTGTGACCCAATAAAACAGTACCTGATGTTAAAATTTGGCTGATATATTTGGATGTAATTTAGAAGATGACGCAATACAGAAACTTTGTTGACAAACTGTACTTTTCTCAATCCATTCTGGCAATCATAGCAGTATGTCATTGAGGTCTAATTCAATGTATCAGGAGTTGATTAAGTCACAGCCACAGCTGCTCAAGCCTTGGGTGCTCCTCTGGCACAGTGAGCTGTCGTCAGCCTATTGTGTGGCAGCCTTGTGTGCATTGTTGGGAGTGGCTGTCTCAGCTCAGCTGGCTACCCATCGAGCCCGTGAGCCTGGTCAGCCAGGCAGCCAGTTTGGATGAGATGTAAATTATGAGTTGGGATTAGATGTATATGTCATGCATATATATATATATATATACTATATATATATATGTATGTGTATGTATGTGTATGTGGGGAGGAGGAAGAGAAAGAGGCATGGGGTACAGGAGGTGAGGAGCTGGAGTGGGGAGTTCAAGCCAGTGTTCTACAAGGCTAAGCTCAAGATCAAGCAGGTTATCCTTCAGATGGGCCCTGCTTGTAATCCAGGTGACATCAGGCCCCGTCCTCCATCCATTCATCCCTCTGAGCCACACTTTTCTCCCTCTTGTCCCTCACCCAGCCCCCCCCCACACCTGCCTGGTCACACTCCAGAGTGTGAGGGAAGAGCCTATAGGCCGGTTGCACATTTTAATAAAGTTTATATCTATAGGGCTAATCCCATAAGGTAATCTCCTACTGGTCCTAAAGGCTGGATTCTCCTTTTCTCATTGGTAGGGTGCTTGATTGGCTTGCGCTTTACTGTGAGATGGCGACTTTTTCACCAACACAGATGCTTCCTTCTACACCCATTCGGCCTTGCCTGTATATCGTTGCCTCCATGCTCCTGTAGTTTGAATTAAAATAAAACCAGGCGGAACTGTAATCTCAGCTCTACTGAGAGTAAAATATTTGAGATCACTAGAGGCAATAGAATTCTTGCAGGTGTAACCCCTCTTTATAGTTGTCTTATGTTACTTACTTAATTTAAAATTTTTCAGCAGCTAAATTTTTCTGAAAAACAGTAGAGTCCTTATCAAAATAATTTTAATGATTTCTAGACCAAAGCAAAACCAAACAGAAAAGCACGAGTATTTTTAGGATAATGTGGAAACTTTAGTGGACGTCCATTAAAATAAATCCTACTTATTCAAGAGCCTTATCCAGTGTAGACATATGTAAGCGCTCCCCTTGCATATAGATACGCTTAGCCAGAGTGGCTGTTTTGGCAAATCAGCGGTGCTGATGTAATATTCAAGAGAGCGTGGCAGCCTCAGCTGTGCCGGCCGGAGCTCAAAGAGGTTGAGGGAATAAGTGGTCAGGCTCTTCTCTAGGGAAGAAGAGATTACAGGGCACCTGGGCAGGTCGGTCAAATGTTCAACAATATTTCTGTTCAGCAGTTTTAAAGAGACTCCACAAGACTTTAAGGTTCTAGTTCTTCTTCTTTTAAATTTGCAGTGTTTGGCCAGCTCACATGCTGGCTTGGGTAAGGACAGACTGGAGAAAAACTGCTTCAGACTCTTCGAAGCCTGCTTTTAGAATCAATAAAGTCCTAATTGATTGCTGTGCTTCTTCATTTCAAATCTGTTTACATTAGTATATACAAATTCAGCTACATTTTTAGTCATGATTCCCACAGGGAGTAGTATAAGTCTTGGCTTGCAACAAAAGCTCCTCCAATTCCTTGGATTCATCATTATAACCCCCAAAAGGCAGAAAACAAAACCAAAACCAAAACCAATTAGACATTAATTCCAACAAATCAAAACTCATCTATTTCAGTCTTATGAGGAAATTAGTCAAGTGAGTCAAAAACATGGTGCTATCATAACTTCAAACTGGATTTAGGCAGGAAATATATATATTTTATAGACAGACTTACAGTTGGGGGATATTTTTAGAAAGCTCTGGAGGTAGTTAAATTGCATAGTTTCACCTGCTGCCTGGTTCAAAGATTTGGTAGTAATCAACTAAATTTTATACCTCATCCAATTCAGGGCCTTAACACATCTGAATTTAGAATAAGACAATCTATCCCTCACATATAAGTAACAATTAAGTAGACCACACCTAAGATACTAGTCTTACATACATCCTGCTAGCCCCTGCCAAGCTAAGATGGGCCTAATGAATGTAATCCATTGCTCTAATCCAGATCAGGTGGGTCTCACTGGACTGAGGGAGGGGTCTTTGGCAGCCATGGCCCTAAGAAGCCAGTTTTGAGAGAACAGGTGCCTTGGGTAGAGACACAGAGGACCAGGAAATAGAGGCCAACTTTGGGCTGATGTCCACTTTGGAGAATCAATGCTCCAACAGACCCCAACCTCTCCTCTGGCAACTCGACTCTCACCAAAATACTGGCCCTGCTCCAGTTCTAAGCACACACAAGCATTTCCCTCTGGCACCTCATTGCAACTCAATCTTCTTCCATGGGCTTGCAGGCCTGTCCAGGCCCGTCGAAACTCCATAGGAGCCCAGACACGGGCCCAGGACTCCCTCCTCCTTCCTCTACAGAGTCGTTATTTTGGCCGGCTGGGGCCCAGCTGCAGGCGCCACTTGACATAAAAATTAACTAGTTGGCAGATGAGTGAGATCCACAGTGTGCTCCCCTCCTCTGCATTGCATCCTCATCCCCCACAGTGCTGCAGCCCGTCCTTGGGCCTGCAGCACTGTGGCTTGACCGGCCCCCATGTCCATTGGCATTTGGGGCCTCGCTCAGATCTCCACCCACACATCTCAGCTGCCTTGGCCACGGCTGCTGCTCCCTCCACCTTCCTCCTCCTCATCTGCCACTTCCTTGTCCTGTGGCTCCTCTCCCTCCTCCTCCCTCCTCTTGCGTAGTCAGATTTACGGTAGTAGGTCATCAGCAAGTCTGCAGCCCTCCCTGGCTCTCAGCACCACAATGTTTCCACAGGCTTCAAAACACTGCCTGAGTATGTTTCCCTCTGCTTTGCAGGATCAGGAGTTTCCCATTGTCAAGATAGTCAGCCAGGAAGTAAAAGAACACACAGATATGTGGCTCATAAAGTTACTCCTCTAAATCCCAGGTTGGATAGTTTTCATGTCCCGTCAAGTCAGTGGGCAAGCTGCTCAAGCCGAAACTATATCTAAGAAAGGTCCTTGACAGTAGTTTGCCAGGCTCTAAGCTGGGGGCTTACATTTTGTAATTTACTGGATGCAAAACTTCTCAGAATGAGAGCCACCTTCCTGTGAGATGTTGCTCAGAGGAATAGTAAGACCAGGAGAGACCGTTGCCAGTCCTTGCAGTCCCATTTATCCTTCACACATGGCAGGCCTGAAACACATTTCTGGTGAAGGCACTGCGCCTAGGAAGTTGGGTCCTTGCTCAAATCCTGGAGATAAATACAGAAATGGCCTGTAACTTTTGTAGGGTTGTGACTACTTCCAGCACTGGGAAAAATCAACCCAAACGGTAATACAGGAGAAGAAAGGATGCGGCTATGACATAGAATGTATTGATTGTAATTGGAAATCCTGTAAATATAAGAGGCTGACATCACTGGCTCATGCTTCTGCAAATCATCTTTAAAAAGAACAAAACCAAAACAAAAAAAAACAAAGCAACAAAACACAAAAAACAACTGAAGTACATTTAGCTGATTCTTTCCATTTTATGACTACTCTTACCTCCTATTTCACCACTGGGTAAATCTTTGCATTCTCATTTCATAAATTCTAAACAATACAGTAAAATTTTATATTAAACGCGTCTTAGGTATACTGTATACTGCAGGCGGATGCAGTTAGTTCCGCCGCGCTTTGCTCCAGAACAACGCCAAAGTACCATACCGGGCCTATACAAATCTCCGTCGGCTAGACTCTTCTGGCACTTGCTTTATAAATTTTTCCTCTGGCTAACAAACTAATAAATGCTTAATAACTTACTTTCTGGAATAAAATTAAATGGCCGATCAATCAGATTATTTATTTCTAGTAACCACCTGACTCATAAACTTCCAGTCATCCGCCCACCTATTTGCTTCTTTTCCTTCCTCCCTTGCTGGTACATTGGCTTACATAGATAGATGCTTTGAGTACGTTACAATCTATATTAGACCATTTGATCTGTCCAAATTACTCATAAACTTAAATTCTACCTATATACATATGTGTATATATATATTTAAGTGTATATATATAAATCATCTGTCTGTATTTATGTGCATATTATAATCTAAAGTTGATGTTTTGTATAACAACAATATGTGTGTATGTATATGACGAGGAGTCTAATAATGATCAATGAAGCTAGGATGTGTCCAGTGGGAGGTGGTGGGATGACAGATGCTGTGGCCAAGTGGATAAAACCCCTATATGTGTACACTTTTCTAAAATCCCTGTATTCAAACTAGCGGACCTGGGGTGCTCTGGACCACCTCTTGTCCCTTCACATGGGCGAGTCAATCTCGATTGGACATGGGAATGTGAGGCCTCAGAGGCATCTGCCCTTCCTAATAATGAATTAAAACTTTCTCCAGCTAGCAGTGCTGCTGCTGCTGGCCACACCTGGCCTCATCACTCCTCCTCCTCTCACACACATACACCTGTACCCGCCCACAGGCAGGCCTGAGCCATGAAATCACAGCACACAAAAAATGTTACAGGCTCCACCCAGGCTTAGATGGACACTGCACAGATGCCCACAGGGGACTGGCACACACAGGGCGGCATCTGTATCGTTACCTGCTCACCCAACAGGCCATTGCTTCGCTAATATGTATCACGCTTCTATGCAGAAAAAGAGAGGAAAAGCGGGCGCAGCAGGTCTGTCACTTTACAGCACTGTCGATTTACATCCTCCACCACCTCCATCCCTGCTCTCCACTCCCTCCTCCTCTCCCCTGCTCAAGTTAATCTCAGTCAACGCCATGGCCTGTACTCTGCAGTACTTACCGCAAAGGATACATCAATTTTACCGATCCTAGAATTGACCTGCCTCTATGTGTATGTGTGTGGCTTGTGGGTGGGGTGGGAAACTATACATTTCAGCAGGTAGGGCCCACCCACCCACCCACTTTTGGGTGCCTCTGCATCTCTTCCTAATCAACACCATGTTTACCTTAGGGTATTTAGCCCTTACCAGTATGTGAGTTGCCACAATGGCCTGTCTGGGATTATATTCATGCTGGCCATATTCATCAGGTATAAATGCTGTTGCTTTCAGTATATCAGGCTAGCCCCATAAACGCTAGTTGTAAGTGGATCCGCACCGCGTGCCACTTTGGGCCATCGCAGGCTGCGGTGCGGCTGATATCTGGTTTTGTTTATCTTCATTGATAGTAGGTCGGCTTCTTCCATTCAATCCGGGCTATAGGCATAGAACATCACTCGATTTCTAGTTTTAGATCTTAATGTAGCTCTGCCGGACTTTGGATTGCACCAATTTACGATTAGTCCTGGATTTAATTTCTAACGCTCCTCATTAGAAAATACTTAAAGGTAACAGGTCAGATCAACAGTGACATCGGATACCTGTGATTGGACTCAGTAGAATATCTCTACAGTCACTTTCATAAACCATACCGTCAGAGCATACAAAATAAATATTACCCAGAGATACAGGTTTTTACCATTTGCCAATTTAGTTTACTTGGCCCCAGGCTTTAACATGCAAAGGTAACTGACACACGGTGGAGGTGACAGTATGCATCGGCCTCAGACTGGTTTGTGTGTTGTGGGTGCAGGACAGGAAACAGCGTACACAGAAGGGAAGGGAGGCTGTCTGCACTGGGTTTTGGCTCCCAAAGGTAGCACTGATGCTGTCTGCTGAGGTAGCCTTTGATCCTAACACAGCAGGTTGTAAGCAGATGCCCATTTGGTAGTGGTGGGAATCACACATACTATGTTGCTTGAATTTATTCATCTCATTATGTGTATCCAAACGGATTTAGGATTGCTGTTTGCCAACATGTTAAAGCTAACACAATCCCAATTAATTTTAGAGACTTTGTCAATTCATCTTCATTAATTTGTGCTCCAATTTCGATTAAAAAATTTTTAGTGTTGGCTCAATTAACAGCATCGTTTATTTAGACCAACATCCCAGTTTAGGCACTAGATATTTTATAGAAAAAGTACTTCTCAGAGAACCGATTATATCTACTACATAACCCATAAGCAGAATTTCAATTCAACAATTTCACAACCTTAATACAGGCTGCTTCAACATGTTCTCCGTAAAGTCAAGAGCACCAAGGCCTTTTTCTGCCATAGACCCGTTCCGTCTGCCGATGCTTAAGATTAGTCTCAGCCTGTTGTGTGTAGCAGGACTAGAGCTGCTGCTGATCTTAATTCTGCACTGCAGGGCGGGAGCCTAGGGCCTCTTTGTTTATTCAAATTAATTTGTTGTGCTTCCTGACCAACATCTTTTCATGCATGGCTGCTCCTATAGGGGAGGCAGGAGCCTACTAAAGGCTCCGCTTTAGGCAAAGGAGAGGAGGTTGGGTGGGTTCGTGCTGCTCTCCTCAGGAGACTGCTGCCCACTCCATTTTACCATGTGAGCCTCAGCTCCTCCCTCTCTCTCTCTCTCTCCTCTAGTTCACCGGCCTCCCGCCACGATTTAAATACTGACTAACTCCTCCACCACTTACAAGCTTGTTGTGTGATATGTGTGAGTGGGGAGGGAGGAAGAGGGGTCGTTAGAGAGAGGTTAGATGGCTGATGTGGCTTATGTCATAGTATTTCTGCCACAATACCACTTCGAATTAATAATAGCATATGTGTGTATATGAGTAGGGGAGGTGGGCTCCTGGGGACTCATCTACAGGATGTGCTGTGCTTATCAGTGGGCTACTGGGTCCCAGGATGAAGTGGGTGGAGGGAGGAGGAAGACAGACTAGGATACCGAGAGGAGGCGGATGGATGGGGAGGTTGGCTGGAGATAGTGTGTTGGGCGTCAGGGGCCAGACACATGCAGGCCTAGGTCTCCTTGGTCCCTGCTGGTCAGGACTAGGCTATCTCTAGGATAGAGAGGCTGATCCAGCACAAACAAAGATGGTGATTTAGCAGTGGAGCTTAGCTATTGTGGCCTGTGCCTAATAGTCTTAGACACAGGCGGGGAGGGCTCTCAAGGGCTGGCACTCTCAGGATGACAGCAGGAGTATAATGTGTAACCGCATGGTCAGGCAGAGATAAGAGCTTTTGGGAGCCTCTATACAGGTAGGAAAGACCTTGAGGAAAAGGTCAGGAATTAGAGTAGTCACAGGATCAGGTCATAGGGTTCCTGTTTCTATGCATCTTCAGGCCTAAAATTTTAATTGCGGTCATTGTACTGGGTTTAGAGCATGACTAGATTGAAAACTTAGTTTTAAAGGATGGAAGATGTAGAGTCAGGAAGATGGGTGATGAGGCAGATATTACTTGGATGGCTGGGCAGGGGTGACAGCTGGTGTCTGAATCCCAGGGATCCATTCCTCCTCCCTATCACGTCTTGAGTATATTCCGGACTAACTGACCGCAGGGGAAACTGGGTCGTCTTTAAAGGTTAGGCAAGATGAGGTTATGATACATGGAATGGGTAGGAAATTTTGGGAGAGGTACTTGGAAAGGTTCAATGAGTTCCAAGATCCGCACTCACATGGAGTACTCAGTCTTTTCTTACTCATCAATTCTGTCTTCAGAATGCATATTTCCCAGGTCACTGATCTCATTGCCCATGTCTGATAATCTTCGCCCTACCACTACTTTGGCCCTGCTGCCCAGGCAGGCAAAGCTGGCCCCTTAGCACCGCTGGGCCTGTCCATGGCTGCAGGCGGCAGAAAATTTCATCTTTCCGTGGACATTCCTCAAAGCACCATGGCCTCCAAGCATTGGTTTAGTGGGCTCCAGCCACATGGCTTCC
>BRZM01000214.1:10800-73900 GCA_033238685.1 Lates japonicus | reverse complement strand
ATCATGTTGCTCTCTTGTTTAAGTCTAATATTGGATGATGTGTAACTGAGCTTTGGCAATAAGGTAACATCATCATTAATGCCGATAAAGATTATCTGATGTGATTTGACACAGCACGTGTACCTATATGCAGGCAGCTCATACACACTGTGCGATACCTTTAACGTGGGATACCCTTTGATGCTGTAGTCGGTGCAGACCACCCTGTTCTCAGCGGCAGCGCAGTCTATTGCTGCCAGGTCCACTGCTGGCTTCCACTCTGAAAATCAGATATCAAATACAGGGAGAAAGAGCCACAGTAAATATTTAGTTTACCATTCACTGCACCCTGTACAGTCCGCAAAAACACTGGAGGGGGTCCTGCGTTGTCCTAAAATGCAACTCAGCATTTCCACACAGAAGAAAGCTGTACACCTGTATTCTTAAGGAGAAAATACTGTATATTGAATGAACTATTAAACATTTCCATGTTAAGGTAAACAACTGATCACATCATGTAGTGTCTCTAATAGGCCTATGGACTCATCATCAACAAGTTAACGGACATAATATCACAGTTATCATCTGCATGTGTACCTAATTTCTCCTATAGTCCCACAGAGTTTCAGCTGGATCCCTCTCCTAGCTCCAATTCAAGGCATTTGACAGCATGCCAAGCTGTCAGTTTCCATTGTTGACTGTGTGTGTGAGACTGAAATACCCCATGACTGTGTCAGGCCCTCTGCCATCACCAGAAACTTTGCCCTCGACTGTCATCCTGATTATATTGATTCTCATGGTTCTGTGATATTTCTTTTTGGCTCAAAGCAAGACTCAGAGGATGTGATGTGGAGCCATAGTGCTGAGCAGAATAAAACACTTTCATTACATCACATGCTCTAATTAACAGGTACAAACAAGGGCTTGGTGCTCTCACTGTCTACAGCTAGAGACAAGTGAATTAGCGGCTGTTAGTCCTTAAATGTTGAACTGTGAGGCTTTTAAATGGCTTATACTGTGATATAAACAAGGTCAATGGTGCAAAACTGAAAATTGTTGACACACAATGAGGAGTAAAATGTGATTAGCGTTTATGAGTGGTTACACTGGACTAGAATTACAAGTTTTTTGTCATTGTAACAAGCTGCAGCTGTGTGAATTGCCACAGGCCTCGTACCAACCTTTCATATCTCTGGCCAGACTTTTGTAAATCGGAGAGAAGGCGATGCAGTGTCCGCACCACGAAGCGTAAAACTCCACAACTATCGCCGCCGAAGAGTTTACCAAAACCGACTCCACGTTTTGCGGAGTTAACATGATGATCTGGTCAGAAGAGGTGTACAGTCCGGCCTCCGCAGTGGAGGCAAAAAGCAGACAAAAACATAACCAGACTGCAAATGTTGCTATTTCTCGGGTATATATACTAAACCGAGACGTGGCACGGCCGTAGCGTCGCGCCATCTTCCCCGTCCGAGCTCCTGTTGCTGCTGGTAGCGGTGGCGGTGGTGGCGGTGGTGGTGGTGCTGTTCACCGTCGGTCTGAACGCAGCAAGTTTCCACCTCAATGTCTCAAAACTTGACACAACTTTTTCTCCCTCCCTTTATTTGGCCAGCAGGCGTCACAGGTCCTCCCCCTGGCGAGTTCCCGAAAAAAATACACCGTTCACACCAAAGTAAGACGTCTTCTCCGCTATGGTTCTTTTCTCTCTTTTAATTTGCGTGCATAAAATGAGGGCGATTTAAAATGACGTGCCAGGAGGAGAAGCAGGCAGCAGGTAGTTTTGTTTTTTAACCACTATTTACTTTTATTCAGGAAATAATTATGAATGACAATTAATATTCTCTTGACTTAAACGTCAAATTTCATTTTTGACCTCAGAAACTAATAGAATTGACTCAAAGCCCACTCATCAGCTTTTTCATATTTACTTTGTGAATAGCTTATACTTAACTCTTATGTCATTGTAATTAGTTGAAACTAATTAGCTTTTATTTTGACACACATACAAAAAATATCCTCACTCAAAGTCAGCTCACTAGCATTTTCCCGGGACTTTCAACCGAATGTCACGGTCTTCCTGAGCAGATGGAGCTAAGTTATATCTTCTTAACAACTTGGAAAACTTAATTCACGTAGACAACAGTGAGACGCGTTTGACAGATAAAGGAAAGAGAGAGTTGACCTTTTTGTGAGTGTTCAAGTTCAAGTTGTCAGTTTACACTTCCATAAGATAGAAAGTTAAATAAAGCACTATCACTTTTTTGGTTTTGTTTTGTGGGCCACTGAAAGCACAGATATAAGATAGTAAGTGGTCCGTGAGTTCGTTTTTAAAAAAAAAAAAAAAATTCAAAATAAAAGCTTTCATGGCATTGAAAAAAATGACCAAAAATCTGTGATTTTTTTCCTCTCTTGGCAAAATAAATTACAGGTTACCTCATATAAGTGAACATTTTCCCTTGTATATGGATATATATATATATATTCTTAGTTGATCTTTCTTGAAAAACATAAGGCTGTCTAACTACACAATTTAGTGTGTACTTTATTCAAAGGATCTGAGATTTAGAAATATATGTCACATTTTATTTAACTTCTCAGTTTTATTTCTCTATTTTTGCCTAAAATGGTCAAATTTTCTGACATTCAGAAAACAAAAACTCAAACTGTTATGTAACAGAGGACATGTCCTTGGTTCCTCTGTGGTGCAGTAGCTACAGTTCTGGGCTCCTATCCTGCATTTTGAATGTGCACTCTAATGTTTTCTGTTTCAAACATTTGGATACACTGTGTATGGTGCCTTTAATGTGACCTGACAGAGTGTAACACTGTTCTGGCTTCACCCACATTCAAACAAATCACCCTGCTGTTACAGTTGAGAGGAAACCAGCTGAGAAACCTCAACATCTGATTTTGGTCATGTACCTAAACATCAGTGGAGAGGAGGAGATTTCCCTGGCCCACTGTCTGCACTGCAACAACACTGTCTGGTAATTACTTCTGCAGACTCTGGATTAAAACCAGTACACATCACTGAACAGTATATTCCTTTAGGAACAATGAAAGCTTTATTTACAATTTCAAAATTCATTTAGTTAACAAATATATACTATGTACATATTTGCAAAGTAAACAGTGTTTATTTTACAACAATTGTTCAGGTTACAGTAACAGCGGGTCAGATTGGATAGACAGTATATTTACACCCATAAAAGAATTGTACAAGTCTTCAAGTGCACTTAGCGCACACTCACAGCACATTATTATAAATATTAATAAACATTTCAAAAGATGAAGAGGGAAATCGAGCCTGACTGGGTAAATTTGATAATCAAATCTTTTGTGCCTACGCTTTAATTCGGTTAACAGGATCAAACTACGCACTTTCTTTAAAGGTAAAGCTGCTCCGTCTCCTCGTGAAGAGAAGCAGCTCCATCCTACACCGAAAGGTTTCAAGCTTCTTGATGATTTATTTAATCTACGTACTAAAAGCAGAAGTCTAAGCTGTTTGGTCCATACATATAAAACAATGCATAAGACCAAGTACTGCATAGTTACAGAGGAGAACTTAACTTCCTCCAACATACAATCAATTCAAAGGACAATCCTAGAGGGGTTGCAATAAAGCCTTGCAGAAAATATTTCTAAGATACTAATCAAGTCACCATTACAGTTACATATGCCTACAGACCAGACATACAAGTCATACAGCATGGAGAAATTGGTATCAAATGTTTTTGGTCTTTTTCTACATTATATAATTTACAGTTTGAACAATCACCTTACCGACAGTTAAAACAATGACAGTAGAAAAAAAAAACATTAAGAACTCAGTTTAAGGTCACTTTAGCTCTAAACAGTCAGTAAGAATGAACGAGCTCTGTCACACATGCCACAAAGCATTTGTACACAGTTTGTAGGATCAAAGCAGCGCTGACGGTGAGGACCAGAATAAGCCCTTGGATACAGTCCTACATGCTCAGTCTCATCAGCTCAGTGACTCACTCTGTGCAGCCTGTGGGCTGGCGCCATTGTGTGTGTGTGTGTGGAGTGTCCACAAACTAGTTCCTGATACAGTTTATCAATAAAATGACTAAACTGTGTCTATATACACAGATGTGTGGGTTTGACATGGACAAGGGGCAAGTAACCTTTAGAGTGAGTCAGCTGTTCTGTTAGCATCACAAACACTTCCTCAGAGCCGAGGCACAGGAAAATGAGAAGGTATAAAAAACTTCCTCTGCTACTCTATCCTTTGATACAGAGACTGATAAGGCAGGAAATGAAATATTGGTAAACCGGTTAGAAGGAAGAGCAGTCATTCAAGGATCATTTACAAAATGGTAGTATACAGCAGTTGAAAAGAGACATTCAAAGAAAATAGGTCCAAAGAATATGGAGACATCAACAAAGTTTGTTACGACCAACTTAAAGAGGCACTTAAACCGAACATCGAGAAAGACGACCTCTGCTGTCTGGCTACATTCTGATGGCTGGTCTCAACTTGTTGATTGCTGTGAAAGCCAGATGTTTCACAGCAGCAAGTGGAGCACTGAGCCACGCTGCTACACAATGACACAACAATGTTTTTTTGGGGGGGGGGGGGGTGTTGCTCAACATCATTCAGCTACAGAAACTCCAGGATAATTGATGATGAAACAAGACAGCCACGGGTGTCTTCTCAGTACACAGAAAGTAAATGGACTGTAGAATAAGTAAGGCTCAAATTCAGCATTTCAGAACTGTCCTATAATGTGATTCTTCTGCATCCCACTCCCATTCTATATACTAAAGTATGTTTTGAGTTTGTAGTGTGCTCACACAAACAGATTAAATCTTAAAAATGCCAGCATGCACACTAAATTTCCTAGAGTGACACCGATGGACACTTATGTCCCACAATGTGGCAAACGCAAACAAAAAAAGAAACAAAAAAGAAAAAACTGAGGAGCTAATGGCAGTGAGAACAAAAAAAATGAAAAACACTGTTAATGGGTGGCTACAGTTTCAATAACAACACAAAAATAATAAACCACAAATCACTGGTATTTCCCTTAGTAGCTGAATGAGATTTGTGTTCAACCTGTTCACACTGGTGCATAGTGTATGCTTCAAAATATGAACATATAGTATGGAAGTGGGACACAACGATTGTGTTGACCAAACTGACAGTTGTGGCCATAACAAAATCATAAAGTTTAATTCTTAACACTACAACCTTTAAATATTAAAACAGATTTCCCCATGTGTTTTTTTCTGGTTTCGACAGCGTTCTTTAAACCTCCTACATAATGTATTGCCGTATTCACATTCACATTTCTGTTTGTGCTTTTACAATTCCATTAAATTTTCTTTACACAATGTTAAAAGTTTCTTTTATCTATATGTCGACAAGATCATTTACAATTCCCAATGTTCCTTTCTCCTTTAATTAAACATTTTCACACAATAAATAATATAATTAAGGAGGCAAAATGTTTCATACGATATCTGAACTCAGTGAAGTTCAGACACAGTGTGGTCTGAAAGTACTATATGAGTGACACATTTTTATCGTCTTAACTGTCCTCCAGCACACTGGGTTTGAAATTCAACAGTGATTATGAAGTTAGAGTGCTGACTGAGCTTTAAAGGAGTTCATCTCCTTATTAGGTGAACGGTGTTGGGATTTTTTTCATACATCGTTCCCCAAATTAAAGGCAATGCAGCAGGACAGTGATGTTAAACATATAGCCAAAATGGACAAGCAGCTTTTAGGGCTATACAGTCAAATGTTTTTGACTAAGTCGCAGATGTCACCTGACCTCAGTCTAACTGAAACATCTCACTCACTGAAGTCCAGACTGACAGTAAAAAGTCCCTGAAAACAGTTTTGATTTAAGGCAAGCTTACAGTTCCCTAAAATGGGGAAGTATGTATAAAAGGCTACACTTCCAACAATACTGATGCAAAAAAACAACCTGAAATTAAAAATAAAAGTTGCCAATTCAACCTCATAGTTGCTGTGTAATTTCAATGTGCTGGATTACAAAGTCAAAACAATAAAAAAAAGTGTCAAATCACTTACAGACTTCACTATATATTTTATCTGCTATTAGAATTTTTGAATCCAAATATATATTTAGGATTCAAAACAATATATAACAACCTACTTTTGTTCCAGGTGGGTTTTATATTTTAGTCCCCTGTGGAACAATTAACTTAGCAGCATTAACTGATTTTAAATGCTAACAAATGGCACAGACCATCCTATCAAAACATCTGCTCATTCTCCAACTGGTTATTTAGAAAAGGACCAGTCCAGGAGGTGAGAACTGAGACGAGATGGGGTTAAGGTTTAAGGATTGCTCAAGAGGCGTTTTGTGTGTAAAAACAAATTGTATAACCACTACAGTTAGCTGAAGCAAATTCAGCAAAGTAATGTCACAGAAACAAGTAGGAGTAGTTTAGCCGAGAGGTAATGCAGGGATCGAAGGCATCTGAGGGTCGATGCTGGCGCGTCAGCTGGTGAAAGACCGAGCCGCGGTAGGTTGGCTGGAGCTCACTGGAGCGAGGGCAGACTGGGATTGAGCTAGAGGTTGTAGTTTAAAATCTAAGCAGGGAAGCTGTCAGGAGGGAGCGTCTTTTTTGGCCCTCTTATCATAGATTAGCGTCAGCACGTTTGCAGTGTCCTTGAGTAACGCGTCAAAGATGCTGTCTGCCAGCTGCATCTTGACGAACAGCTCGTCCTCGTCGTAGTTGACCCACTGGGCCTCCTCCTCGTGGAGTTCCTGCACCTGAGAGACAAACATCATTCACCTCTTTACCACAGTTACTAACACCAGTTGTTCATACTGCATTTCTATCATCACCTCCTGTAACATCCTCTTATTCTGACATTAAATCAGTTTTTCAGCTAGAATTTGTTTAGAGAAATTGTTTAACAGAATAAAATAAGATCTACACATCACACTGTCATACATGTGTGTTGAACTTTATATTAAGTGTTCTGTCCTGGTGATGGAGAACGTTAAACCCCTGAAACTGCAGCTCTTTAAAATCATGTACAAAACAACATTTAATTTTGGGACCTTACCAGTATGTGATCAACTCTGTCCCGCTTCTTTCTACCAAATTTGAGCATCTTCTGCCAGTCGGTCTTCTGGTTGTGATCCTTTGTGAGGCCATACAGTTTCAGCACTTCTGCTGTGATGAACTCCTGGTTAACAATGTAAGAAAACAACATAAGTCATCACATGTGTAAAAAACATAACACTGCATTTGAATTTGGGCGACTGTAAAGAACTGTAAAACCGCACTTCATAAAATCTACTGATATCCATTGTGGGGAAGAACAAAGCCAAATTGTGAAGTCAGTTTACACTGCTAGTCACTTAGCAGTAATAAAAAATTATATAGTAAAATATAGGGCGGGGTTGGGTGTCTGGCTGTTGTACTAATCAGACAGGTGATTGTCCTGGAAGTACTATACCTGGATTTTGGTGACGTTTCCAGGTGACTTTACTCTGTGGAACAAGGAGGCCTTGATTCGCCGTGGTTTGACCCACTGAGGCTGATCAGCATTGGGGTCTTCAGCATAGATCTCCTGAAGCATCTCCCATGTCAGGTCATACACACCCTGAGGAACAACAAAGAACAATGAGACATGATTGAGGCTACTGAAATAGCTGTGTAGTCCTAATGTAAAACATCAAGATGCTCATCCGGGAGGAATCTGCTGAATAATGGGAATTTGCCTGGCATTTAACCTCAGTGGACCCATTTAGATTAAGTGCGGTCTTCATAACTGTACTGCCCAGCTGCCTTTAGCTTAATGCTACTGAAGCAGGATGGTTGTGTGCTGATTTTCACAAGCATGATATGTAGCTGAATAAAAATTAAGCCAGATGTGTCTTCCTGTTATTCAGTTGTGCAAACTACAGTTTTACAATAAACAATAAACATACATCTAGGATGTGTGTATGGTTGTTTTTGTAACTTTTTAAAAAATGTTTTGCAAGTTCTTAGTTTCACCTTTCTGTAGCTGCGGATGGAGAGGGCCTCCTGATCTTGGCTGTTGGCCTCCTCACCCAAATACTCTTGTGAAGGTTTGGGTTTTGGCAGGCGTGTAAGAGTCACTGTTCCCTCCTTCCCCAGCCCACAGCTCTCCCAGATCTCCTGAGTGGCAGCGTGGACCATCTTCTCCACCTCTGCAGCCGAGTGGGGCACCACCATAGCGGGCTGCTCAGGTAGTTTAGGAGGCAGGGGAAGAGGTAGCTCGGGTCTAGGCGGAGTCTTTACCTGCTGTTCTCCACCTGGTGATGAGACCAGCCCCCCCATAGCAGCTCCTGCTGATGAGCCAGACTTTCCCAGCACTCCTCCCCCCAGCCTTGCCTCTTCCTCTTCCTCTCTCTGTTTTTGTTTAAGCCTCTGCTGTTCCCTACGGGAACTGAGACCAAAGTCCTCATCAAACCAGTCCTGATCGTCACCTAACTCATCCAGCAGTTCGCGGCTCAGTTCCAGCTCTGCCAGTCGCTTGGCGAGCTCCTCTTGACCGCTGGCTCCCAACACTGGACTCTCCTGGTATCAAAGAAATACAGGATAAAATGAATCATGCTCACTTCCAAGCTTAGATTAAAACATTCAATAAATCTGAATATATAACTGCACCATGACCCATTGTAAATCACGGTTTTACACTTCTGATCTGGACTTAAACAGTATTGTTTCTCACTGCTGTTTCAGACACAAAAAAGGTTTTCAGCAATGAACACCAAAATTCAATAAAGTCTGTCAACATAAAGTTGGACTTTGGCTGAACACATCCCAAGAACAAGAGTCCTCCAGGTCAAATCAACAAATACTGTTTGTCATCAAAATTCCACTGTTAACTCACATTACAATCCGGTGTTATCACATTTTAAGATTTTTCCTGGTTGACATCTCTGTTCAAATTGAAATTACCAAACACATGGAGACAAAAATTTGTTATTTCCTAGTAAAACCTTCTTTTATTAACATGCTACTGAAGAATCAGGGATATACACTCACCGGTCGGTTACACAGCTCTGGAGAAGACAGCTCCTCTTTTTCTACAGGTAAGAAGAAAGGCAGACCATCTTTTTGTTCCACTGAAGAGATCCACTCCTCTTCTTCAATGTTTTCACCAAAAAGATCCCCATTCATCTGATTGGCAGCCTCTATCTTCTGCTCTTTAGCCTTTTTAATTTCAGCAAACTGCTTCACAGTGTCTTTCACAAAGTTGCTGAAGAGCTTGTCTGCAAATGTGTCCAGTGAATCTGTGACCTTCTCTTCTGCCTTTACATCCCTGATGTCTGTGGTGAGATCAGCAGGAGTAAACTGGTGCTGTGAGTCTATGTCTTCTCTCTCAACAAGGGTCATGACCTCCTTCTGATTCTGCTTCCCCAGGCCAAACTTGTCCATGTCAGAGATGAGGAGAGTGGTTGGTGCATTGTCAAGCTCCAACATTATGTCCCGACTGTTGCCATTCGAAATGGGATGCTCGGATTCTTTGTGATGCTGTGAATTGATGTGGGATCTGGCCTTCAGTGAAGTCTGGTTCTTGTGAGTAGAATCATCTGTAATCTTTTTATCTCCAGACCCAAAGTCCTCATGAGATGTCTCTTCATTTTTATTCTTAAGATTTCCTTGATTCTGTCTGTTTTTATTCTCATCCGTTTTACTTTTTTCCCCGCCTTTATCTGACAGATCGTCAAAGAACGAATCCTCGTCTTCCGTGGTGTCTGTGAAGATCTCAAACTTGTCTGGGAGGTGTGTGATTTTGTCTGGAGGGGCAAAGATACCGTGGCAGTCGTCACACATAAAGTATACCACTCCATCGTAAGTGCCGTTGTTGCTCCCTTCTGACTTATCTAACTCCACACCAGCCCAGAAGCCATTGGCGAAGCTGGTTGGACCTTTGAATCTCAGAGTACCAGGCTGAACACTGCCAACAAGAACCCGATCTCCAATGTTAAAACTAGGCATTTCATCTACAGCAGGAGAGAGGGGGGTCTGCAATGGAGAGATGGGTGGTGAGTGGCTGGAATTAATGCTCTTATTATCACGTTTGGAGTCTTCTGTCTGCATGTGGAGATTGAGCAGTCTCTCAGATTGGTGGCTAAGTTCACTTGTGCCAGAATGATGACTCAGCTCCTCAGATATCTCCTCTTCTACCTCCTCATCTTGGCTGTCATATGGAGTAGCTCTGCTAGGGCAGTCCTTTTGTGAACCCTTGATTTCAGTCGGGGAAACTAAGGTTTGAGACTCGGGCTTGGGACTGCGATGGTCCTCCCTGGGTGATGAATCAGCTGATGACTCAAAGTCATCATGATAGCCATCTGCCAAGGGAGAGGAGGCTTCAGCATCCTTAATAGGTGCCTCCTTCTTTGAGGAGAGGCCGACTGAGTCAGGGAGGCAGGAGGGATCACTGGATGAAGAGCTGTAGCTCGGATGTGGTGAATGTGACTTAGCTGTGGGTTTTACAGCATCCTCTGCTTCGGATGTTTCCTTTGGTTCAGATGGAGAATATCGATGTTCTTCACTCACTGAAGAAGAGGCATGTTTAAACATAGGCGGCATCTCCTGGGAGTCTGGTCTGTCTTCTTTTTCTAGTTTGAGGAGACGTTCAGAGTGCTGATTCTCCAACCTGGAGCTTACTTCCTCCTCAAGCTCTTCCTGAATTTCAGATCTTTGATCAGACACTATGTTCTCATCCCCAGACTCAATAATTTGTGTCTTGGCTTCCTTGGAGGAAGGTCTTAAAATATCCACAGTGGACTGACGGCTTCTCAGTCCTGAGGTTGGATGCTCTGGACTGCCATATACTGGGGTTGGAGTGACAGTTGGTGGGTCGTCATCAGATAATTCGTAGGGCACCGAGGTGGATCTACTATTATCAACTTGAGGAGGGGCATCTACCACAGAGGGAGAGGGTCACATTATTATTGTTCTGTCAAAATTCAAATTCAATAAATGCTGCACGTAATTTATTATTATTATTTATGATGGGTATGAATCACTTACTGTGGTTTAATGAAGCATCAGTTTGTGTCCTTTCCAAGTTAGAGACTTGGCTGCTTTCAGACCTAAGAGAGAAGGATTTTTTTTTTTAGAAAACTGAGCACCGATCTTTTTAAGTTCATGTAACAGTAAAAGATGATGAGCTGATGCTGGTACCTGTGAGAAGGTGGTATGATACCGGACTGCTCTGCAACTGATGTGGAATCCTTGATCTGGGTCTCTGTATCAGGTGTTGAGTCTGGCTCCTTGTTCAGTTCTGCCTTAGTTTTCTCTATGAAGTTGTTATAGGTCTGGGGGTAAAAAAGAAGGATTACAGTTAAAAATGACAGTTGATCTTAAATATACTTACACATGGATAAATACATAGATACAATCACACACACATGTGCAAACAGAAAATGCAGTTGAAACATTTAAGAAAGAAACAAAACAACAACAACCACCTTTAAAGGCCCAAATACAAACATTTACCTCCAGCTGCTTTAGCAGGCTGGCCTCCTTTGCTTTCAGGCGCTCCTTGTTTCTCTTCTTCTGCTCTTTCTTCAGCTGGTAGGCCATAAACTTTCGTTTTCTGAGTTCTTCCTTCAGGGCCTTGATACGACTCTCTATGTCACTCTGGTCTGAAATGGGTTCTGGAGGAAAATTTAGATGATAAGTCACGGTTAGAATGTGAAACCACTGCCAGACGTCTGATTAGCAACTGGTAATCCAACTCTGTGCCCACTCGAACTCAGTTCCAACCAGGTTCTTTGGGGATTACTGTACATTTTCTTTACCAAGAATGTGTAAAGTTGGGTGTTTGTGCATGCTGTTTTCACTTATACACAATGAACAAACAGTATTACAAAGATTAAAGGTTTTAACAGTGGTCTGAAAATAATTGAAATACAAGGAGCTACAATACTAGGCCAGCAGAACTGTCTTTGCTTGTGCGATAACGAAGTGCAATGCAAAGTGTTCTCTCCTCCTATCACACAGCTAAGCAGGTTCAGTATCAGGGAAGTGCTTGCATAATGTATTCCTGGCAGCATCACATTATCCCTGACTACATGGTGCCAGCAGTATAGCTGCATTACATCCACTCTCTCCACCCCCCCACCCCCCCATCTTCTCTGAGAATTATCAGAAACTGTTATACACTCCAAAAATATTCTATGTTCAGTGTGTGTGTGTTGAGTCACTGGGTTACTCACCAGTCTGTGTGGCCATAGGGGAGTCAGTTGGCTGAGTGCGGGCCTGGTTGGCGGGCCGGGAGGTGGAGCGAAGCTGCATCTTGGTTTTGCTGCTGCCATCTGAAGGAGAGGCAGCAGGGCTGTGGCTGCCTTTGAATGCAGAAGACTGGGCAGACTAAACAGGAGGAGGAGGAGGCAGGAGAAAATGGAATATTACTTCAGCATATGACATTACAGTCAGATGGGTAGTTACCCCCTTGCATGTCCCTCACACAATATAAAGCTTTGTGTGTTTTCAACAGTTCATTGAAAGACTATGAATAACCCCAACGGCATCTAAACAGAATTCCTCAGTGGGAGTTGACTGAAACCTGCTCACAATAGCAAACCTTGCTCTCCTCGATATGTGAGGTCAGTTTTAGACTTTGGGGCTTATGTTTATGCTCAAAATTAACTCTGTCGCCACCAAAGAGAAAATGAAATACAAAAGGGAAAGTAAACCATGTTTACGCGTACTTGTCTGCTAGGTGATGGTGAAGCTGAAGTGAAGTCTTGGGTGTAATTCGCAGGGCTGCTCTGTACGGAGGCCAAAGGCGTTTCAGGGACTGACGCAGGTTTTGAGGAGGGGCTTCCTGGTTGCTGGGACCCCAATCCCTCTGTGTGTATGCTGGACTCAGGTGTCACTGAGGAACAGTCGCCCTCACTCACATACTCTGAAAAAATTTAAACACATGAAGTCATTTTTATTTGTCCGGATTTCTTTTGGCATTATTCCCAAACTACACTGCGTTTCAAGACAATTTCTTTAAACCTGAAGGCAGCTTGCCATACACTTGAAAATTAAAGAATCCTGTTGCCTCACCTTTCTCACTGTCAGTTCTGGGCTCTGAGCTTCGATGGCTCATGTCAGAGATCTCGTTTTTCTGATTCTCTGACACGTCACAATCTTTGTCGCGAGACGTCTGCCGGTCCCAGACAGCCAGCGCCTCTTTCTCCATCCTGCGGACCTCCGCCTCCTCTTGGTCCAGACGCTGTTTCCACTGAAGCAGCTCCTCAGCATGACGACGCCTATGCATCAGCTGCTGCTCCCGTTTGGTCAGGAACCTGAGGAAAAGGATGGTAAAGGTGATGGGAGGGGGGGAGAGAATGGAGATTGTAGATGATGGTGAGGAGAAATGAGGATGAAGAGAGAGACAGGAAGAAGATAAGTGATGAAGAAGAGGAGAGAAGTAGGACAAAGACATTTAGCATAAGGGATGGTTAACGCCGCCTCGCAGAAGCAAGCAGACCCAAATCACCTGGACATCCAGTTAACTCACAGCAAACTCACCTCAAACATCTGTCCAACACTCAGAGAGGTAAAACACACACATACACACCTGATCCATGCCTAGAATAATCATTCAAATATTGAAGTGTAGAAGCACCCATCAAATAAAAAAAAAAAAAAAAAAACAAAACAAAATGATGACATGTCACTCAGGAGAAGAGAAGAGAAGGAAAATAATAGTGAAGATGTCAGATTCATGCATCAGACTGGAACCCAGGAGTTCAGCGTTGATTGGGTGCAGTCACACACTCACACACACACACACAACTCAAACATATTTAGCAGTTACAGGAGATAGAAAAAAATCTAAGCATCTGTATGAGTGTCTAGTATGACCTCTTCCACTTACTGTACTCCCATTACCAATGAGGGTAATGAGACTAAAGCACATTTGTAATTCTAAAATTCAGCTTTCACTGGGCCTTAGACATACACATCTCTGCAGATGCATATCAAAACAAAGTGCAGTCAGGTATAGCTGTTGTGTAATGGGGTCTCCCACAGCTATGGGTGCCATTACAGTGCAGTATTATTTAGCCTTAATCTAATTTAGAGGCCTTTCTCTTGACCTAATGTATACTGATGACAGGCCAGATACGGGGGGTGGGGGTGGGGGGTTTCTTTTAGTGCATTCCCAAACTGTATTACAGCCAACAGCGATCTGTACTTATTATCCCATCCTATGCAACAGTTACCTAATAAAGAGGGCTAGTTAAGATTTACTGGGCTAATCAAAGAGATAGACCACTCTATCCCTGGTCTGCTCTAAGCAAAAGCCTGTTACTTCCAAGTCATAGTGTGGTTTAATCTGAAAACACTTTATATCAATAAATGGTCTGGATGAGACCAGCCAGCTGCCATGAGGGGAGAGGGGAGTTGCACTGCAACTCATTTATCATTCATTCCAGGAGGCAAGAAACAAAAGAGGGGAAGAGTCTCAAAATAAACACCAGAGAAATTAGTGAAATCCCAGATTTGAGTCTGAGATTACCATCCAACAAGGAAGGCTCCTGTTAAATAAACATAACCTTTGACCCTCATTTTCATCTCCAATTATCTAAATTTTTCATTGTTTTAAACTCAACCTGTACGATTAACGACAGTGGTGACATTGCGTCATTTACCTCACTGGCAACAAAAATATGAAAAACTAACATAAAAATATTATAAATTCCAAGTGAAGTTGTCATAAGGTTAGCTTATTTCAGTAAAGCAGCTTTCCTTGGGCACTTTTCAAGCTTTCACTCAAATTCCTTCCCCCACAAATTCCATCCTGGAAGTTAAAAAAAAACAACCTCTTAAAACCTCACAGAAAACCCAAACAAACCAATCACTCATCATTCGCCACCCCACCCCCACAGGGTCCCCCCGTGCCAGTGGATGAACACAAGCATGTTCCATGGGGTGGGAGGTGAGGCAGGGCAGAGCTAGGTGGAGGTGCTGGGGAGGGGGGTAAGAGGTAGAGATCACTGTACAGTACCTGACCAACTGGTTGTAGATAAAGAGCTGGAATTTAGGGTGGAGGTTGGGAAGACAGACACTGAGGGAGGCCCAGTGCTGGGCCGTGAACACAGAGAAGAAGTAGTGGACAGGAGAGCAGTGTCTACAACACACAAGCACGCAACAGACAAAAGTCAAAAGAGTCACGCAAACATGGGTACGGACACATACAACACACGCACGCACACAGATTGTAAGGGGGGAGAGGGGACATTAAAAAAAACACATGAGAAACAAAGGGAAAAGACAAGTAGAGAGAAAGGGAGAGAGAAGAGCCATATGAGCAAATGTGGTTTTATTGCACCCACAGTGTCAGTCTGTCAGGCTTGTGTTAGAAAATAGTGACTTTTAAATGATTACTTTGGGAGAACATGAACGTTTAAAATAGCGTGTGGGCATCAAGGGGGTGGGTGGTGATTGCTGCCGCACCTGCTTATGGAGGGGCTTAAATGATAAGAACCAGTAACCCTAATTCTTAGGCAAATTAAAGTGCAAGGTGACAGTTAGAGCTTTAGATACAGAGACTACAACTTTGTTAGTGTGTTATGTTGAGCTAAACACATAGTGAGCTTTAGCTATGATCACCAACACCGCAATGGTGACAGAGAACAACAGAGGGAAGAGAAGACACACTAGTTTATTAAAAATGATCATGGCAAGCAAGCTAATAAACACGTGACCAGACACAAACAAAGTTTGATGTTTGTGTTAGATCCTCTTAATCACTTTACTTTGCAGCTAATTGTGGTGGTTTTGGATTTCACAATGCATGAAATTTAACAGACAAATCAAATTAGTTTTTCTAAACCTAAAAATTGCTTAAGTGCTACAATGGTATTGAAGATTGGCCTGCAATTTATGACCAACTTATAAATCCTAAACCCCAGAACAATTAATCTATTTGTTGGAGCTACCCGGTCATGAGAGGCTCTAAAATCACCTGACTGGAGCCGTTAGCCAAGTCTAAAACCTCAGAGGACGTACAGGAGCTCCAAGCACATACAAGAGGAAGTTGATATAATAAAAGTGATGGAGGGCACAGCTTGTGTTGGGTCTTATCTGGAAAATAATCATGCATCTGTAACTGAAAGTTTCAGTATCAAGCTTACATAGTGTTACATTTATGTAAGACTTTAATTTTGCCTGATGTTTTTGCTCTCCAACATTTGTTTGAGAGAGCATCAGATAGCATCTGAGTGCAGATCCTCCTCTAAAGTACTGTTGTAGGTTTAAAAAGTTACAGAGGAGCGTTATAGCAGAATGTGTGGATACTAAACTAGTCTAGAGGGAGAGGAGCATGGAGCATGCTTATCTTCACATCCACACATTCACAGTACTTTACACAGCAGACAAACATGGCATGCACTGATATTATTGTCAGTTTCCATTAGGTTAGTTGTTAGTTAATGTGAAGACCCTTTGTATAAAATGTGATGATGAATGTTTTCTCTTATCATGGTAGAATGAATAAGCAAACTGTGCTGTTGCAAAACGCAGAGTGCAGCACTTGAAGCAGAACTTTTCAGCAATGAAACATAAATAAACTGCTTTACTAACTTTAATTTAACCTTGTTAAAAACAGGTCAAAGTCTGTTTCAGTGCATAATCTGATCAGGGGCCGAAAATAAATCAAAAACTTAAAAGATGAGCAAAAACATGATCAGGTTATTCCTATAATTTTTTTTATAAAATAAAAAGAGCAGAAGAAATAAAGCACAACTGGAATGAATGGCAGCAAGACACACCTAAAGTAAGTAATATAAAAAAAGATAAAGAAGCACTTGTGATATTTTGTTGGGAAAATTCTCAATAATCAAATGTATATATGAAAAATGAAATGAAAGTCTTTACTTCTCATCCATGTGAGTGCGCATCTTCTTCAGCTTCTGCATGATGCTGCTTGTCTCACTTCCAGAGATGGAAAGCGAGGGAGAGGGGCTGCGGTTATCATCGGCATGTCTCATGCTGGGGGAGGCTGGCTCTGACATGGGTGTTTCTGACACAGGAGTCTCCTGGAGGATAGAAGAATGGACACACTCAGTTAAATCTACATCTACAGTTAAATGTTTGTTTTCTAACTTTATTTAAATAAGATTCTACTTCTATATAACAAACAACACTGGACTGAAACCTCCCCTGTATAGTCTGTGAAGGTGGTTAGTGACTGCGCTACTTACGGGTGGTGCTTCGCCCCCAGCACACTTGAGACGCTCCTTCAGTCTGAGTGTAGAGTTTCTGATCCGCTCAATCTCCTCCTGCTGCTTCAGTAACAGCTGCCTTTCCTTCCTCGCTGCTTTGTTTGCTTCCTGGAGTCGCTTGATCTCAGCCTGGGAAGGTGAGTATAGTGGGAGAGAGAGTTAGTTATAAGATCAAAGAATACCCCAAAACTCAACTGTCACTTGATGGCTTTACATTTACACCCCCAAATACCTGCTCCTGCTGTAGTTTCATCAGAAGGCCCCTCTGCTTCTTCCTGATTGGTGGCATTTTGTCATCCTCTCCCTTGTCCCTCAGCCTCTTTTTCTGGTGCTCCAGCCAGGCCAGCTCAGTTCTCGTCTTCTCTTTGAGAGCCTTCTGGCGAAGACGCAGCAGAGAGCTCTGGTGCTGTAGTCTCACCTCCTCGTCCTTCATGTACTGACGCACCATGTCCATGGTGAACTGGGAAAAGCTATCCTGTCCACCAGAGAAGGCCATGTTTGCATCTTGAGACTGCAGAAGAACAGGGATAAGTTAAAGGGAAAATAGATTACCCGGGGTGAGAAGGAAAATAGGTGGGGAAGGAAAAGAGACAATCACAAATTTGAGGGGAAAATCAGTGTCAGTGGTCAAATGTTTATATGACTAAACTGCCTTTTCACCTTCAAGATATTGTGTGCCCCTGAGAGCAATGTTGTGTTGTGACTGGCACCATCGTCCTCTGATTCCTCGTGGTGGCGAGACTTTTTCTCCATAGTTCCACGGCGGTGCGCCTCAGATGGCAGCAGGGAGCGGAATGATCGCTCTTCTATCTCGTCCTCTGTCATGGACTCATCAAACTTGAGAGAGTACTCTGTTGCCACTGATGTACTGTCTCCTGGAGGGCCAGAAATAATATAAGCTCAGTGAACACAAGTTTTCACAATTTCTCTAGTTGTAGCAGTGGGAAATACTGGAGTCTGTACACATGAGAAAGCACGTCAACTTTTCATCCAGTACCTTTCTCATCCAATACAGAGGGGATGCTGTCACTGCAGAGGGAGTCATTTGCTGCTGTAGGAACCTCCTCCTCGATGGAGCTGCTGCCTGCTTCCCTCTCCGTCCTCCCCTCAGCTCCCCCCTTCCTCCATTTCCCCTCTACCGCTTCTTTTTTCGTCCGCTCTTTGTGGTCTGAAGAGACGTGTGACGGGCTATGGTGGCTGCTGGAATCTGCCCCACTAAGAAAAGAAGACAACGACAGATTTGATATCTCTTTTGCTTTCTCTCCCCTGAATACAAATGTATCCCTACTGCAGAGTGTACATTGCCTGTCTTATTATGTAAAAATGCTGTCTGACCCGTAAACATGTACATTTTCTGTATTTTGTGTACTGTCCATATTGTCCATGCACTTTATGTCTACACTGTACATAGCTTGTGTACTATATATTTATTTTATTTTGGTTTTTTTTCTCCCTTTTACATATATTTCTGCTAGAGACACCAACGGCCAGAAACTAACTCCTTGTGTGTGTCAACATACAGTACATGGCCAATAAAACTGATTCTGAAACAGTGGAACTAGTGCTGCATGACAGGCCTGACTGGTACCTGATGTTGGGTCTTCTGAAAGACAGAGAGTCAGAGTGAATGAGGCTGTTCAGCGAAGACAGAGGTTCATCTGGCCTGGTCCTTCTGCTTGACACCTCACTTGGGAAGCTGTGAGAGAGCACGCAGAGGACACTTGATATATTTAGATCAAACACTAACTCTCAGTGGTAAGCGCTTAAGGGAGGCCTCTTTGTAGGTGCCAGTGCATCGTCTCCAGCTAGTAATATGATTTACGACAATCTGAATTGAATCAATTTAAGAATACAAGCTGTGTATCTGAGGTGCCTAGAGGTGTTAAAAACCTCAGAGAACAAGAACAGTATGTATTGTTCAAAACTCTGCTGTTTCAAACAAGGTCTGTTTTTACTTTACCTGTCAGAGTCCGCTTTATCCTGTTGCTGTTTTGTATAGGAGCTCTCCTCTTCTTCCTGCTGGTCCGACATGGAGGAGTCGGTGGCGACAGGGGGGACGACCAAAGCTCCTGCCATCTGCGACCGCGCCAAGTCGGTCATCTGATGGACGGGAATATACACAGATCAAATGTTCTGATTTGGTGAGTCTTACACTGGATATTATGCTTTCCTCCTTTGCGTTTATTGTTATTTCTTTACTGTAACTCAACAATCAATCAGCTTTTGTTACCAAATGAAGACACAGGCTGTTTTCCAAGCAGAGGGGAAGGCAGTGATTGCTAACCTCCTTGATGTGTCGGGCAGCGTCGGCTGTGTACCGTGCTGCCTCAGCCTGTTGACTCATCATCTTGGTAGTCGCCTCCTGGATGCCTTCCAAAGTCTCTTTTTGAGTCGCTGCCAAACTCTCCTGCAGTTCTATATGAGCCTGGACAAAACCATAAACACACATCATGCGCACCGAAAAATAAAAGTGCCTATGTATATTGTTTCTGAGAGCAATGCAACTGGTTAACAGTGTGTGATCTGCATGGATGTACCCTGGCCACTCTCTGGCGGTTTTGCTCCAGCTGTAGCTTTGTCTCCAGGGCTTCTCTCTCAGCCTTGATCTTCAGCTCATAGAGGTCACGCTCGTGCTGCTGCTGCTTGGCCTGCAGTGTCAAAGTTCATGAAGCAGCTCAATAAGTACATCAATACAGAATCATTACAGTGAGGCAGTAAGTCACTGAAATTTAAAGAGGCCAAAAAAGCTCTTAAAAGTGTTTATCATGTAAATGTTATGCAGCAACAACAATTTAATTAAGTCCCTGATGAACAAAATCAGATTAAATTACTTAAGTACATTTACATTGATAAGATTAATTATATGACAGACAGATAATGTAGATTCCAAAAGTAAATTGATGCCAGTGACAAATGCAGTGTGGCTGTGTTTGTTTTAAATTATGCAGTCTACATTGTAAATACAGTAATATTGTGAGCACCTAATGTTGTACCTTACTCCACATTCATACATATAAGCACATTTAGAGCATGTGTTGTCCTGCAGTCATCAAAACATTGAGCTATATCTCTTTTTGACTGTGGCATCAGTAAGAAAGACAATTATGTGGCTCAGTCCAATTCAATTTTAATTGTTTGACCACACAGCTTCTGAAAATACTGCACTTTACACATTGTCCAGTTGAAGTTATTACTACTACTACTACACATCATTACTACTATCAGCACCTTGAGCATTTGGGCCAATGACGCACTCTCCTGCTGAGCCATGGACACACCCATCAGCCTCTCCACGTCGCCCAGCTGTCGGGCTGACTCTTCAACAGACTCCAGGTACTGGAGCTCCGCTGCCATACGCTGCTGCAGGACAGCAGGTGAATACTGTAGTTCACCTGGGAGAAAGGGAGGGGAGGAGAGGGTGAGAGAAATCAATAAACAGGTTTGTTGGTGGAGTGTAGCAACTTGAGAATAACATGATACACCTTTTCTTTCATATTTTAACCAGTAGCATCCAATTCTTTTCACAGTAAACTTCTGTGTCACACATCTGTTATTGTATTGATTTGAGTCATATTTACCTGTGGTCCTGGTTTCTGCTCTACCACTGCGAGCTGCGGTACCTGTATTCAAGTACCCCGGAGAACCACCTCTTACAGGCTCACTGGAAGGGTCTGCTCCTGGAGAGGAACCAGGGTCTGGAGAGCCAGAAGGAGAAGTGCGTCTAGGCCTGGCCACTGAGGACTTCTTACTCTCTAGCCCCAAACTAGAAATGCGATTAAAAAGTAAAAAAATGTCGATTATTGCAGTGTTTGTAAACACAAAAAACACAAGTTCTTCTAAAGTGGGTATGCGCTTATTTTTCAGGTGGTGGGTTTCAGTTCATAGGTTTAGGGAGGTCTGGTAAATCTAATAAGTATCAAGATGTTTTTAAAACTACACAGATTTAAAATAGGTATTTAAATTATGCACAGCTTAGTGGCATGCTGCCAACTCTATAGAGTGGACTGACTGTTTTGAACAGTGGAGCAGGTAGACTAAATGACAAAGAAAGAGGGGGCCCCTGGCCCTGCAAACCCTTAGACTGACTGAGACAGCAAAACCCTGCTGTGAGAGGCCCAGACTATGAATGACTATATTGTGCTGCTCAGAGGTGATCGCAGGCCAAGATGATGTCTAAAGAGATCAGGATACACTCTACTTCCCCATTAAGGATAGTAGACAGTGGCAGCTTTCTTCCAAAATGATAACAATCAGACTCAAGTAATGTATAATAATAATTTTATGTATTTATACGTGAAACAATATTACCCTGAACCAAATGTTAAAATACTTAGCTGTTATGTGCACAGACACAGATATGTCTGCAATCTGCCCAAGGCCTACAGACATCACTGACACCTATAGTGGCACATATGCTGTCCATAAAGAAATATTTTTAAGTTTAATTTTTTTTAGTTATTTTAAGTCACCACCAAAGTAAAACCACAACAGTCTATGTAAATTGTGCTAAGGTCACCATCCTGTCTGAATGTCTTGCTTTTAAGACACACACGCTTCAAAGAATGGCAGGAATCTGCCACCTGGGCTTCAGGGTACCATTAGAGGGCTCAAATGTTACTACTGGGCACTGAGATTAAAAGAAGGAAAGAAAAAAACTCTCCTCCTTTCCTATGGCAGCAGGCCCAAGCTGCGGTGAGGCTGGCTGACCCGGCCAACCACCCTGCCGGCCCCCAAAACAAAATAACCACTGTTTTCTGTCTTGGGTCGAATTGCAGCCCCCTCCTGTTGCTGGGCACTGAAAGGCTGCTTAAACCTTCAGGCCCTCAACAGAACAGCAAGCCACAGACTGTTTAGACTGGCTGCCTCAACTTGGGCTCTTAACGTAGTTTAGTAATTGGTCATGCCCAGATAAATTAACCTTTGAGTAATTACAGTATATACACCAAGTGGATGTTTTTGAGAGGCTGGAAGAGCAACAACTGAGACAATCCAACAGTGAAAAGATCCCATTCATCCCTGAGTGCACTCAGATTTTAAAATTCCATTTTAGCTTAGTTTGGAAATACTTGGGAAAAGAAACAGAGTGGCTGTTGTGGCTTTACAGGTTAATTTCAATATTATGTTAAACATATTCAACTGTATCAAGTGAAAACTAAAGGTTCAATTCATCGCAAAATGTGATGAATTAGAACCAGGAGATAAAGAAATACAATTACAATAACATGATAAGACCTGTAAGAGAAACTGCTATAAAGACCGTTATGTCCAGGACAGCATGAAAAATTTGCCAGAGTAAGCCAACTATTCCTACAAAGAAGTGTCACGCTGATGGTAACTGAAAAACTGAAAGAAGGGAATACCAGAAACAAGTGGATGTGTGGGGAATTTAAACTTGTGGGAACACCACTCACCATTCACCCTCTTCTCTGATATCACTGGGCATACAATTCCGTATGATATTAGAGAGTACAGTACAGTACAGTACAGATTGTCTTAAATGAAAAGCACTTGCAGGTAGGGATTTTTTTTTTCAAATTTTCCATCACTCCACTAAGCCAAAAAATAACAACCCCTTTCCTCTTTGATGTAGTGTCCCGTGGATCATTACCTTTGTTGAGAATGCCCTGAGGTTTCTCCTAAAGTGTCACTGGAGTGGACACTCTTTGCCTGGCTATGGGCAGAGCTTTTGTCTGAGCCCCTCTTCCTGGAGTCAGAGGACAATGTCTCTGAGGCAGGTGAGCAGGAGCTCCTCTGCTCTTCCACCAGGGTGGCATCACTCTGGTCTGATGCTGTGCCTGCAGAGGAAAGTTATATTGTTATATTGTGCAGCAGAGGGATTTGTATAGTATATGAACATACAAAGATAATTTTCTTTATATTCATTTTTATTTTTTAAAAATCAGACTCCGGACAGGAAATTATGTAAAGTTGATTCTCACCTCTTTTTCTGGCAGAGTGTTTAGAGAGGGGTGAGGAGCAAGACGCTGAACCAGAGGAAAGATGTGGTGAGTGAATAGATGAGTGAAAGGATGAATGGTGGGAATTGATTCCCCCTGTACTTTTCTCATAGGGAGACCTCCTCATTAGCTCCTCAAAGTGACTGTTCACGCTGACAGAGAGGGGAGAGAAGAGTATGATCAAATCACTTTTTGATCAAATTCAGGATCTTTGATACAACACATAAAATAAACATGCAGACACAGTATGTATCATGTTCATAATTGCTATCCTGCAAGGAAAAGTCTGCGAACTCACGAAGGCAAAGAAAGATTGCTGTCTGAGTCACAAGCTTTCAATCGGTGTGATATGAATGCCACCTAGTGGTCACTTTAAAATATGTCCTTTTTTTCTTATACCTGGGTGAATTGGAACCTCTCTTTAAATGACCAGTGGCTCTGCTGCTATGTGATGACACAAAGTCATCTTCATAGGCTCCTGCGTCCCCGAGGCCATTTCCAGAGTGCAAGGAATGGGAAGAGGGAGAGTTCTTCTCACTCGCTACGGAACAAGGTGGAAAAAAAAAAAAAAAAGAGAGACGAGACATATTTACAACATTGTCTAAAGTGACTGTCAGTATGTTGTACACATTGCTACTAGGACCACTACAGTTTCACTGACAAACATTCTGTGTAGCTCTTCCAGTTACATTTTAAATTACCTCCTCAATTGTTCATAAAGCCACTGACACTGAGGATTTTGTCAGACAAGACACGAATTTTGTCTCATCATCCACATACCGAAACAGTACAGAAAACTCAACTCTGACGTATTTTGGAAAGACACTCATATATAAACTAACCTTTAACATGGCCATGAAGGTTCTTGGTGAAAATGTTGATTACACTTAAAGGGCTTCCTTTGTTCAGCTCTTCCCAGGCTGCTTTACTGCTGTCCTGCTGAGCAAATGGGGAGCTGAGGGCCGAGCACCTTGCTGCCTCCCTCTGGAACTCAGCCAGCCGCTGGTAGTCCCTTCTTTGAGCGGCACAGTAGTCCACTGCCTCCAGACGATCTGCTGGTCTAGGCACACGATTGCTGGAGGGGTGAGGAGGGCTTATCTCATCCTCTGAAAAACTCCCCTCACTCAGTAAGGGACCCTCACTGATGGAACCACCACTTGAGTCATGGAGATCTGTCTGATTCTCCTCCGGGTCATAGCTTCTCCTTTGTGCCACTTTATCCATTCTTTCAACCTTCTCCAAGCCATTGACTAGTTTCTTCCTCTCTGGTGTGTAACTGTTGAGAATAGGCCCTGTTACATCGCCAGAAATTTGTGGATTGGTAAAACTGGTGTGTGTACCCTTCTTCTCTTTCTGTCCCCTGAAGGTATGCAGATTGCCTAGACCTGGAAGAGCTGTGCTATTATATGAACTATGACCTGTGTTAGCCAAAATCCTCTGGATCCTTAATGATACGTCATTATTTTCTGTGGCAGCTGTTTCTGTCCAGCATCCACCATCGAGATTAGCCAGAGTGGGCTGAGGAGCCACAATAGTATCCATGTCCATTGAAGTTGCTGTACCGTAGTTGATCCCTTCCCCTGCAAGCTTCCGCGCCTCACTCTCTATACGATTGGACAGTGATGCAGCCGTGGCCTTCAGGGCTTCGATGCGAGACATCTTGGAGTGCGACCTGCTGGAGGGTGCTGTGGCTGGCCGATGGGTGTGCTTGATGTCGCCGGCGGCCGCTGCTGTCTCCAGCCTGAGAAGCTGAGAGAGAAGATGGTCACTAAAAGGAGCTAGCATACTGCCACTGGGACTGGTTGTAGGCCGAACAGCAGGGCCCAGACGGTCAGGCTGAAGCAAGGAGGCAACTCCAACATCCAGATCATTCCTGCCACAGAGAGAGCAACAAAGAATAAGGAGAGATTAAAAGAGAGAAATGTGAACAGCATAAATCAATGATCAAACTAAAGACATGTAAATATTTTCATCACACTTCCTACTCAGGTGAGCAAACAAAAGTATTTTCATTTTTAATACCCATAATCTCTGCATATTAGATATTTACAGCCATTCTGGGTATTTGGTACACAGTATAAACCATTTGTCCTTGACATTGTGTCTGTAGTCCCCTGCGAATACAACTGTATTGCAATATAACATCTCTTGTAGCCATAGTTTGTATAGATATATTACTATTACTAGCACAACGGTCCTGTCTACATTTGTAGAATCATAAAACACTCATGATTCTAAGCCTACACTTAAACTGCATGGAAAACAATAAATCAGAGCAATCATAGTCCCTCCATTTACAAAGAGGAAAATGATGATGAGGTGTTTCACAAGGAATATCTTTATATGCACTCATCTTTATTTCCAGTCAGTTATTTAAGATGTTCTTTCAAACATCTAAAACTAAAGCAGTGACAGTAAAAGTGCCCTACAGTGTTGTTGTTTAATCATGTACTAAAATGCAGAGAAAAAAGGCTCCTGGGGCACTTCCAAGAGGAGTTCATAAGAAATGAGCATCTGAGAACAAACACTTTCTCTGTTTGATACAGTCAGGTGATTCCACGCCAGTAGTATTACTGAGAGACAGCAAGAATATGTGTACTTATGGTTTGTTTTTTATCTGTGTGAATAAATCTGAGAGCAAGGAGGTTGTTATTTGGGAGTTAGCGAGCAAAGCAGGCAGTTTTGTGAGGAGGTGTGTTTTTGTGTGTACCTGGATAATGGAGGAGGTGGCTGATCGTTTAAAGACCTATCACTGCTGGAGGGACTCTGTGGTGCATCTAGTCTTTTGTTCTCTTTGTCTGACTCTCCAGAGGGCTGGTACATCGGTCTCTGTGGAAGAACATGTTAACACATGTTAAAAATCCATGTATTTTTTTTCTTTCAAATGTGATAAATTCAGTAACTTATTTTACTGCTACTTACTACATTCTACCCAACACAGTTCTCATACATTAATATGGTGACCATGTTTCATGTGTATGCACAATACCATTTGACTAGAAGGAGCAGCAGGGTGCGTCTGTGCGGCCTCCTCTCCCAGCCGTGCCTCCTCCAGCAGCAGTTTGTTGTAGGTCTCCTGTAGTCGCCTTTGTACAGGGGCCACAGGTGCATCGCTGGGAAGGACCACTGTTTTAGCAACGTCTCTTTGCTTCTTGTAGAGCTCTTGCAGTCTCTGGTTTCTCCTCTCTGTCTCCTCCCTCAGTGCCCTCTTCTCCTCTGCCTGACGCCTCTTTCTCTCCTCCTGTTGCCGGGCAATGTACTGCCGAACGGTATCCGCATCATAGTGTCGCTTTTTGTGCCCCACGCTGGCCATATTGGCATCCTCTGATTGGCGTGCAGTGGGGCTGGCACTGCGGCATCCTCTTGAGGAGCTACCTGTTGCCACAGTGGGTCCCCAAGCAGACACTGGAGTCCTTGTTCGTGACCCAGATCCCCCTCTCCCTCTCCTACCACTGCTCCCACCCCGGGACCTTTGCCGGGCCCTCTCCTCCCTCTCGGCCGCTTTACACTCCAGTTGGAGGTCATCAAGTATCCCCTGAATGTCTGCTGACAACAGGTCTGTGCTTGCACCCACTGGCACCTTGTCCTGAGCTGCAGACAAGAGGGCAGGTGTTGTTGTGGAGCGGTTTTTAGATTGCCCCTGAAAACCACCGCAAGGCCTCTCTGTGCTGTTAGGGCGAGATCGTCGCTTTGAATCTGAGCGTGGGTCTGAACTGGAGCGGTGATGGGCAGCTAATGGACAATTACAGAAAGGGAAGTTACAGCTGGTAACTGGTAATAAACTTGATAATGGAAACAAACACATACATACATACATAACAAAGAGCATGCTTTGGTGCTAGACAAAGTCTTAAAGTGGAAACTATGGTGATAAATCACAAAACATTTTGACTTTCACCATCACAATTCATATTTAATCAGAAGTATAGTGTATGACTGGATTTTACATTTTAACTCTAAAATTCTGTGATATATGATCAGTTACTGTAATAAATATGTTTATCACATCTTGAAAAACATTGGTTTCTCCAATGTGTGACTGCAACAGATTATATTAAAAAAAAAAAAAAAAAGGACATCCAAAACTAAAGCACTAGACCCAGACAGAATGCACATAGTAAATAAGGCTTGGGGGGCAGGCTTGCCATGGTAACTCTAATCTGGGCCAAATTGAAAATTCCCATGTAGATTTTACAGTATCTAATCCAGACAGTGTTTTTTAAGAACATGGCTGCAGTGAGCCTCATCGCTTCTCCCTGCTCCACTCTGCCGTTCCCCAGAGTACATGCCGCATGCACTGGGGGCAACCTCTAAAAATCAGGCCACGTCTAATTGTGCATCCAACCAGAACGGCCTGTCAATCTCTATTCCTTCCGGTCAGTGGTGCCCAGTACAGATGCAGCTAGCAAAGGCAGAGGTGGGTATAGATAGCGTGTGTAGAAAAGAGCAGCAGCCATAGACTCTTTATTTATTGATATTCCTTTGGCTGGCACTGTTATCAGTCTTGCTGTCTAAAGGGTCCCAGAAAAAAAATCCTTAGGATCACATTTATTTTATAAAAATCTTACAATTACATTGAGGAAAATCCTTGACAGTTAGCAACCGGTGCAAATGTATGTTTAACGTTAAAGTTCAATACCAACATGGGAAAACAGATAAAATCAGGACACAAGATGTCTGAAAAAAAAGAGATTATAAAACCTAATTTACCTTAGTGATTATCATCCTACACCCACTGGACATAAAATAATGAGGAGATTTTTTGACATCAAGTGGAGATGTTTGGGCTTATTTAAGCCCTAACCAACTTATCACCTTTTTCTGTCTATGTCCCTTTACTTTCTTTCTTTGTGACTGACACTGGTGTAAAAAAAGTGCAGAACCACTGGACAAATGGTTACTGCAGAGATAAATGGGTTATAGAGTGGCTGGTGGCGAGTTGGTATCCTTGGGTGTAGTGGGCGTGTATATATGGGTTATCGGATCTCAGGTCTCTGTTCTGCTTGATCTGTCAGCTGGATGGGATATCTCCTCCTCCCTGGGCAGCCTGGGACCCTGGACCCAGTACCATCTTTACCAGCTTCTGGCCATCCTGCGCCCGCGATGCAGGGGCTTATCACTGCCGGAGAGGCAGTTAGTTAATCCCGTTGATGTTGTCAATTGAGGTCATGAGACCAATTTAAATAGTCAGTTGAGTCAAAGTAATATGAAAAGAACCCTAGCTTGGAGATTACTGAAGTTGCTGTGCATATTTTCCTCCTTGCCCCTAGTAACAATCTGGCAGATACATTTACACGTCTTCCACACAGCTTTCCTGTCAATCTCTGTTTCTCTGGTTTATGCTACCATCCCAGTACAAGGGTGTAGGTAGAGACTTTGTTGTGGTACCCAGGTGCACAAATTACATTCAAAAACAACAAAACAGCAATTTCTAGAGCACTTTTTGCCACGACTGTATTATACTCTGAAGAGCAGTTCCTGGTAATGAAGCTGTACATTCACTAACCAAGCAGCTGTTTGTACTGGGTGGATGAGCCAACTGAACCTGGCCACAGATTTCAGAGGGCTATTTATAGTACTGTGCCAGCATGAAACAGAGGCCAGCCAGATTTGAGAGGCAACACAAAAGTTGGAAAAACACTATGGACAGAGTGAAACAGAGCTAGAGCACAGGAGATCGAGTTTTCAGGATATCTAGATTTCATCTCCTTTGTACTGTATATTTCAACAGCTTTTGCATTGAGGGTGAATCATTCACTGGTATGATCATGTCATACCAACATTGTTATATAGCAAACAAATGTCTTTTGTTTGTGTCCAGGTCTATAGAGACAGGAAGGTCAAGATAGCTACAAATCATGTTTACACATGTCCCTTTGGAAGAATCCTTGTGAATGGGCAGAGGAGTGTTTGCTCAGCTGTCAGAGGTATACTCTGCCCAGATTACCACAGTATGTGGCTGTAAGTCCTCTGCGTGGGTGTCTTGCCGGTCACAAACTGCATGTCATACATACTGGACATTTCATCAGGGATTAGCATCTTAACAGATCCTCAAAAGCCAGCAATGGCTCTAGTTCATGTACTGGAACACACACAGGCCTGGTATGGGACAACTGAGTACATGGAAAGAACACACCAAATAGTGTAGCCCCAACACTGAGCTTTGCTGTCTGTTTGAGGCATTTGGATTAAATTCATATTATGTGAACACAGTTAGCAAATTATGAAACTGTTTTACACTCATTGTGTATATATTCACCAAAAGACTAAGAGCATGTGTGGAGGGTAAAATCACACCACATTATATATTCTATAGTCAATGTATAAATGAAGGTAGATAATTAATATAGAACAAAGCTGATTTATTGAAAGGGCACAGACATTATAGCAACAAGCCAGCTGAGAAAAACCTCATAATCATAGAGATGGTCAAGCAGCTGAGGTTCTTGGTTTTGGAGAGTCTTCTCTGACCCGTCATGAAATCCTGCCAGACTGTTCCACATGCTTAGCTTTCCTACTGCCACTAATTAAAAATAGATCAGAGGGCGGGTTGGCCCTCACACATAAAAGAGGATTATTATACCTGGTTTTGCATTTAGGTCAGACGCAGGGGCAGCTCTGTGGACTTTCCTGACTGGTTTGGGAGGTCTCCTCTCTTTAGACCTGTCTGCCCTCTGTTCCCTCTGCTGCTGATGTCTGGATCTGGTGCTCTCTGTGCAAAGAAAAAGGATACGTGCAGAGAATAAGCCACAAAGCAACACAAGCTGTAAAAAACTCTTACTCAAAATAAGAGATGTCAGTTGAAAATCAAAGTGCTGCGCACCAGTATATTATAAACAAGCCTATGAGCATAGATAGTGTTTATGCAAAATAGATGACATAATATGCAGGGGATGACATTAAGTTATATCTCTTCAAGATCACCAGCCCTGCCATTGTAACCACTAGCCTGGGAACATTACTTTTAATTTGGCAAGTAACAGTAAAAAAAATGATACTCTTAATCAAGAAAATGAAATGATCTCATACAAAAGTAACTTATTTAACTCTGTATCACTTTATTTGGCTATTTACTGTGACACCTGGCAACAACACTATCGTTTCTATACTCAACCTACTTGTCTGTGTATGTCAGTAATGACCAGCATATTTGGCAAAAGACCAGAATATTAGCTGGATCATGCACCAGACCCAGGTCCATACTGTATATAATTTATTTTGAGCAGTCCAACCAAATGGATTTCCCCCTATCCAAAGATTTTCCTTGCAGATGAAGGTCAGAATACCAGAACGGTGCATTCAGGTGCAATCATTAACTTTTTAATTCAATGCAGTTTTTCCAGACAACTCTCTATACTCTTGTAACCTGGATGGAAGCCCAGGGAAGGACTTAAGCATGTCCAAGATCACCAATTACTGCCATTTTCCTCTTATAATCTAGTTTAGAATCACTGTTCCACGTTCAGGTTAGACAGTTCTACAAAGGAAGGAATTACAGCAATGAGAAAAAAATGTGTTCTGTGCATACCAGCAAACTGCCGTGACAGGTCTCTGTATATTTCTCTGCTGAGGTTATGAAACTCCTCCTCCTTCCACACTTTCCCGTCGGGTGTCCGGATCTTTGTCTCAGTACTGTTGAAACCTGAGAATAAAAGGATTGAATATTCAAGCTGCAGCAGCATCCTGTTTCCTACTAAATAGCACAAATCTGTATTCCCAAAAACACTTATCATCTTGCTTATCATCATTTCAAAGACGTGAGACGGTTTAAAATGTGGGACAAATCTCACAGTTCAGATACCTTTGTAAATAGGTGCAGGTGGCGCAGCTGCTACTTTCCGTATTTTGGCTGTGGGCATGTTGCTGGTACCAGTGTTGTTACTCTCCACAGCTGTCATAATAGGTTGTTCCAGAAAACCAAGCAGCTTCTCTCTCTCTGCAGCCTCCTCCAGATGTTGTCTCTGCCTTCGAATACGCTCTTTGAGCTTCTCCAGTTTATCATCAGGCTGGTGACGCCTTAGGTTCTCCAAGCGCTGGGAAGCTGAGCCAGGGCTAGTGGAGGGAGTGCTCTCCCCTCGGCGTGCGGAGCCTGGGGCTAGAGCTAGACATGGGCTTGACTCTCTGGCGTCCATGCCAAGTTGTGCTTTGGGAGTGCTTCCCTCCTCAGCTCCCCCCTTGCAGGGGTTCCTGTGAGATGTGACTGGTTTCCAATAGTCCTCAGGGTGTCCAGGGCCGGCTGGTCATTGAGGTAGCGGACCTCGGTGCTCTCCAGAGCCGAGGAGTGTGTGCTGCCAGGTCCCTGTCCGTCTGCTTGTCCCTGGTGTCCCTCTGGTACACCAGCTGGCTTAGCAGAGGATCTGAGGATGGGTATGAAGACCCTGGCACTGACTGCAGGCTGTAGGACTCCAGCTGAGAGGATGGATGTGGTGGAGGGGTGGCCTCTCTGGACACAAACCAGATTACATGGGATCAGGAAGAGGATCAAGATTTACTCTTAATTTGCTGAGTGTACAGAGGAACACATTTATGGATGGTCAAATGGTATAGAAGCAACATATTCAACATGTTCACATTTTAAATACAGTAACTGTGTTACACTGAGTGACAAAACTGGAGAAAACACTAGAGCCTTGAGCTACTGAAGTACCTGTGAGCTATTCAGCTACAAGCAATTCAGAGATGTCAAGAACATATGGGTTCTGAGTAGAGGTCTTGAAGACCAAAGAGCACTGCGGACTGACATTTAGGTGAAAGAGCTCATCTGATGTATCACGTTTAAACAAGGAACTGATGCCATAACTACAATGAAAATATCACAGGCCAGGTGGGCAATAAACACTGTCTTATTCAGCTGTCACTCTACAGAACACACACACACAATCCAGAATGACAAGACTAGTATCATTTTCACTTAATTTAAAATAGTAATATAAATTACATTGTTTTGGTGTGTTGTTCAGCAAGGACTTTGTACTTTTTGTATTTTTTATGTAACATTTGGATAAAGAGAATATTGCCACTGCAATTTTGTCATTGACCACAGATGTCCAGCCCTGAATATGACCGCCTTCTCATATCCAAATACAGTTATCTACCCAGAGAGTAGTTGCTAGGGATGTGTCATAAATGCAATTTAGTGCAGTATCTGTACCTGTATGAAGCCAGTGGTTCCCTGAACTCCACACTATTCCTGCAGATATTGCTATCCTGGGTAGTATTTCTCAGTGGGCTGCGTGAGCTGCTCTTTTCTGGACTCTGCTGACTATACCCCTTGCGCTTCGAAGACCCATGATTGTCATCAGCTTGTTGCCGATCTGACGATAGAGAGGGGAATATAAAAACAGCTGCAGATATAACACAGAATTTAACAAAACATAATGCCATTTTGCAAAAGGCAGCTTTACATTTTGGAATAACTCACCTCTGCAGCGCACAGTCCTGGACAATTTCTCCTTGGGGGGGTCCATCACTGAGTCCAGGAGAACCCCTGTCCCTGGAACTGCCTCTAGACGGTTTTCTATATGCCGCAACTAGGCAGAGAAAATACACATCAGACTCCTTGGGTTATGTGAGCATGAAAAGGAGTCATCGTCATCGTGATTACAAATTGCAGACTGTATTTCATCACTACTATGAACTGGCAATTATTTCTGAAAGGCTGACAAACAGGGCCATCAGCACAAGACTGTTCTAGGTGTACTACTTACAGCAGCTTTGGACTGAGCCAAACTTTTCCATGCAGTTGTTAGCTCTGACAAAGAGAATAAAAAAAACATTACAACATGCGAGAGAAAACCTCTTGCTAGGTAAAGAACCCAAGTATTTCAAATAAAATGAGAACACACACCAACTGGGAATAAGCACTGCTACAAGTGAACTGCAATTTTTTAAACACACCTGTGCCAATATTGTGATCGGTAAGCTGCTGAGCAGACACCTCAGTCCTCCTGCTGCTCCTCATCTCTCCCAGTCACCTGAAGCCAAGATTAGACAGGCAAATGATGGAAACTAATGCTGAGTGAAAGTCATAAAAATTACATACTCTTGTACTACTGTACACTGTATACCACATACACTACAGACAAAGGCAGTGGCATCTCAGCAATAAGTCAGATAAGACCAAAAATGTTAAGTGAAACCAAAACAAGGAACAACAAACAGAAATAAAAAGTATTAAGTGTTGTAAATCAAGAAATTGACTTGAACAGAAACACTGTCTTAAAGACAATAAACAAATTGACAAGCTTCAATTCATGCCCAGCATGTGAACAAATTGAAATACACAATGGTACTTAAAGAACCTAGTTAATTCCTTGTATAACATCTGTCACTGTTATGACAGCCTGTTGACAGCAGATTAATGTCACCCTGCCATTTAAAACCGGTTCTACAGCAGCACATTCTTTATAAGATTTCCATGAAAAGAAGGTAAGCAGAACTAAAGTGTGTCACATCTCAGCCATGTGATGTTTACTTTAAACACCTGTAATGCCAGAATAGTCTGGTCCATAGATATTATTCTCATCAAGTAAATTACAAAATTATGTTCAACAGTTATGTCCTGATTAGGGAACACTCTTCCTGAAACAACAACACTGTGTCAATTTGTTGACAACTTTGCCACTTTATTTGTTATAGCATGGATTGTAAGTAAGTCTAGCCTAGCTCAACATGGATGTTCTCATATTCAACACTCCTTGAGTCATAAGTAGTTCTTCAGAAGTCAAACATCTTACTCATAACAATTACGTGACATAGCCTTGAGGCAATCGCGTCAGGCTGAGCGAGCACACAGGAAGAAAACTAATGTTTAAGCATAATCGGAATTTCTTAGCAACAGCCCTCTCTATTACCATACGGCCATGTACCGATGGTTATATGGTCTAATCAACAATGCAGACAGTGTGGATTTAACTGTGTTTACTTACAGGCTGTTGTCTATAACAGACAGCAGCCTGTCTCTTTCCTGTTATTTGAATCCAGATGGGTCTGAATCCCGTTGTGACTTGAACTGAAAAGTGCACACGCCAGCATTACATGAGACACTTCTCTGTTCAAAGCTAATTCTACGTTGCTAAATAGCATTTATGAGACAAATTTCCTGCCGCTGTTACTCAGCAGTCTTGATTCAGTACTGTAGAACTCTGTAACACCAGTGCTGTGTTGCTGTCACAGTGAACCCACCCAGTTCAAGCATTTAGTCTTCATAAAGTTTAATAATTAAAATGTATTGATAATTCTAAATCGTCGCGGAGGAGGTGAACCCATCAGCGACATATCAGATGAAGAAAACACGATGTCATGCGCGCGTTAAGTGACAAAAAACATTTTTACCGATGGAGTGCGGATGATTTCCATTAAAGCAAATACAACCCGTGTGAAATCCAAGATGGCACATAATTTCCTCTTAAATCGCCGGCTGCAGCGCTACTCAGCGGCAGTGGCTCGGTGCTGCCACTTATGAGTGGACACTACATTACAAAAACACTCATGTGGGAACATCGACTGTTGCATTATAGCCTCCGACCACCGAAGTCACCACCGTTCAAAAGTCTGCTGAACACCACCAGCAAGCCGGGCGATGAAGAAACAATGTTCCATCTTTGACTTTACATTGGTCGGATTGACTTTAACCTTAACTTTGTCGTAGTATGTCGTGTTTGTTAACTTTGCCGTGTTGCCCCCGGATAGGTCACTGAAAAGTTAAACTTCCATCAGTGACTTAATATTTTTGACATTATTTTGAAATACACCAACAGCCAAAAAAAGGTGGGCTCGCACTAATGGTACACCGGGACCTGTACAAGGGCTCTTCTATCGTTGGCACTGATATTACTGAATGAATTACATTACAACAATACCTCACGAAACAGCAAATAATGGCCACCTAGGTCTCCACGTCAAATAGAAATGACCTGTGTTAGGGGCTACGACTGAAAACATTCTGTCCAGGAAATACTCACAACACAATCCATCGTTAATCTACTTCAGGGTGTGAACTAACTACCAGCGTATTACTGTCTTTCAAAAACTTAATATCATTCAAACAACCTCAACATTTTAGCAACCATGTCTGATTTTCTAATGCAATCGTTGTACTTTCAAAGATCATGTGCCCTATTAATTCTAATATCTGACTTCAACATGACTTATTTCGAAATGTCTTCGGTCCAGGGAATAGTCGGAGCCGCCAACTCGAAGCAGAGTTTATGTTAACTTAGCTAAACACCGCCTTGAAGGGACATAACACGTACCTTAAGTGAAATGATTCGAGGTGTCTAGATGTCCACATTCATGCTCACGTCCTCATGATAAGACGACCCTAACTTCTCAGACTTCAGTTTCGTTCAGCTGTCTGTTTGCTAACGTTAGCGTTAGCGAGCTAACGTTAGCAAACCAATGTTAGCTCGCAGTTGTGCCAACTAAGCTAGCAACTTTTTCTAACGACATGCACCCATTGTTGTCGTCTCGGCGATGGTCCGGGCAACCAAATATCCAGGTCAGCTGTGAGATTCCTAGAAAGAAATGTCGCTACCCGCCTCTGTGGTCGCCTTTCCCGGGTTACTATGTTGATGTTTCTCAACGGTGAAACTGGAGTATCCAAGACGGTGGGTAACTGAGACCGAAATATCGCGAGAGTTGTACCACGTCAAACGTTGGGAAAGCCCCACCCCTGTACTTAAATGCACACCATAGACTGTATGATACACACTCAAAATCATGTATTAGTATTATTATTATACTCTTAATTCGTTTTATGATCATGAAAATTATATTACATTACTTACATCAACGTTCAAATGTCAGTGGCCGGAGCAGACAACACAGTTTACGTGCGTTTACTGACACCCAGCGGTCCGGCTGCGTATCACACGCAGAGACACACGTTGATCATAAACGCACACACACAACCACGCTGTGCTGCATCGCATCACTCACAACATTAATAACATTACCATTGCCTACTAACCCCGAACTCAGTTAATTTAAGTTTTTTGTCATCACCAGACACTGATCTTTTTTTTTTTTTAAATTCGACTGATTTTTGTTGTGGGTCAAGTTAGGATTCTCTTTTATAGGTACTAATGGTAACAAATGGAAATGCATGTTGTAAAAAAAAAGAAAAAGAAAAAAAAAGGGCGAAATAGTTTGAGGACAACGTGTGTGTGCTCACTGTGGACAGGTGAGTCATAAATATATAATGCAGCCTATTATGACCATGAAGACACTGAGATTAGGGTTTCCAGAGTTATGGCCTTGTTTGACCATGCAGAAGGCAACAAGTGGGTTACCCTGTATACTGCGCTGCTCATGAGTGCAGGTGCAAGCTCCTATTTACGCACGGAACTAAACAAATAGTTACGCGAGATGCAATCATGATGTCACGCAGCAGCAGCTTTACTGCCATTGTATTTCTTAGGTGTTTTCAATAGGGTGGTGTAACTGGCAGCACAGCCCAGTCCCTAGTTCCAGGTAATAACCTGGCACCTCCTCTCTCTCTCTCTCTCTTCTCTCTCTCTCTCTCTCTCTCTCTCTCTCTCACAGTGCTGGCAGGGGGATAGTACGGCGGACGTGGTCGAGTCTGCTGCCACATTTTCATTTTCTGTGGAAAGGTGATCGAAATGGAAAGGAACTCTCTCTTTTTAGGTAAGGAATCCCACATCATGCGTATCTTCAAACAGGTGTTAGTTTAAAAAGAAAAAAAAAAAACACTCATCAGTTTCTCGATTGATCTTAATCGCTTATCCGACAGTTGAAGCCTTTTGGCAGAGGTTATGTTTGTGTGCCACCCAGAGGAAGAGGGTGCAGAAAGCCAGAATGAGGAGTCTTCCTTCAGCCTTCCTTGATAATGCTGATCGATGAGACAGACAAGTGCAGGGTTGTGAGGCTTTTGTGTGACTTGGAACATAACATCCTGCAGCTTTGCTGATTTAGAAACATATTTTTAATGTTACAATTCTCAATTTGTATGTTACTTTTTATTCTGTTTGGGAGACTGTGGTGGGCAGATGCATGTTTCCTCTCCTAAATGTTTGGTTCTGGCAGGAGGTTGTATTTCAAGTCCACTCACCTTGGCTTGTTGCTTGTTAGCCTACAAAAACATGACCAAATTAGCAATGTACCAAGACTAGGACAGAGCACCAATCTCTCACTCTCTCTGCTTTGGCTTTTACCAGTGCAACAGAATGAGAGGACAGGAGAGTGAGTCATTAGAGTCTTACTGGTACAAGAAGATCCAAATCTTCATATTCATGTGAGTGTTGCAGAGTGAGTGGCAGAGCAGGTGTCTGTGTATAAGGGCCACATGGAGGCAGGCTTGAATTAGGTTCTTCTAATTACTAAATGGGCTAAGACCCCATAATGATAAAAAAAAAAGAGTCCAAGTGTTAGAGGAGGAAATCTCCCACTGTTCAGTCTCAGATGTTGGGGGAAGGCATGGTCATTACCTTAGGGAGAGTGGAATTAATTAAGATGAAAAAATCAAGACTAAATTTGCTGCAGCGAATAGAAAGGAAGTGTGTGTCTGACAAGTTATCGATGGGGTTTTAGATACTGAAATGTCAGGGTTTGCTTGTATCATCTGTCGATGAACTTGGCCGTTTATCTCTGCTCTTGTATTTCGATGAACTGGGACATTAACAAGTGGACTTTATGTGTTTGTTTTGTTATCTTCTTGAAAAATAAACCCGTGCTTCGGCCTGTAGTGATGCATTTAGATAACTAATCCATCAGAACCAGCACAACAGCTTGTTTTCTCAAGTCATGGGAGTTTGACAATAAAGGAAGAGGCAGTTTGAACAATCAGTGTCTGTGTTATAGATGACAGGATGCTGGAGGCAAACACTGTGTTGCCAGTCGACTTCATCACTTTACATCTCTCCTTTTCCTGAAGTGGAGGCTTAAAATTGCTGTCCCGCAATCTCCCACAATATCCAGTTACTATTCCGTGGGTGTTCAGCTTTGTGCTAAAATGGATCAAATTACCCTTTTGTTTTGCATGAGGGAAAATGAACCATTGCTTGGATCAATCCTTGCTTCTCTGGAGTGTCTTGATAATTATTTCATCGCATTAACACTTGTCACTTACCACCTCCAATCTAGTTTGGCTATATTTTCCTGTGGTTGTCTTTTGTTAATCTTTTCTTGTCAAGTGCTCTGACTGTCCTGGTTGAATAACACCACTCTCCTTGGAAGGGGTGTAAATTGGTTTTCATGGTGTATAAATTACTGCGTCTGCTCAGCACAAAGCTGAACCTGGCTGACTGAGCCTCTTGAACCGATTCTTATGGAAAACAAGCTGTGTGCTTGCTGGACCACCTACCACAGTTACAGTCAGATACAGATTATTTCTGATTCATCGTGTACAAAGATGATCAATCGCATCTTTTCTAGCCTCTCATGCTGTCAGTCTTTATTTTAAAATCTTGGCATGGGAACATCCACACTCTAATGCACCAAAGACAAACAAATCTTTAAGGGGATTAATAACATCAGAGCTTAGAGTCCTTCAGTATAAAATGCCTGATATGTAATCAGTGGTTGAAGTGGAACCTTAGTGACTGATAAAAAAAAGAAATGCTTAGAAATTAGACACATACTGTCAAACTCAGGCTCTACCCACAGACTGTCACTGGTTTAGAGAGATCTGTAACCAGTTAGTTTGTTCAGACCTTGATGCATTTTTGTTTTCACCTATCAGCTTTTAGATGTTGATTCTGTATCTTAACAAAGTCAGATGGTTTTTCTACTTGAAATGACCAGATCTGAGTCAGACAGTATGAACAAAAACATTTATTTCATGTACTCTTTCACTTGCTGCTGTTAGAACAAGTGAGCAGGCCTTACTCTAAGGTCTTGCTCAGTGCTACTTTGACAGACAGACTTCATGGCTGTAGCTGGGCTATTAAACTGTCCAGTTTTGTGTTGGTTGTGCCAACCACTCATACCCTTCGCTGCATACTTTTTGTACTGTTCTTCAACTTATCTGTGCTCCGTTGATGTTGTTTGTCACCCAGGATAAAATAATGCAGCTGAATCTCACAAAGTGGCACTGACAACAATCTGCCCATTTGTACAAGTTGAGCAGTCAAGCAAATTGAATTCTTCCAAATTAATTCAATTATGTACTTGTGTCAAAGGACAATGGCAAAGGAAAACAGACTTCTCCATTATGGACATTAAGAGGACATGCTAATCATCTACTACAGAACATTGGGAAAAGTTAAACCTCTCCGTTGTATTCTGTTCAGCAGAGAGGAATGTACGTTTCAGGCAATATAATCCATATACAAGTTAAGATTTCATTATAGTGATTTCATTTAATCACACTGTGCACGGTGCTGTAGTGGCTTCCTGTTGAGCCTGACAGAGGATCTGACTAATGAAGGCAACAGATAATTAAAAGCTGCTGTTTTTCACAGTTAGCTGAACATCAACCAAGATTTATGTATGGATACATATATATCTACTAAAATATATTATCTATAAAAATAAAATATCTTTTATTATTATATCAGGGAAGGTAAAACCAGTGTTCATCCATTTATATTTTTAGTGTAGAGGTGGGTCCATGACTCCCCCCTGCCTTCTGGATAAATTTGGATAAAATGGAAATGTCAGTGGCCTTATTTCATTTTTTTCCCCGATGTAAACTGAGTGCAGAGCAATAATGTGTATGTGCAAGAGATTCTTCCTAATATCATACATGTAAGAATGGAATACTTTAATGTAATTGTACAGACATTATGTACTAAAAGCTTTTTTTTTAAAAACGATTTCATGCTCTTTCACAGAATTCAATTACTCCTGAGGTATGATCCTATTAAATTTAGTTATTTGTTATTTATATCAATATATTATTCAATTTACCCTGCACAGAACTGAGATTGTCTTTTCAACTAAGAATCATAAAAGCAACAAAAATCAAATCAATCAAAATGTGCAGTGAAGCATGTTTTTATATACAGCAGCTGCTGAGTCAGACATCGATACCTGCTTGTGTTGCAATAATCTCTTAAACATGGGCACATGTGCGCCAGGTGTAATGTGTAAATACTGTAGTGTAGCACAGTTTATGTAAGAGTCATGTGTCTTGTCATTGTAGTGGATGGTAAATACAGTATATGAGGCATGTCTCACACTGCAAATTAATGCAAATGTCCGTATGTATTGGGAGAAAGACACCTGATACACTCCTGTTTCTGATTCCAATCTCCGTTGACATCATTACATTTATAAACAACTTGACAGAGTCAGAGACAGAAAAGACAGACAAACTCTGGAAACTGAGACAATGGTTTCAGAGATTAATGCCTGAGGGTGTTGCTTAGCATACAGCTCTACTGTGTAATTTCATGGACCTCAGGCTGAATTCAGATGTCTTCCCTGGCCTTACCAAACATCTAAACATCATGACATATGTTCCATCAAAGCACTGGGGAAAAAAAAGTCCAATATTTCTACACCGACTTCAGGGCCTAAACAACAACAAACTCCTGGAATGACTTATTCTTTTTTGATGGTGGCCTTACGCTGCTTTGTACAGGGTACTAAATATTTCCACTTCTGTCATTTTGTTTTATTGCTTGTACACATCTACATTCTCAATAAGTTTCTAAGGTAGGTAAGGTAGATTAGTGTTTTAAAATCAGGAGGAAATTCTTCATATGACAGTTCCTCACTTTCTAGCCCTTCCCCATGAGGCTACTTCATCTTCCAATGACTGGACCGCAGCAGTGTGGTGGTCCTATTAGCAGTGTTGATCATTACTGATCTGACGTGTCTGTGGTGTTGTGTAATGGTCCCTCCTGGAAGGTCATCGCAGCAGTAGGATCCCTTTGAGAAACGTCTTTTCATCATCTGGAGTTTACATGTCACACCTGGCTGCAGTTAAAGAAAACCCAGACCGTCTGATGAATTATTGAAGAAAATTAGCACGAAGCAGAAAAATGAAGAGTCAGTTAAGAGTCAAGAGTGTGAATGAATGAATTCAAAATTATACCATATTGTTTGATAATGTTCCTTCTTAGATCCACTCAGTATACATGTCCACAACACAGCAAAATGTGAGAGATGACAGTAAGAAATAAACTCAGTACTAGGGTTACTCTGTGTGTCACCCAACTGATTGAGCCATTGAAACTGAGGCTGTTCAGTGTCTATAGCACAACAGTAACATAATGATAATATGAAACTTTAATGAACCCTGCAGAAAGACTGGGTTGTTGTTGACAGATATCATAGTAGTAAGATACAGCAAAGAATTATGGAATAAAAATAAATTGGAATAAATGAATACAAAGTGAAGTACAGCACAACGGTGAAAAATGTGGAAATATGTGTGTGGGGTGTGTTCAGGACATGCAAAATGATAGCAAACATACAAAATGACACAAAATAAAAAGGAAATGGAAATAAAAAGGAAAACAAAGCATGAAATAAAAAAGTGAAATCTGAATGTATCTATATATTCTGTATATATACATGTGTACATTTGATTAAAAAAATATGTCAAAAAGAGATAATAAGAAAGGAACTAAACAGAATCCACAGTGTACATGGAGGTTGAGTAAAACATGTATAGTATTTGCATTAGCACATCTACAGAAGGTGTTACATCTGCACAGAGAATGTGTAGGTTGTGTTAGAAAAAAAAACTACCTATGTCATTAAATACATTCAATTTCCAGATAAGAGAGAGGGTGTAGTAATAATATAGAGACAACAATAGAAGCAGAGGGATACAGCTGTGGGTGGAATAGACAAAGGTGCAATGGAAAAGTTTTGCTGATTGAGTTATCATCATTGTATCCCTCATTATTTATTTTTATCTCAGCTGGGGGGGTGCACTTTTGTAAATACTCATCTGGAAAAGGAGAAGGAGAAGAGGATCTTAGCCAAACGTGATTGTGTTTGATGGTTGGAGGATAATTAAGATAAGACATAATTTATTGCATGTATTTGGTCTTGTGTGTGTATATTAATATACCTCGCCTATCACACTATATACACTTGCATATGTGCTACTTCTGTTTGCCCACTCAAATACTCCACAGTGTGTAACAGAAAGTTGTAAATTTAATATGCAGATGTTGGCACTGCCTAATGCACTCTGTATAATACAGACCAGTAATATGCAGTGCAGTGAGTCAGTGCTCAAATTTAGAGGCTAGCCGTGCTACAGAAAATTAGACTTCTTATTGAGAATTAATACATTCATATACTGCATGTCTCCGGCTACTACAGTATTTATAAGCTCAGTGTTCCTTATTCTTGACTGGTCTTCGTTATCCTGTTTGTACAAGGCAAACAGAGCTATAAGATAAACCACAGCATGGTGTAATGAGCTGATAAAAAAATAAACAACAGTGCTGGCAAAAATGACTGAAGAAATACTAAAATATAGTTGAGTCATATGTGTGCACGGTGCTGCCTGTTTCCACTGCATTGTGATTATAACTCCTAAAGGTCTTGGCGAGTTGATGAAAACCCCTCTTTATAAGATGTGTTTTAACTTGCCATATTCTGCCTGTGTGGTGAAGGAGCACATTTACAATAACACAATCATTTTAACCATTATCAAGCCTGTTCCAGTGAAATGTATTTTAGTGATTTCACCATTTGCACCCGAAAAGCTGTCCTCAAACTTTCTTAACAATCTCCTGCAGCAAACAAGATGGTTATTTTCAGCTGGCTGAAAATCTTTACGGCTGATTTCCTGTTCAAACACATCGCCCATTAGAGTAGGTTCAGGTGACATAACACTTCCTGACACGCGTTTGGCCACTCACCAGGCTGACATCCAGGTTGAGGGAAGGATGGGGTGAAATATAACGTGTAATCAGGCAGTCGTGTGGGCCGTTGGTGGGGAGTGGGGGTGGGGGTGGGGGGTGGAGCAGCAGGTGTGGGAAGGCTCCTCGCCTGTCTGAGCCTCTCCTTCACTCCTCATTAGTAACCTTGCAGATATCTGGCCGTCCAACAGAGAGCATTAAAAACAATTCAGCCCTCCTACTATTGTGATTCCGTTTTCGTCAAGACTCACCTTCTTTCAGCTTCTTTTAACCTGACCATAAGTGACTGAGACGTCACCACACAGCTTTGAGTAACACATTAGATGTTTGTGATTTGAGATAATGGCAGTCTGAAAGCTCAGTGACTGAGGATAATCAACAACCAACCTCTTAAGAGCTAATTGGGAGAATTTTATTAAACCACTTCTTGGCTGTGGAGGAGGCAGTTGTTAGGAGGCAGGCGGCTGTGGTTTGATGTTTTAGTCTGTGCATTGCAGCGTGGGTGTTTTTTACAGCTTCATGGTGGAGGTTTGTTGTTGGCCTGGTAGTATGGCTCAGTAATAATGGACCTGATAATGAGCGAGTGGAATTAGACATAAAAGTTTCACAAAATGTAAACCTGTATCTTTGTCTAATGGCATAAGCAGTGATAATGATGTTTCCCCTTGTTTCCAGTCTTTGTGCCAAACTAAGCTAACAGGCTGCTGATTGTAGCATTGTATTTACCATACAGATGAGACAGTGGTATCAATCTTCTCATCTAACTCTCAGTAAGAGCAAATAAGTGTATTTCCTTTAAATGTGACCCAAACTGAATATTGACAAAAGACATCACATTAAGAGCATTAGCGTCACTGTACTGATTTCACTGACAGATGATAGGTGACCATAAACAAGGGACTTAAGTGCCTCAATACTGAATACACTGTAGGTTACATATGGTATGTGCAGATAAACACAGTCTAAATGCCGTTCACATAAACACACTATGGAAGAGCAAACCACGCTCCTTGTTTGCTGATAAGAACTGGATCAAAACACAAACTTCTTCCACCTCTCAATTGTTGAAAATAGGTTTTTGAGTTTAAATGTTTGTACCTATTTTATCTCTTGTGATCATGCATATGGCATCTTTCTGGGTAAATTTATTTTGTTTTTGTTGTATTTGCTTTGCCCTGTGGCTCATGCTCCCAGATCTAACTGTCTGAACTTATATCCCAGTATATCAGCTAATTGTGTTGGCATTCCCATGCAGCCAGTTTGAAAACATAATTTGCAAAATGGATTTGAAAAGCATCGGATCAATTCAACTTCTCCTGCCATCTCTCAGACAGAGCTTCTCCTGCCAGCACCAACACAATGGGCAATTGTATGGACAAATCTATATATTCATATCCATTTATTCCACTGGCCTTCTCTGAATGAGTGTCACTCTGTGCACATCATTTTGAACACTCGGTGAAGCTGGCGGAGAGGGCGGGGCTTGGCAGCACCAGGGGTTTCTGTCTCTGTTGGAGGCTCAGCTCTTATTCATTAAAGAGCCACAATTAAAGCCACTTCACCTATGGTCCCATTGCTCTCTGGGATCCAGCACCACAGCATTGTCATTATACATCATTAACTAACCCCCCAGAGAGAAATTTAAGGTGTCAGAGGTAATGGACGCAGTCACTCAGAAACTATAGAAACATCACTGATTGTTTGCATTAAAAACAGCAATTGTAAAAGCTTATTTTGAGAGCTGATTTATAGTTTATGATTATTATTTCAATCGGTATGGGCCCTAAAAATGCAGTAATTTGATTTTATTCTTAAAGTATGTTTTTCCCCTGCAAGATTAGATTTGGAACTGAGAGCTTCTCTGGCAATGATGAAGGATTTTGCTTAATATGTCTACTGATTATAATGTTTGACTGCACTGATAGAGAATCATACATTTTGTGAGTAAATGCTTTTCTTTTTGAATTTTTCTCACTTGAACTTGCATTCATTCATTCTTTTTTGGCCACTTTGGGGGCAGCACAACAAGCTGTAAATCCAAATTTGACATTTTGTTGCCTGTTAAAGTTGTGGTGGTGAATGTAGCCTACTAGCTAACAGTGGCTTATTTACACACGCGGCTGACATTGGGGTTCATTTGTTTTGTTTTTGGTCACCTGATAAATGTAAGTCCAATACTCACTCTTTGTTTAGCTCTGTTTTTGTCTCCACCAACTCCTGAGAGAAATATCTGGCTCTTTAGCTGCTAATTAGCCCACCTGCTAGCCGCTAACTTGGATAGCTGTTTGGTGCTGAGCTGCTAACTAGCATGCAGTTGGTTTTTTAGAGCTTTTTGCCTAAAACAATGAAATGAAATAAGCGGGCAAAATACAGTAAAGGCACCAAACACAATGAGGTACATGGGAGATTTTATTGTGGGACTTGGTAAATCACAGTTCAACTTCATAGTTTCAACAGTCACACCAGCAATGTTAACAGTTGGCTCACTTCCATTAGCTCTAATGAGTTGAGCCAGTCATCCTTGCCACAGGAAAAGATTAATGTTTGATGATTAATTTGCAGTATTTATTTATTTATCCATTTTGCGAGCTACATTTGCTCATTTGTTTCATTTGTTTTATCCTGGAAAAAAATGTCACTTTCTGCCTCATGAATTTAATAAATCAAATTGTAGCAGATTTAATGGTGTCCTCCTAAAACAAAGTCCCCCCCAAAAACAGTTTATTTTATCAGCTTTTATTGCTGCTTCTCACCCGGAGGCTTCTGGTTATTTCTGGGGATTCATCATATTCAGTACACCCAAGATATTAGCAAATCACTCATTCATTCCATTTGTGCAAAAGGTTTGATTTCTAGAGGTGTTGGTGGAGACCTCAAGGAGGTGCAGTGAAACCATCATCATCACCATCAACTCAAGTGTCTCTCTGATCATTAGAGCCTCATTCATAGCAGAGTGTCCACTTATTGACAGTAGTCTAATTAATGGCTCTTAGGGTGCTTATGCAGTCTGATGGATTTTTAAGAAGCAGAACAGCTTTTATCCTTTCATCTTATTTGCTCTGTAAAACCACACATCTTCCTTTTTTACTGCTCAATATCTTCTCTGCACAACTTGACTTTCCCTCTCTGAGGAACTGTAAAAACAGGAATCTATTGTTCGGCTAACTAAAATGGTGAGGGCTTTATAAAGCTTGGGCAGGAGCAGCAACAATAGAGGCTTTTGGAACATGTCAGGCAGTAACATGTACTGTTCACATGTCTTGCTTATCACATACCCGAAAACTAGTCCTCAGTGTCCCTACCAGATAAAATTGGAAGATGAGTTGACGAAATTACTCCTACTGTCGTTCTTCCCTCTTTCTAATTGCACCATTAAGCAAAACACTGGCAGTATTATATGATTATTTGTTTTGAGGGCTGTGTAACAGCTGATCTAATCAGTTCTGAAGCTCAGGGGACTGGTCATATTTTAAACTGACTGAGGAGAATGAGAGCGATTTGGCCATTGGTGTACTGCCTCAGAGAGTTAGCTGAATAAATGCATAGTTACACAGAAGCTGGCACTCTTCAGGTTTTTGACGGATGTAACTAAAATCCAACACCCAAGCAGTGACTGTTTGAGTGTCTGCATCTGTGAGTGGGAACGATGTACATTAGGCTACATCAACTCCGCACCATGGGGTGTTAATGCAGTGCTGCTATCTGCATCTGTATCTGTTAACCTAACAAAAGTATCTATTTCTGAGTCTGTATACATATTAGAGTGAGTGAGGGTTTATACTGGAAGTATACGCCCTCATTTTCCTGAGTCCTGTTGTTTTCTACTGCCGTTTATACCCCTCATATGTATAAGTTAAAATTTAGCTGCCCACAAAATATACAATATTACATTTGCCTCTCAATATTTTAACCATGCACCTAAATTATTTTTCAAAAATTTAATAATTATTTGTAAGTATGTCATTCATTGTGGTTATGGGCCATATTGCATGACTTGAATTGCGATTTACAACAATCTGAAAATCTCTTTTAGCCTTTTTGTATGCACTTTTGAGACCGTCCATAACTTCAGCTCATCAGATATGTGTGTACTGTATTTAAGCACATTATCTACTCATATTCAGATTATTTATTCATAGTCGTTTACATCCCTAGTCTGTACAGCCTCTATGAAAGTGAAAGACAAGTGAACTGTTTTGTGAATCTCTGATGTCAGTTAAGCTTTGTACATTAATATTAATTTTCTCTCACATTTTCTTTTTTTTTTCTGCAGCACTATGCTGAGATCCAGGTCGGCCTTCCCACCATGCTGGAACTGGGCTCCTGTTCGGTCAGCTCTCAGTCTCTGACAGGGGACCACAATGCTTTGGGGCTACCTAGAGCCCCAGGAGGGCCAGAGTGTCCAGTGGGTGGTCTGGGTATGGGGGCTATGTGTGATAGCAGCACCCCCAGGCACCATGTCCTCCACCCGTCCCCAGCGGACTGTGAGAGTTGGCAGAAGCACCGTGCAGGACTTGCCAGAGGGTCCAGCCTGTATTCTGAGTCCCACTCTCCTGGAGCCGCAAAGTCTCTCAACCAGCTACGACACCCTCTACCTCCCGCACATGTCAGTCCATGCTCCCCCTCTTCACCCAAGCCGCCTGGGCCTCTCTCTTGATGTGGCCTCAACTTTTGACATCGGAGGGGGGGATGCTGGGGGTGGATGGAGATTTGGCGGTCAGCCCCAATGTGATCAAGAGACGTCGGGGAGGCCTGATCGAGCAGAGGGACATTGTCAAAGCGCACCAGGCTCATAAGATACACAGCACACCACAGGCACGACGCAAGGAGTGGGAGTGAGTATGATGCTAATATAAATAAGAACCCTGGCTTGCGCTCTCTTTCTTTTACCCTCTAAATTACCCAGGGCTTTATCCTAAATATACTCTATATATCATCAAAGTTTTCTTTAGATTGTTTTTCCCAGATTTACACATACTCATAGTGTGGAGAAACAGCACAGCAACTCAGCTGCATACAATAATATGTCGAACATTTGTAAATATGATAATAACATCTGCTTTTTATTGAAATAATTTGAAACAGTCATAAATGTTGAGCATTTATAGAGTTTTTTTTTAAAGCAAAATTAATTTATGTTGTATGCACAATGCATGTATGCAGAAAAAGATCTAATGTACTGTAGATAAGCTGCTTTTTCTATTCTAGTGTTTATTCTCAGTAAAAGTACAGTCAAAACTAGTGTTAACACCTGCCTTCAGATTTGACCCTTCAGGGTACAATGAGAAAAGACAATGCAAAAAAACATAAAAACATGTTCACACGTTTTCTCATTAGTAATGTCAAACTCACAAAGATATGCAGTATGTGTTGACAGCAATTTGATTTGCAAAACCAAAAATTCAAAACATGGGTTTGTCCATGTTCAGTGCAGTGTTTTGTGGGTATGAGAGATAGGGAATAGTTTTTCATTTTGGGAAATAAGCTTGTTGGAAAAGATCGGATGAGATAGATTCTCTGTGTCTGTGTACAGCCAGCAGGCAGTTAACTTAGCATGAAGACTGGAAATGGGGGAATCGGCTAGTCTGGCTCTGTCTAACAATAACAAAAACTGTCTGCCAGCACCTCTAAAGCTCACTAATTAACATGTTTCATCTTATTTCTTTAATCTGTACAAAAAACAATGTGTAGAAACAAACTACTGGCTGTGAGTGAGATTCCAGGAAGTTCCTGCTCCTAGCCAAGAAGTAGTTTGACACATAAGCCTATAAAAAGGCAAATGTTTTGGTTTTCTTTTTTTAATTGGTGCTGGTAGGTGGATTTCATTGCCTTTGGACAGAGCACAGAGCCATCTGATTCCCAGTCTTAAAGCTAAGCTAAGTTAACCAGCTGCAAGCTGTAGCTTCATATTACCGTACAGACGAGAGTGGCATTCATCTTCTCATCTGACTTTCCAACAGAGAGCAAATCGTTCCCAAAATGTTAAGCTCTTGTGTGTTGCATGCTTCAGTGGAATGGATGGACTGATTTATGGTGAGTTTAGAGAATATTCAAAATAAACTGAGGACATTTAGTAGGATGTTTTATTTTCAGGTCAGTGAAGACTTATAGATAACAGCTGAAGCTCTTGTCTAATGCTCATTCAGTCAATATTTGTATATAGTGTATTAATAAGTGTGTGTGTGAGTTTGTGTGTGTGTATACTCATTCACATGCTCATACCACGAGTAGGCATGTGAGTGTGAGAATCCCTGTATTTACTGGTTTCCTGCCCTGCGGCGATGTGGAATTTCTAGCTGATTATAGCAGTGATGCCCCCCCTCTGTTTTCCCTGCTGAAGCTGGGGCTTCACCTGTAGTGGTGTTGGCACCCCCTGTGCCCACCCTCCCCCTTCCTCACCACAGGTTCAGGATGCCACATCCCATGCTGAGCTATGTCTGTAGCTAAAGAGACAGAGGCTTGGGGAGCGTGACGCCAAGAGAAAGTGAGAGGGTAGATGGGAGGTGGAGAGGAGATGGATGACGTACAGTGGAAAAGACAAAATGTGGATTAGAAATAAAAGAAATAATTATGAATGAGAACTTTTCCTGCTTTAGTTTGCATTTGATATTTAGGTCCACGTAACAGTAGTTGATGTGGTCGGTAACTGGATTACCAGGACTGAAGAGATACTCTTGTCTTGGATTAGATATTTATTCTGTGCCCTGCCTAATATAATTATTACAATACCACATGACAGATCTACACTTGTGCTGCCAAGAGAACAATGATCAGAGTGAGTCAGGATGCATTACAACCATGAACATCCACCTCTCAGGGCCACTTAGTGGCAAACCCACAGCCACCTGACAGAAGGATGGAAAATGAGATGTTGCACCTGAGCCAGAGTGTGCACCTGCTTTTGTTTTTTGAAGAAAATTAGCTTGAATTCAAATGAAATGGGAGCAATATTGTATGAAAAATAAAGCTTATGTGAGTTTATGCCCAGCTATTAGCAGAGCCCAAGCATGGATATAACACAGGGCCCATAACTGTGTTTGTCCCCTGGTTTTTGTTGGACTGTAGAAAGATATCACAACATTTGCAGGCCAGATTTCTAACTTTGAGATGGGTATTTGTCATCCCCAGAGAACTATCAGGTCAAAATTTGCATACTTTTTTTCCATAATGAGATGTCTTGAAAAATAATGGCCAGATTGCCATGACACTTTCTGTGGATATTCATGTCTCACAGCTGTCTAATGCAATGAAAAATACTTTCATAGTCACAAGAAGATCCATGTCCAACTTAATCAACGTATCATGTAAACTTTACTGTGCAAATTTGTGGTCCACAGAGGATGAATGCTTTCAACTTTAGTGACCCTGTGTCCAATGCTGAATCTCTTGCACCTAAGACACAGTATAATTCAATACAGTACTGTAATCTGATAGTATTCATTTAATGAGTGTATTGATGCTCCCCAGTGGAAGAGCCTTTTTGTGTTTGTTTTTCCATTAATTGGTGCCATTCTGAGGTCAGACTGCACATTTTAGGCCCCAAACAAAATCATTAGCATCTTCTCCCTCTGAACCCTCTGTATTGAGGATGATAATGAGAAATGCAGCTTCTATGAGACTCTGATTTTCTCTTTAGTCTTGTTATGAGCCTCCAGTGGCAATATTCTGAAAGATTTGCATGTTGCATACAGAGTTCTACTTGAAAGACATGTTGAAACAGCAAACGCTGCTTTGTAAATGAAGCAATTAAAGTCTCTAATTCTGGCATCTTGTTCTGCTTTTAGCTGGGGTGGGGTGGGGGTGTTTTGTATGTTTGTGTCTGTATTTTCAGATGCATGTGTGTGTCTGTGTGTGTGTGTGAATCTGTGTGTGTACATGTGTAGCATTTGACACATGGCGGTCTGGATAAAGACATCCTTTCGGAAGTGCCTGATGAAATAACAGTACTTAGAGTTGGCGTAAATGTGGCCCTAATGACAGTAATCAGGCTGAATCAGTCCGGCATTTCAACTGCAACAGGAGTGTGGTCACAATTAGAGGGGAGCACTAAAATGTTTTGGTCTCTGTTTGACCTTGGTGCTGTGTGTGTTTTGGGTTTAAATTATGTTTGTTTCCATTTCTGGCATAAAGAGGAAGAGAGAAAGTTTACCATGTCTAAAATATCCAAACCCAAGACACCTTGATCTTTATGTTTGCACCGACAGAATCAGTTGGAAATGTTTTTGGTGTTTAATTTAGACACATTTCATTAAAATTCTGCTGGACATACAGTATTTGGTGTCTTTTGAAACCTTGTTGTCTTTATTAGCTTTTTAAATGAGGTGCTGTGGATTTTACAATATTTCCCATTTCCTATTACCTTGGCTTTTTGCCCCTTAAAATATTTAATAATCTTACCTCTTTGGACCTTGAATAAGTCTTCAAAGCAGAAAAGTTTAGAGGAAAAATCACTGTTATGTGGAACTGCCAATAACTCTTAGAAATCTGAAATCCAATAAGGGGCCCAACTAGACACCTTTTTGTATGGGATCACAAGCCAAATAAATTGGGAACCACTAGTTTAATCCTTAATAACACATTGTATTTTTTAACTTATCATATATTTCTTATGTAGAAATCTTTATCTAAAAAAGTGACTAGTAACTATGGCCATCAGATAAATGTAGTTGAGTAAAAATATGTATAAAGAAGGGCTTAAATGGGAACACTCAAGTAACACACAAGTATCTCAACATCGTACTTTGTCAATGAGAAAATGTACCAAGTTACTTTCAACTACTGATGAAGACATACCCTGAGAATCAGAGCAGGCTCTTCAGCTCAGCAGTCATGTCAGGTGTTGCGGGACAGAAATCTAATTTTCAGAATGGTCTCACTGAAGTAAGGTGTACGCAGTAAAAGAAGAGCTGCTGGCTGTGTGGTAGTAGTGGTTAATTAAAATGTTGCAAGCCAGGGATTCATGGCAGTTAGGAGTGTTAGGAGTGTTAAACTAATGGCACCATATGCTAAATCCATGACTCATTAAGCTGAACTTAGAAGCTGAGCAGAGCAGACTTCTAAAAAGTGGTGAGACTATTTAACATAAGCTCAAGGCCAGTTTCCAAGTGACAGCACTTTGAATGACAGTCTACCAAAGGATAATTTATGATGTATTCTGGGAATAACTCATAGTCCTTTTGTGAAATTGTGTGTATGTATTCTTTGAGTAGGCCTAAGGTGGAGTCTTTAATTAAGTCCTTGACTTGCTTTGATTTCTATTCTTCTGGGTCCAATGTCAGACTTGTATTTGTGTGTTTGTCATCTTTCTTTTGCTCTGAATAACTACTCAGTCTGAGGTTTTCACACACTCCTCAAAGTGGCTGAGCGCAGTGACAGTACAATAGCAGCGCTTCACAGTCCCTGGACAATAGGATTGGACAGTAATTACTAAAGCATTTTTATGTCATTATTAAGAGCTTTCAAGAAAGAGTCAGTGACAGTTTTCTTTTTCTCCTCTTCACAAACAAAAAGGTTTCTCCTAGTTCTTGTTGAAATGTTTTTCTAAAAGCGCTGGGTAAAGAACGATTATATATATATATATATATATAAGTGAGTCTAAAGGGAAAAATGCATTCTGTTTCATTGGCGCTTTGTGTAACTTTGCTGAGCTGGCATTAGTCTGAGTTCTTGATGTGAGGTGCAACCACCTACAGGACCATCATTACACCATTTACAATATGGATCTTTTCCAAAGAAATCATTATCATTGCAGGGCAAAAACAACTGATTTTTTTTTCTTTCTTTTTTTTTTTTTTACCAGTTAAAGCAGGAACTACTCTGTCATTCCTGCATTCAGATTTGTCTGCTTCACATCAGAGCTGCATTTAGGTTTTTAGAGAAAATATGACATGTTTTGAGTTGAATCTTCATATTTGTCCCCAGAGTGACTACGTGACTACGACTACTCTGCACTAACACTCATCATAGGAATTTCTCATTTTTTCATGACTTGACGTAACTGTCCATATGTTTTCATGGTTCCCTGGCTCCCATGAAAGCAACACACACATGCACATATATAAAAGTGTGCACGCTGAAGACATAGTGAGGCATGTCAGATCAACAATTCATGTAATGCTTTATAGGTGATGTATTCTGGAAATGCTGCAGGCCTCAGTGGTTACAGATGAAAGATGAGGACACTGGCTCAACATCACTGCTGCATGCGCTGTGTGTGTGTGTGTGTGTGTGTGTGTGTGTGTGCTTGTGCGTGCACATATATCTGTGTGTGCTTTGTGTTATCAGTGGTTATCTTTGCAGGGCTGTGTTGGTTTCTGTTGGTTTTTTTCTCAGCAGGGGTGGGTACAGACTTGGACACACTGTGTGTGATCCTCATTTCTTCTGATCACAACCTGATTGGAACACACTGGCTGTGCCTCTGGCTGTCCATAAAGCATTGGCCCGACATCATTGCTCACAGCTGCAGTTGGAAAATTGCCTGTTTACAGTAGTGGCAGTGTTTTGATCCTTTACACACCAAGCGCAAGCCTAATTATTTATCCACCAGTGCAAAGAACAGGGAGATTCTTTGCTTTTTGGCTCAGAGTTTTTGTTTTAGTTGAAGTCTGCATGAATCATTCTGAGTGCAGCAACGCCACAACCAAACGACTTGTTTTGAATAACAATGTCAGTCTGTTGGTCTGTATTTCAGTCTGTATTACTTTGTTCCAAACTGTAAGCTATCAGACTTGCATTGACATTTTGTAGAGGCATTCAAGGTCCTTAGAGGATGAATCTTGCTGAATGCAATGATCTCATGCTGTTGAAATCCGGTACGCATTCATGTCCTTCTCAGGATTACTCTGCAATAATTTTGGTGCTTTTTTTTGCCTTTTCTTTCTGTGCCATCATCAAGTCAAATGATCCATTTGCCCAATACTTTGGTTTATGACCAGTTACCTGCAAAACTAATTACATTCCCTTGTGCAAATTAGCTAATTTTAGCATGCTAACAGACTAAAAGTAAGATTTGTACGCACTAATTTCAAAGTACAGTGTCAGAGAGCTGCTAGCATACTTGTAGGCTCATGTTTGTCTTATTAGACAGATATTGTCATAAACCTACTGACATACTTGCTGATTTTCAGCCTGAACATTGATTTGGCTATCTGCAAAATACACATTAATATTACAGTGTAAGTGATCCAACATGTTACACAGTTAACAGCACAGTTAACAGCACTACCTTCAACACAAAGTTGAATTCTACCAGTATCCCGTTATCTGTTGTTCTTTCTTTCATCCTTTTTTTCAGGAAGAAATGTTTTTATCCAGTAGAAAAGCTATAACTTTGTGTCTTCTTTCCTACGGCCGTGCTTTTATTATTTTCAGAGAGAAAATTCCGCACAATTTGATACATGCAATTTGTTGCTTTTATGTCTGTCTATATCTTTGATAAAACTCCAGTGTTTGGTGAAGCCGCTCTACAGGGTAGAGAAGCAGTAATCTAGTCAGGGAAACACTAACACCACCTCTGGTTTCAATCTGTCTGCTTCTCTCTCTGTTTGTCTGCCCACAAACCATTAGCTCTGAAAAAGCGTCTGCACTCTGCTGCCCTCAGAGGACCTCGCATGTCGGTTTGTTCTCAACCTGTTGAGCTGCGAGTCAGGAAGACGCAGGGATTTACAAAGTCCGTCACTTAGTCAGTCCGCTAGCATCTAATTCACACGTTTTTATTCACATTTGTCTCTCGAAAACCAAGTGAGCTTGTGATTGATGCTTCAAACAGAGGCATAATTGGACACTACGGCATGCAGTCTAAATGTCATGGAAACCTTTTTGCTCATTCATACTATTTTCACTAGATGTGTTTAAGGGGCTCAACTGCACTCCTGGGTTAATGTTATGCCACATTCAGTTATGTTTTACTCTCCCTCATTGTTCATAGAGCCACTGTAACTCACTTAAGATTTCTATAAAGGTCATCACAGCTTCTTCCATCGGTGTTTGACTACTGAAGGTTTGACACTTTATAAGGCCTGACCCTTTCTAATTTCATCACTACACAGCTGAGAGAGAATCTGTCTCTCTCCGTATCGGCCCTCTTCTCCTTCATTATTGTCTTCCTGTCAGTGTCAAGACAGACACCCAGCGCAGTGTAAATGTCAGAGCTGTTTGTCATAAGTGAATTATTAATGATGACACGCTGAAAAGCCATTTTCCACACCACAAAACCATGTGTCTGTCAAACAATATGCTGAATGGTGAAGGCGGTGCCATTGATAGAGAATGTGTATCAAGGGAAAATTGCAGAGATGTTTGTTCACTCGCGCACTGTGATGATGTTTTCATTTAATTCAAGCGGACATATTTGTTTTATGACAAGGACGTATTTGTTTTTGCTGCGCTTAGGGTGGAGAGCTTCTCATTAAGTGATAAATTGACATACTGCTGCATTCATTCTCTCTCTCACCCTCCATTTTTTGGTTCTTCTTTGCTCTCTCTCTCTCTCTCTCTCTCTCTCTCTCTCTCTCTATCCCTTTCTCTCTCTCTCTCTGTCTTGCAAAATGTTACAAGCTGACAGTGCTGATGACCATCACAGAGATGGAGAGAGATCATGAGTTTCTGAGATGTGTGATCTGTCAGTAGATGATGGTGTTCAAGTTTGACTAAATGTTGCTCTGGGGTGTAAAATGAAGGCAGTGAAGGGATGGGAAAGAGTTTAGCGGTGCAACAAAGAGGAAAGAGACAGCGACAGAGTGAAGTGGTATGAACTTTTTTTGACTGATTTTGTGTGCGTGCCCTCATTTTGCCCTCTTATGTGTGAATGAATGGTTTATATTAAGCCCTCAACAAATGTAATTAATATTTTATTACTCTAATTTTCTGCATTGTTATTCTTGCATAGTGTTTTTTGGTTTTGATGATGAAAGACACTGCAAAGAGTGATGAAATTACTTTAAAAATGGTTTAAGTGACACATACTGTGTAATGCCTGGTTTGATTCCAACTAGAGATCTTTGCAGCATCTTAACTTTCTCCCCAAGTTCCTGTCAATCTCTGTTGTCACCATGAAAGGTGGAAACATCAAAAAATTATCCAAAAAACAAGATCAAAAGTCTACATCCATGCTAGCAGCTCTGTGAGGCTATAATTATGCACAGCAGTGCTTGGAGCTAAATGCTAAAGTCAGCATGCTGCATGCTTGTAATTACAGTGTTAACATACTGATGTTTAGCAGGTATAATATTTACCATGTTCACCATTTTAGTTTAGTGTGTTAGCATGCTAAGAGGTAATCAAAATTATTGCAGTTCATCATCTGGGCACCACTGATGTCTGTACCAAATTTCATGACTATCTCCCAACGGTTTAGATGTCTAAGTCTGGATCAAAGCGATGGACCAACAGACTAATATTGCAATTTTGTGATTTAATTCTACGGTGACGTAAGTTCTTAGTGCAACACCATCAGATGGCCTATATTGTCTCTCTCCACCGAAGCTCCTCTGGGTGTCCTCATTCCCCTCTTCCCCATTCTTTCAGTGTTACATCCTTAAATGTTACTACCATGCATCTCTCTGGGCTCATGCCCCGCTGTGCTGACACCAGCTACGTCTCCAGAGGAAACTCTCTATGAAATATGGCTTCTGGTCCTCCCATGCAGCGCCACATGACGGCAGCACATGCTCTCATTCACTATTGCACGTTCACACACACACACACACGCGCAGCATCCTGTGCAGCTTTGAGTCAATGCATAGAGACCAAATGCATATGGTTTGCAGGCACTTATGTAAATCAACATTTATTATGTGTTTCATAATTAAAGACCACTGATGTGCTGATAACTCACTTGCTATGAGCAATATCCTTAAATAATGTTTCAGGCTCACTGCTGGATGGAAATTTCCAATGAAATTGTCAGTTTATGTCTTTGTCAGTTTATGTCTTTATTCTTGAAGGACGTGTGTGTTAAAAGGTCTGCTGTGTTGTCTCTGCCTCTGGAAAATAAAAACAGAAAGCAGCTTAAGGGCCATAAAGTGAGATCTAAGTTGCACAGAGGTGACTGAATACCGATTAAGAAGTCCATAAGTTATTAGAGACACGTCTTCTATCAGCCTTTATCTTAAAATAAAACACTTTCAGTAAACTACACAGATAAACACATTTTTACTCAATTTTTTTTTTTTACATTTTTACTCAACTTGCTTGCACTTTGTCTCAGAAAGAGGATTATTTGAAGAAGAGATATATTTTAGAGCTCTTCCTGAGCAGCTTATTTTCTGTACAGGTTCTGCTGTGGGAAAAAAAGGCTCTTTAGGTTGACCTCCAACACTGCCCTGTGATATGAAACCATTTAGCACAGGAAGCAATATGACCTGTCAGCCTGAACCACCAGCGTGTGTGCTTGCACACAAATAAATAAAACACTCCTCTGTAATGATGTTTGGCTAGAGAAGTGACACATTCAGCCCCACCTTTTTAAAATAGGAACAGGCTTTTAGCTGACATGAGGAAGGAGGTGGATCAGGTCTTGAACGCTCGTGTTGATTGTCAGTTTGTAAAATGTCAAATTGGAATTGAGAAATCCAATCAAATCATCTATTCCAGAAACTTCATTGCTATATAAAAAATAATTCTTAAAATTTAACGGTTGCTTCGGCAAAACCATTATAATTAATATTTTCATGGCAGGATTTGGTTTTAATATATCCAAGGAGATAACGGCTCTCCTCGTTTCTTTCTGTTATGCCTGTGAGCTGTCTCACCATTTCAGAACAAAGCTTTAACACTTTATGTACTGTGTGTGTGTGTGTGCTGTGTGCATATATGCTGAAATTATTGCTGCCATGTGCTTCTCTGGACATTAAAGTCCTGACACTCTGTGCAGGATGAATGTGTGCCCCTGTCACACACCTTGAATTCACTCCCCCTCCGTTTATTCAAAGCTTCAGATTTAAATATCAAAGATGATTGTGCTGTGCTCTGAGAGTTCAATGCTGTTAGCTTATTGGAGCAAATAATACCTTTGTAGTGCAACAGGATTTCTTTCAGCCACTGATGCTTTCAAGCCAAATGGGCTTAGCAGGGAGCCTTAGCTATATCTAAGTTACCTTTTTTTTTGGCCCCTGTTTTGAGATTACAGTTCAGTGATGGGTTGGGTCGGATGTGGCCAGCATTGCAATCCGCACATTAGCCTCTGTTTGAGGCTAATATTGCAGGGAAATAAGCCAGAGACACGCCTGTAGTGTTTGTGGGAGATATTCATCACATCCATTTCCCCCCCCGCAAAACCAGAGGGAGTGCGATTCTCGCAGCTGTGTGACTTATGTTGCTCCAGGAGGGAGTAGATCTGACAAATGGGGAGAAGGATGCTGGGTAAGCAAAGTGAGTCCTCATCAATATCCAACATAGCAGCAAACTGAGACTTGAGCGTCATGTCTGTGACCTCTAGTGGAGCTGCTGAGAACTGCTCACCTCACGGCAGACACAGGCTCATGCATGCATTCATGAGACAAATGGATGGTGTTTAGCCTGTGAAGTAATCATTTGTCTGTGGTTGTGGTGTCGTTTGAAACGAATGGGTAAATATGTTGAAAGAGGCGTCAGAATCCAGCCAGTGGGATTCACAGGAGAAGAGGAATAATCATAGTGGGGTTTTCTTGAGAATTATTCAGACAGAGGCACAATGAGAACAGGAAAGTGTCACTTCAGATACTTTTTAGGTTTAATATGGCTTAGTCATCCTCACACTGCCCCCCCCTCTACCACCACCCCACCCCTTCCTTGCATGTTAAAACCCCACTAAAGCGAAGCGGTGGCTGAGACTGCAAACATGTGAAGAACTGATGAATCACTCTTCCATCTTTTTAATCTCAAGCCAAAGTTTGATTTGATCCTCTCTGCCTTAAATTAGCGTTGTTAAGACCACCAGAGGGCATTCATAACCCACACGCTCTTTGTGATTCACTGCAGCTTCAGTCGAGCTTGCCTGCACAGTATGTTTTCCAGATCAGAGCAGCTGCCACTTAAGAAGCCATTAGGTAATGATTTGGGGAAATACTGTCATGTGGAGCGAAAAATCAAGCATATCCAATCTCCAGCTGCTGGGAGAATCTGAATAAAATCACAAACACGCACAAAATTATTTCACTGGTGACCTTGGATTTGGGGATTTGTGATAAGGTTTTATTGTTCTTTAAAAAAATTTAGGGCTTATTTCCAGTGTCCCTATGCCAAGTTTGAGTACTGATCCAGCCTTTCACTGAGAAAAAGAGGAAAATATAAACATAATCTCTGAGTTATATCTCATATTTAGCCCAGTTTTTGGATTTATCAGAGGTTTGAAGAGGTCAAGATGTCGGATATGGGGTAAATCCAGAGGTCCCAAACCTTTTCACCTGACTCTCACATCTTCTCCTCTACTTTCCTTTCCTTTGCCTGCTTCATTCATGCATACTGCATACTACCTGGCTTGTCCCAGGTCAGGGGTACCCAGTCATCCACCAGCCCTACCAACCATCTGCTTATGATTAGCCAGCCCTCGCACACCTCTGTGGAAAAATTTATGCCTGTTGACAGTATTGATCTGTTGGGCTGCCAGGTTGATTATTAACACTCTTCTCATTCACTCTAATTTTGAGCAAGAGTGATATATGAGCTAATGGATGGTTTAATTTTAAAAGTAAATGGCTGCAGCACCAAGCAGTCTCTGCAAATTCTTTATTCATGGATTTTTTAAAATTAACCACCACCTGCCTCCTTTTCACTATGTTATGATGAATTTCCATCTGGATTTCATGCTTTCTTTCTTTTGGGTTTTGCACCATGTTTTTGAAATGTTTGGACTAAGAAATGTCTCTAAACCCCGGGGCAATCATTTCGTTTAATAGAATTCTCCAAACCACCTAAATGTGTTATTGCCACTGTACAAGCAAACTACATTTGATGGAGCTTATTCTTCGAACTTAAAAGATCTTTCCCATTCTCCTCAAGCTACTCTCTGGGCCTCTACATGAATTCATGAATTTAGGTTGCTGAATAAAATAAAATGCTTTCATATTTCCACAGCTATAAAAAACTTGCCTTGTTATTGAAATATTAAATGAAAATTAGTGATCAGAAAGTCTTTTATTTCCAATGGAGAGGCAATGCAAGTTTTGTTTCATTTTCACTCCATTTTAAATATACAGGGAATTAAAGTCATGACCGAGTCATCTAAACATATCACATCATTTAGATAACCACTGAGCTAAGATAGTTATACAGCAGGATCAATTGTTAGATGTTTCCCTATTCTACTAACTCTTCATTTGTCATTGTTTTGTTGATATATAGGTGAATTCTGGAGATTCTGTAAAATGATCTAAATAGGATGTTGAATTCCCATTAAATAATGTAGTACCTCTATTAGTCACTAGGTGGAGATAATCTCTCAGTAATCTTACTGCCCACCACTCATGTTTTTTTTTCAAGGACAGGATTATGCAGAATGAGATAGGTTTATATCAAAATGTGACAGTAATGTTAGTGCACATATGAATTAGTGTTAGACAACATACAAAGCTAATTTTGGCATATTACTGAATTCAAGTTTTGATGCGAAGTGTAAATAAATAAAAGTAACTTAAAAATCAGCTTTTCTCTAGACAGGACAAATATTAGACAATCCAAATCCAAGTTATCACTGTAAAATGGGTTTTTTATATTAGAATTATTTGTGAACACAGTAGTCTAAAAGCCAAACCCTTGTATTTGAGCATATTCATTAAATAGAACTTCAATTATGCAGTATATATGAATATAACTGTAATTTTAAATGATTTAAAATCATGGCTTTTATGAACTGTCATTAGTTGAGCTTTGTTTTTGTTTTTTTTTGGAAGAATTTAATTTTCTCATGATCTAAATGCTGTTTTTATGGGTTTTTCCACCCCACAGTTATCATCAGGTTGAATACTAATATGCTCACCTTAACATGGGCAGTGTGCTGCCAAAGACTGCAGTGCAGTGTTTTTATTTTCTGCTAATCTTTCTGTGTAAAGCCTGTATGATTTCTCAAAGACATCAGGTCAGTGTGAGGCTGATTCTCTTCACCACAGTGGATTCAGTGCATGCTGTGGAAATTTACTGAAAACAGTCATCTCCAGCTAATGTCATAAAATCCCAAAGCACCCTCCTTCATCTTTTTAAATTAAGTTGCTTAAATTAATGGGACATGTCAGACAGTCATATAAATGTCAGTGTTTATGTTTGTTTTTCTATCTGGTTGATGACTGCAGCAGAGCTTTCACCGCCCAACTGTTGCTTTAACCACTCTAAACTTGCAATATGGCAGAAACCAGGTTAACAACATGCTTGTGGACAGAGTAATTCGTCTGCAGACAACAACCATAACTCCACTTGCCCGTGGGGAATGATGATTTATATAGGTTATTCCATAAAATCTAGGGTTACAGCGACAGATTCATGGGGCTGAGAATAGGGGGCATGTCAGTTCAGTTGCTAGGAAACAAGTGGGAGGAAGACAACAGTGGAAGGCAGAAATCTGGGTTGGGTAGAGAGAGGGGGAGAGAGAGAGGGTAAGACAGCTGGAGAGATAGAGGAGGGTGTGAAAGAGAGAGAGAGAGTAAGACAGAAAGAAAGACAGAGAAATCGTGCTGCAGGGTAAATGTGTTTCATCATATTTCCTTCGGGTGCTGATCAAGGCCAGGAAAGAAATCAACAGTGCTGCTATTTCCATGCAGTGTTATTACAGTGAGATGACTATTGATTCAGCCAACCCAACTTGTAATTATTCCTGTTTCTTTGATCAAAAACAGTTTCCAAATGTAAAGCCCAGAAATTTAAATGGTGGTTGAGCTTGTACGGCTCATCGCTAACACACACCCAGACGCATACAAACAGACACAAAACGTCCTCTCATGTTCCAACCATTACCATCTCAATGAAGCTAAATATAGTCCAATCTGCCGGCCCCCTTCATCTCGCCACATCAATAGGTCTGGCTTTGTCGTCTGTCTGTCCTTCTGTGTTTGCCCCCCCGAGCTTTTCTGTGCCACATTGAAATCTGGGCTCTGGGCGATGGCACACTGACCCAGCACAGCGGTTATTTTTGGGTAACTTGGTGGGTTTAATATGTGTTTTTGTAGGTTTGAGCGTCACCCAATATACAAAGTGATTAATGAAAATATGACTCTCGACACCGTATGTCACGTAGATGTTACAGGTGAACAATATCCACAATAATACATTTTAAGTGGTAAAAGCTAATTACTTTTTATCATTATTTCAATACAGTTGTAGCAGTGACTTCAAACATTTGTTCATCCACGTCTCCAACTGTGCACCATACGCATTTCCATCACAAACAAGGAAAATAGTCCCCTCTATTTCAAAAATTTGTCACTATGGTTATGTTTTCACTCATATGAATTAGACTGTCAGACATTCAGCAGCTTACATCAGCTGTGCTGACAGACTGTGTGAACAGATTGTTTTTGTGCTGATGCAGTCCTGCATTTTCCACCAGTCTACGATTACTGTGCTTTCAGCCACATCTATGAAATAATATGCAAAAACAGACTTGATTTTGGTCCAAAACATAATGATATCTTTCCAAGTTTTAAAAAAATCTCATTAAATTCAGCTTAACGTGGAACTGAATGAGATTATGTTTTTGGATGTAACAGCAAGATAGCAGAGAACAGGCTACAGTTTCACACCTCTTGCAGCTCATTTATGGTTCATTTTGTGGCTAGAGACAAACACACACTGCCCTGTGAGTGCAGTTTAGCAGCGTAATTAGCAGTGTCTACCTCTCCTGTGATCTCATACTTGTATTTTAGTGAACATTGTGCAAATACCAGAAGGAAACATGAGTGTATATAACTTCTCTGTCTGTTCTGGGTTTTGTGTTATAAAATCTCTGCCTCCAAAGAGCAGGTGCAAATTTATACAGGTATGAGAGAAGCCTAGGTGAGGAAGAAAAAAATTTAATCAACTAGTATTCTTCAGAGACCGGCACTGAGAGGGAGAGATCAGTAGCTCATAATAAATGAACACAATATCTGACTGTGTTAGAACACCAAACAAAGAGCAGACAGGGAGTTATGGCTCTGTGGTCATTAATCCTCAACTTGAAGCCAAATTTGATTTTCATTGAGTTGCTGGC
>BRZM01000214.1:0-10593 GCA_033238685.1 Lates japonicus | reverse complement strand
CATTGAGAATTGATATATCATTAAAGCTGTGTAAAATCTTTTTCACCCAATAACTGAGGATGCGAACCGTTTCTTCAAATGTTCTAGTTTTACCTTTAGTTTAAATTGTTGCACATTTTGTAGGAGTGGTTATTGCTTTATCTCACATTAGAGACCTTATTTCTTCTCATACTGAGTTATAATAATGTTCTCTTGTTATGTGTCTTGCACTTCTTCTTTGCAGAGTATATGTGGTCCCTGCTGAGTTAGCACATGTCATGTCATGAAACTGAAGTTGTCACAATGTTTCTGAATCTGATATTTTTAGCAGACCACATAACACTGAGCTGCACGATGCCTTATTAATGTGTCATCTTCTTCTCTGCTCCAAATCCACGTTGGACTAAGTTTCAAAAATTCATACAAACAAGCCTCAAACCATACTGAACCAATCCAAAATCCCCTAAACTTAAAACATACAAAGGTGTAGGCTGCAAAAAAGCTGGTTTGTTGTCATTTATTTACGAGTTTATGTAGACAGAAATGGGTTAAACACCGCACTACATCATGTAAAAAGTTCAAGCTCTTGCAGAAAGGTGGAATGAACTCTGAGAAAAGCCATGCGAATTCACCACACAGGAGCTTGGTGGGAATATGTTGACAGCTGAGTATGAAACCTGTTTAAATGTTCACATATAACAACCAACTAAACATGTTGAATTCACATCAGGTTTTAAATATGATTATTTTTTTCCCCTCAGGGTATGTAGCTAATTTAGTTACAAGACTATTAAGCGACGACGATGATAATGACCAGGTTTTGTATTCAAGCCCGCCAGGTATCTCCATTCACATGCTCTATTTTTGAATTTAAATCTTTGTTCACACTTCAGTCCTGTGGCACTAAGTCCCATTACCAGAGCAGGGGCTGTCAACCTGCTGTCATGACAGCAGGTAACCTTGGTAACCTTGCATTCCTCTGCTAGATTTGTGCAAGCTAGACATCTCTTACAGCCAGGAGATTTTCCAAAACTTACACCATGATCTGCAGTGTTAAATTAGATGCCAGTTCTTCAGCAATATAACTTTGTTATTGTGGTTATTGTTATTTGAATTTGTCTATCTAAGCTGCTGTTTTTAATACAGTCAGCCCACAATCTAGTCTAAAAGTTTAATAGGATTTTCAGCTTTTGCTACAGAATATGTTAGGATTTCTATAAACTTATAAGAAGACTGTCTTTCTCTTCTTTGAGAAAAGTTGAGTTCTTTTTGGATTTTTCACACTTCTCATGGTCCTTTTTGAAATATGAGTTTATTCTGTTGAATCGTATTGGTCTTTTAAAGTTTTTATTAGATTAACTTTCTCCTTTATAAGTACTACTCGTAAGCTGTAGGAGTCTTGTTACGTATTGAAAATTTAACATGATTAAAATGGATTTGCAGGAAATCAAAAGACTGACACATCACCAGATCCTTTTATTGTAGCTTTAGTATCCAACTTTTTGAGTAATGTCATTTCAAATGTAATCAGTACATTTTCACACCTTTAAAAACAAACTGGTTCTATGTTTTTATAAGCTGCACTTTATAACTAACTAATTCACTCATTAATGGTAAATAGATTCATTTACTAATGCTGTTTTATTCATGATTTTTCACATTTTATCAAACGTTTGAACAAATACAAAAAAAAGGATCACTTCATTTAACAGCAGACCTGTCAGAAATAAACATCAGTATACATGGGGGAGTTGGGTTGGGCTCTCTCAAGCTGCAGCCAAGTGAGCCATTGTTGTAGCCCATTCTTCATAAGGGGGTGGACACTTTTTTCCTCCAGTGTCTCTCCAGTGTTTTAGAAATGCATGGGTTATTAGAAGGTGAGACACCCATGAACATTTATTACAGGATGGCTAATATTTATTATCAAATAGAAAGAATAACCACCAGACAGAAGTATTTTTTTTTACAACCAGGCGTCAGAAAAAGTTGCTCTTACTAATGGCTTCCAATTGATCTATGATTATTACTAAGATTTATTAGCTGTACATAAAGCCACTAATCACAACTCTAAAGCTTCTATAGGGTGCCTTATAGGAAAGTGGTACCAAGAAACCTTAGTGGTGTCATTGTAAACATACTTTTTTTTTTGACTGTGCTCCAATCAAAGCAGCAGTGACTGGTCAGAGTCCTTAAGCAAACACACTCATGCTGGGTTTACAGCCCTTCAGCCATATAACTAGTGCTTTGATTCAAAAAGGTATTTTTTTAATTAGAGTAAAAAACACTACTGATTCAAAGCATCATGTACACCAAAGAGAGTTTAACTGCCTTCTCTTTGCCTTTTTACAGGAAAGAACCATCATCCTTCCACCCTAATCATCCCTGTTGCTAACACCTAATTACCATAATTCACCCCTCACCTCTCAGCCAAGAAAGCTGTGACTGCTGCTGCACGATCTTTTCCTGGCAGAGAGCAATGTAATGGTATCACTCGCTCACACCGCTGCACCGAGGAAGTGGAAAAAGTAACATTTCTATCACACATAGCTGAGGCTGAAATAACGGAAGCAAGTGAAATGTGATTTTTCCAAAGCAGTTTTTTTTTCTTTGCCTTATAACCGGAGGAGACTGAAAATTTGTATGTCTCCTCTCACCGTGTATAATTAGAAGACGTCAGCTTTCTGCCTGTTATGTGTTCTATTTTTAATGCCCATAATGTGTTGAGCACTAATGAGTTAGAGGCCACACATCATTGATCACTCCCTTCGTCATACCACCATCACTAAATACCCATCAGTGTCAGCAGGGTGGTTAACTCTCTCCCGTTGTTCTTCTTTTCTTCGTCTTCGGTTTCCATCATTGTCACTTTACTATCTCAGTTTAAAATAATACATATAATGGTGGCTGGTGATTTTTGCTTTACACAGAGAGTCTGTCTCAGCTTGATGCTCTTTGAGAATTAAGGCTTTCACTCAGGCATTGTGATACATCCTGCTTCATATCTTTTGGGATGGTGGCTTTTTGTGTAGAGCTCAACTGATAAGGCTGGTCTCATTTTTACATTTTTATTATTGTCAACAAATCAAAAGACCAGAGCCAACAATGCATTTGTCTTTGTCTTGATGCTATCTGACTTTTCCACCTTTTTGTAGCACACAGCCTCAAGCCCACTGTTTCCAATGAACAATTCATCTTTATCTTAAAAATAACAGGCCACAAAATCATTTTATAAAAAGGCTCAGTAATTTCCTAAAACATCTAGACACTGGCAGGATGACTGGAGTAGATTTGTTGGGGACTATTTTCAGTGGCGCATTAATACACATTTATTCTGCTAGTGAGTATTTACAGCAGCAAAAAATTCTACTGTGCCCATGTCCATGATAATGAAGAAACATGTCACCTAATGGAAAGGTAAGGCTCATTGATTGTTTAAAATATAAACATGATAAACATTGTTACATATAGGCAGAAGCAATACAACAGATATATGTATGTACAATAGGTCCCTGGTTTGGCCTTAAATTTAAGCTTAAAGCAAACAAACTGATTCAGGATGAAAATAACAGAGCAGATAAAACAGACAGTGTGCATGTGTATATGTGTGTGTCTGCGTTTGTATTGCTGTACTTGACTGTATGCAAGCACGTACTGTGTAGGTCAGTGGAGGTCTGTGGCACAGAGAAATTCAATATATCAGGCTTTGACTGCACATCGTAGAATCAATTCATTGAGATTTGTTGACAGTAAGAAAAAACTATCACTGGAATTATCCTTTTATTGCTTCCTCTGTAGTCATGTTGCCTACATCTGACAGCATGCATTGCTCCCTGCCCCCTTCCACAGCCCTCCCCTTCACTGTACAACCCCCCCCACACACACACACATCCTCATGAGAGTAGATATGATCACTTCCAGCCAGCACACACTCTCTCAGCAGCAGCAGCACAACTCCCCACCACCACCACCACTATCATGCCATGCAATAGTAGGTTCTGAACCCTGTAATTAGCCCAAAGACGCTCGCTGCTGTCCTCCTGAGTGACTCGCTGGCGCTGGGTATTTCACAACAGGTGTTTACTCCCCTCCAGATCTGTTACGTGACCAGCATTCAGTTTGCTCTCGCCCCCGGGGCGTGACCACGCAAGGTGAGCAACACAAGTCAAAGCGAATATCACAGCGTGCTCCCCCCCCCCCCACCCCCCACCCCCCTTGAGATTGTAGTTGAGCAGTCTAAGAAGGAGATGTGCTATTCCTACAGTACACCTTAAGTATTTTACACTGTTAAACCATACAGTCAGTGTTGGTTGTATTGTCATAGTTGGAGTAACAGGTTTACAGGCTGCATGTCTAATGTTAGTTGGTTTACAAAATCCCCACTCATCATGATGGAGGCAGTTGCATCTAGTTATTGTTTTCATTACATTGGTGCTTAATTAACCCAGTGCATGACTCAGTTTTTCCTTTTCCATGTTTCCCGTCAAGACGCGGTTTGTTTACTATATCTGTGCATCTTAAACTGCTCGGGTAGGGTTGGACAGAGGTTAGGAGAGGTGTGTTGATCCTGTCGCATTGGGAGACACTGTCGTTCTTCTCTCCTCCTGCTCTTACAGTGCAGGGGGGGGGGGGGGTGAAAAGGGAGATGGTGTGTCCTTCAGTATCCCACTGCAGACAAGACGGCTTGTGGATTGTGTTTTCCAGCGCGCGCGCGTGTGACGCGTAGTTTTTCTTCGCCTTGTTTCGGGGAAAATGTTGTGGAAAATGTCAAAGTCCCCCCCCCCCACCCACCGTCGCGCTCTTACACATGCAGTTAGGATAGAGCAGCTTGTGGTATAGGTGGTCAACAGAGGAGAGGAGAGAGAGAGAGGAGACAGGAGTGATGTGCTCTGAATTAGTCAGTGGACTGTTGCTAGTTTATTTAAAAATCCATGGATCAACCTGCTCTTCTCCTTTTCGCTCAGGGGACTGAGGATGGCTGAAGACGTGACCTGTTGCAGCCTCGTTTCTCTTTTCTCTTTTTAGTGTTTTGATGGATAAAACGCAGCGAGATGAAGCAGTTTGCACAGCCTCGTTTAAGGCGACGGATTCACGGTTAAACGAATTACCTGTTGGATTTGTGTGCTTTATTTTACGCAGAGCGCACTCGATAAGGGATCGACGTGCTGCTTTGACCGGGCTCTTCCGACTGGACAAAAATTCGTAAATGTTTATGAACTGATTTTGAAGTTTCAGGACAGCGAAAGCGGTGTTTTTTTTTTTGTTTTTTGTTTTGGAGATAGAAGTGACGATGGACTAAAAACAAAAACAAAAACAGACAAACAAACAAACAAACAAAAAAAAACTGGTCAGAATCTCGCCACTCCGCCTCGGTCACACCGAGCGCAGCACCGCGCCCTGCTTTCTAGGAGACTATAACCTCCTTTTCCTCCTCTCCTGTCTCACCCCTGTCTCTCCCCCACCCTCCACCGTGTGGTTTTGCTTTGGACAGAATGGCCCGGTTTGGAGACGACGTCCCGGGCTTGTTGAGCTCAGGGGATGGAGGGTCCGAGCGCAACCGGAACCGCGATGGGGCGGCCGTGTCCACAGGTGGCATCTCCCCAGCCTTCAAGCAGACCAAAGCGCAGCGTGCCCGCACCATGGCCTTGTACAACCCCATCCCGGTCAGGGAGAACTGCTTCACCGTCAACAGGTCCCTCTTCATCTTTGGCGAGGACAACGTGGTCAGGAAGTACGCAAAGAAAATCATTGAGTGGCCATATCCTTTTCTGCTTCATGGTGAAAATGAAGCGAGGTGTCACGTAGGAGTAAAATACAAAAGGTGGGTGAGCTGTGCACCAGTTGGTTAACAAACACACATACAGAATTTATTTCATAATCTTCTTATGGCCCCCGAACTGAATACAATTTTCTCACATTTCCACACGTGCATATGTTTCACAGTCAAATTCTCTTCAGTGTTTTTGCCCGTTTAGTTTCCCTGTGTGGAAATTTCAGCACCATGGACAGCACACATAGGACAAAATTCAACCACCACCACCACACACTGAAAATCGTTTGAGAGATAAACTACTTTTTTTGGTTCATTAATTGATTGATTAACTAAAATAAAATCCAATGTAACACCACAACAGGAAATTAGGAAATGATAAAATAGAACAGGACAATAAATAAACATACACTAAATCTGACCTTTTGACCTTATTATTTTAGTAAAACAATAATCTGCAATTGGATGAAATCACATATCAGTTTGACATAGGTTATAAAAATAGCTTTATCTAGACAAAAACTACTGCAGAAGGCGGAGGAGTTGTCAGTGGAAAGTGGATTAGAGGAACAGAGAGGAGTTTCTCTGTGTATGGCTGTAAATATTTTCTGTCAACAAAGGGCTGTGCAGACCTGCTGTTACCGTCATGCTCGCTGTCTCTCCTGATGAGTTCTGTACAGTGGGTATATCAAACTCAGCCAGAGCTGCTTTGATTGGTTGATTAATCACTTAGTTGATGGACAGAAAATTAGTCAGCAACTGTCTCTTCTTCCCTGCTGCGAGGATTTGCTGCTTTTCTCTGTTTCATATCACTTTAAACTGGATATCTTTGGGTTTTGGACTGCTGATAGGACAAAACAAGATATTTGAGGCTATTTCATTGGACTTTGTGAAATTTTGATAGCCATTTTTTTGTACTGTTATACATTGAGTTGTAGCCCTAACAAGCCCCAGCCCTATCTATCTTGCATAACACTTATATTAGTTTTCATCTGTGCTGTTATATCAATGATTATTTGGCAGCTCTTTCAACCCTAATGACTATAGCTCCTCTATTACTGAAAAGGCAGAGACTGTGTTTCCTCTGCTTGTTGCTGAGGAGGGCGACCACACGCAAATGTCCATTGGTGGCGTGTTTGTGCTGCTCCTGTGCAGCTCACCAGGTGTCCAGGCCAGGTGTGGCCTCTTCACTCCTATTGTTCTGCTCCATTCAACAGCTTCCTGACTGACTGACTGGCCCTACTGCTGATTTAGGAAAAAAAAAAAACCCTAGTAAATAGAATGAGTATGCTTCTATTGTTGATCGCTGTCTATTGTTGTTTTCTCTGGGTTTGCCCGTCCATTGAGGTGACTAAAAATAGAAACGGGATGAATTTCAATCAACAGCTGAGGAAAAAGGTTTGAAGTGCATGTGTGCTGGTTATGGTATTACAGATATTTCAGGGCTCCAGTGGTTAGGTCATTACCAATAATGATACTGTAACAGCACCTACAGACACATATACTCTATGGTAAAAATACAATTGGCTTCAAATCAAAATATCATGTGTGCTGTAGTGCCCAGAGGGAAAGCAGCCAGACTGAACAACCTCCAGGTTAATGTGCTGTTGTGGAGGGAGTGTCTCATTACATCTAATGAGCTCCACTGTATCTGATTAACAGACATTAACAGGAATTATATGTAATGATGTCTGATCGCTGTGTCATGTGCTATTACAACTAGTCATTACTCACTGAGTCATACTATATTATATTGTTTGCTAATATGGTTTTGAAGGGAGTGATGCTGAGCTGAGTGATGTTGTGTTCTGGTCAGTATCTGCTGTGGTTGTGATGAGTGGCTCATCGTATTTAGAGTGTGAAGATTCATGCACAGCAAATACACAAATAAGCAGCAAATATCAACACCTACTGTACATATAAAGACATTTAAACATGTAAACATACTTGTGAGGACCCTCATTGACAGAGTGCATTCTGCAGCTCTTATGCTTAACTAAACTGCCCTTAGGCCTGCAAGTACAGTGGTAGTACGTTATTTGCTTTTTTGCTGAGAGACTTAGATAAAAAGATCAATACCACTCTCACATCTGATAAGTATGAAGTTAGAGCGAGTAGCCAATTAGCTTAGCTTAGCATAAGGAAGGGAAACAGCTAGCATGGCTTTGTCCAAAAGAAATAATTAACATATTTTGTCTCGTCTGTTTAATTTGTACAAACATCAAGCTGTGGTTTTTACAGGGGGTTGTTACCTGGACTGCTTCTTGGCCGTGAGCAGTGACTTTCTGGAGTCTTGTCGTCTCTGTAAGGTTGCCTGGCAACCACCAGACACCAGCAGATGCCGTCTTTAGCATGAGTACATAATTCACATGTGTATGTTATTCACGTGTGCTTCCAGGTTGTAATTTTAACAGAGTTATTGTGCACCAAGAGACGTGCAATAGGATCAAAAGCTCTCAACTTTCGTCCATTACCTACACTCACTTTTATTAAGTGAGTTCACATTGTGGGTTGACAAGGAGATCATTTATAAAGTGAGTACAAGTAATGGACCATGTGCAGGATTTTTTGTTTTCTATCTATTGCCATGAGTTTGGGAACTAATTAAAGGAGCAGACTTGGTCATGTGAACCTTTTTTTTTTTTTTTGCACTTTTTTGCACTTTTTTAATCTCAGCTCTTATCCTAAATTAGCATAAACCTAATATCTGTCACTAGTCCTAAAAGTCTAAACCCTAAATAGACCTGAAAGAAGTGAGGACCACCTGAAGTATCCTTACTTTCCTAAGATGTCCGAACTCTGAGCCACAATGTTCAGTCAGTTTATCAATCCATTTACAAAATTAAGCAGCAATTATTTTGATAGTCAGATGATCATTTTAGTAATTTTTTAAGTGGAAATGGTAAACATTCCCTGGTTTCAGCTTCTCAAATGTCAGGATTTTAACTTGTCTTATACAGTAGTAAACTGAATATCTTTGCTTTGGACTGTTACATAAGATATCTGAAGATGTCACCCCCAACTGTGAGAAATTGTAACTGACATTTTCCACTGCCATTTTGAAGTCAAAACAATTAATCGAGAAAATAATTGCAAGATTAATCGATAATGGAAATAATCGTTAGTTGCGGCCCTTCTCTCCTGGGTCTAAAAACGCAAAGTGGTCCTCACAGAGATGTAAGTACAAGGGCACAACACACATGCACACACACAATCTCTGCAGGACATCTCGTAAAGGTCAGTCTTGTGTTTGGAGCACAACTTGGTGCTGTCACCTCGCTGCAAGAGGCTCTTTTTTTCTCTGAGTGCTCAATTAACAGGAGATGATCAATCCAGGAATTATCCAGAGGCTTCTGTGGTTGGGCGTGTTAACACTGGAGCCAGAAAAAAAACGTGTGGGTTTAGGAGAGCATGTTACACTTTGTTTTAATATTAGTTTGACTACATATTCTCTCCTATATCCCTTTGTGCAAGTTCACAGGGAGTCAGGGATGAATAAATGGGTGTGCACATGTATGAGTCCGACTGTCAGTCTCTACCTGCTTGAAGTTGCAGTCGATGGAAGCTGATGGAGGCCTGGCAGGGAAGAGGCAGGGATAATGAAGCACACGGCCTGAGTTTAGTGTGGCAGTCCTGGTGAGGACTGGCAGCTGCTCCTTCTGTCTGATCCCCACTGGGATCCCCTGCGGTGGGAAGTTTCCCATTGAGAAGGTACACTTCTAAATAATTGATTGTTGGTTTTATTATAGTTTGTTTCATCAGGGCACACAGAAATAACCATATGAGAGTAGAGCGTGCTTGCTGGCTGTCAGACACATAGGTCTCCCTCAGAGGCCTAACCAGGATTTAAAATACATACACTGGTAATTTAATTAAGTGAGCATTTTAGGTGAATTCTCTGCCTATGCCTCTGGAGTCAACTTAAACTTCAGAGACACCATTAATCCCCTCAAACTAAATTGCATCCTTGCATGAAAAATGGAAATGGAAAATTACCAAGGAAATAACCCCTGTGTCCCCAGTGTAGTTATGGTCCTACTCTCATTTATTTCCAATTATAAAAACAGTTTTTCCGCTTGTTGCTCACTTTTTTACCTCTTTAATGAGAGCAGATTTTGAATGTCAGTGCAGCTGAGGGATATGAAAATAGTATAAGTGGCCATGCACAGTATAAACTACTAAACATTTATCCTAAGGATTGGCCACTGAGATGTATTGGTGATCTGAAACTGAAGATAGATTGACCTGCTGATGCAGCAATCACTTAAATCCATTGAGTTCACAGCACCTTTATTCCTAGTCATATTTTAATTACAGCGCTATTTGAATTCTCAATAGAGATTTAAATTGTACTGTATCAGTGTTTTCATTCTTCAGGCTTAAGCAGAGCAGAGCTTAAATGCTAATTTTACTCCAAATGGAGATCACACCCCTGGCTTTCCTCTCTGTTTGTATATTTAATGCTGTTCTCCTCTGGTGACACACACTCTTAAACACACATGCTGCAGATAATTCACAGATTTCCAATAAGCCCAGCTCAGATGCCGATGATTCATTTTGATTTTCACCTCAGTGTAATAATAATCACAGGGGCTTGGACCCAATCTGGGCTCAAGCGTATTCACAGACGCACAGGGCATCACACCCTGTCTCCATGTCTATTTTTACACGCATGTTTGAGGAATCGAGGCAGAGCGCCAGCGTCACTGTGACTCACAGGATTGCTCACGAGACGCCTCGCTGCTAAAGCTGGTAGACGATCCATGATCCACGTCACACACCAGCTGACATCCTGGACTGGGGGGGGGGTTAGTTAAAAACACTTGTTGAGTGCATACCTGAGGGTG
>BRZM01000213.1:49238-107178 GCA_033238685.1 Lates japonicus | reverse complement strand
GTGGCGGAGTCTTTTCTTAAAAGTGCTAGCTCATTAAGGAGTGAGAGTGTTTGGATATGCGTAGTTTGTATTTTTAGTGTGTTTGTTTGTGCCGCTGTGCCGGGGCTGTGTTCTCAGTTCACCATGTGTATCTGTGTGTGTGTGTGTGTGTGCATGTTTGTGTGTGTGTGTGTGTGTGTGTGTGGCATGTGTGCATGTCGGGTGTAAAGCAGAGGTAGGAACAGTGCTGAGTCTGATTCTTTCTGTTCCACTGTGGCGTTTGGGAAGCACAAACTTTATTCCTGTATAGCAATAACATCTGTTTACAGTGTTGAACATACTGAACACCAGGCGAGGTGAAACAACAAGATGTTTAAAAATCTTACTGCATAATGTAAGGATGTGATGATACAGTAGATGCTGTTGATTCAAACTTTGTTGCAAACCCACTTTCTTATTATAGGCATAGGCAATAGTGATAGTATAGACAAACATGTACTTATGTTGTTTTTAGCACTGAAGAATGAACAGTGACCTAAATATAATTAAAGACAAAAACCTGACAATATCATTAATAATGTTCTAAAAGTTTTATTCACGGAGATGGAAATGTGAACATATAAAATAACACAACAACTAGGCAAACGTGATATGATGAAAAGCTTCAGAACAGCTACTAAACAGTAGCTGGACAAAAAAAAAGTGTTAAACTGACCTCAGTCGTTCTTTTTGTGAATGCCCTTCACATCCATGAGAACAAGATAGGAGAAATTTATGAATTTTGATCTTTCCATTTTTGTTCATACATTTTCTGGATACAGTGATAGGGAGAGTTTAAACAGAAATCTACAGTAATCGAATCTTATTAACATGTGCTACAGTGGTGTAGTGACAGTTATCACTCACTTTAGCATATTACAGAGTCTTTTGTATTATACTCCATATTATTTTTTTCTGTCTGCATTAAGAGAAAAAGAGAAAAAAGTACTTTTTTAACCTCGTATTTAACCATTTGTCCATGTCCCTCCATCCTGGGAATTGCTTTTAAATTACTGTCTGTCTTTGACAAAATACCACACAGTGCGACGATGGGAAGTATTTCTGTGACATGGCATCATTCACAAAGGCGGGGACACTGGAGCAGCAGTAGTCTACATCCATGCTACAGAGAGTTCACCTTTTTAACAGTCATGTTTTCTTTTCGTTAAAGACAGCAGGTGTCCAAGGAAATTTAAAAAAAAAAAAAAAAAGGAAAGGAAAGGGAATCTCTGCTGTTGAATGGAACTTATTATTGGAGAATTTCAGTAGTGAAGGTAGTGTTTCACAATGTTATTAATATTTTGACATGTGTTATCCTCCCCTCTAATATTTCAAAATAGTAAAACCACAGGAGCGAGTTTAATGGTAACATTTGATGTTTAATGATAATATTTGAATTAAAGTCTCAAACCTGAACCCAAACCCTCACTACACACGTGAAAATGGACCTATACTGGCACGGACATGTAAATAACCTCAGGTTCCGTCGGGTTTGGGCCAAGTTAGTGACCAAACATTAGCGAGCAGACTTGAACTGGATATATCTGTGTACCCAGTTGCTGTCACCTTATCTCCTGACAACAGATTACATTACATACCCACACACAACACACACTTAGTCTCACACACACACACACACACAAACCAGGAAGCTTAGCTGCCCCAGCTCAGTTCTACACCCCAGCAACAGGCTGGCAGCTCCCAGTTCTGAGGTCTGTCCCAGTGTGAATATGTGTGATTGTGTGTGTGTGTGTGTGTGTGTGTGTGTGTGAGAGAGTCTACACCATGAATATTTCAGTCTTGACCCAGTTCCCCCATGCCAGGGATGTCCTGTCTTCACCAGAGGAGACGTGGTGTCATATATTCCAGGTGGTTAACTGAGTCACTGTGCACTGTGACATTTCAACCCACTTCCACTTAATTCATATGCAATCAGAATTATACATCTACCAATACTGTGCAGGCCTGTTCAGTGATGGATATTCATCATGAACAAAATGCTTAAAAGTGACTTAAACTGCATTCTTATAATACACAGTATAGATTAGTCCTTTGATTTATGTAGTGCATATTTGTAAACTAAGAGACCTACTGACTCTCCCTGAGTTCTGAGACCACAGGCTGGGGGCAAAATATGGACACATTCTTTAACTTCCCAGTGCCACAGCCACAACATGGTTGGCAATCAAAGAAAAGAAATGGAGATGTTTTATGTCCATCCCAGCGTGCAGAGTCTCCTGGAAAGAGCGTAGTAGTAGCTGGCAGGCTCACTGCTCCGGATCGAGACAGGACTGCTTTTACTGCTGCTTGTGGACGCCTCCTCTCCACTGTGTTATTTTATCCTTCACTGAGCTCTGTTCATTTGTTGTTCATTTGCTCTGCTGTGTTGGTTCAATAAATCTTATATCATCTTTGTCCCCATTAAGTAAATAGCCAGCTCTTTGCCAGGTCTCCAGGCGGTATGTCGGGCTTGTCCTCGCAGCACAGTTCTCTGTCTCGCAGGTCACCCAGAGCTGGTACTGACGGACAGCGGATCTACAAAGAAATGAAATTTATATAAGAACATTACACACGAAAATGATACAGCATGTTTTAAAGAGTGCACACCAGCATAGACAACGCACCCTTCCCCTCAAACTCACACACACACACACACAGAAACAACAAATACAAACACACACACAAAAACACATATATGCTATAGCTGACCTGCCATAAGCTCCATTTAGGTCACAGTCTGCCTGGCCACAGGTGGTCTTCCTGTCACAACCAGTGGACCATGACTATGGAGGATTAGTTGGAAAAGGTACAGAACCATAAGACACAGTTTATATATGGCGGGAGCTAAAGTTTCAATGAAAACGAGAGAAACGTGATATGATCTGAGACCTTATTGTACATTGTAATCGGAGGAGAGGAGTCTGAGTTTCTCTGTCCACCAGACTTCTGCAGCAGAGGGTGCCAGGCATGCTAGGGAAGCTGTCACTGCTCTCACTGCTGACAACCCCGGTGCCACCCGCCTTTGTTTGTGTTTTATTCCCCTGCTTCCTCGTCATGGCAAGCTGCTATGTGTCCTCTCCTCATCACCATCCTTCTTCTCCCTGGTCTCTTCTCTCACCTCATCGCCTCTTTTTTCTCCATGTAAAGTGATTCTCCAGGTGGAGGTTGGCCATTTGGAGGCTTGTGGACTGGTAGTTGACTGGTGCGCGGTTTCACCCTGAACCCATGCTCACCCCAGGGACTGAGGCCCAGTGGGCTCTTGAAGCTCAGCGCTGGCTGACGTCCAGCATCTCCTCATTTAGTCAGACCGCCGCCTGGCCGCTCTTAGCGGCTCCCACCTCCAGACAAAGGCTGCCATGTCCTGTAAATACTGTCAGAAGCAGTGAGGAGCTACACTGATGGCTGATTAATTTGTGCAGGTCATTTCCCTCAAAATTTGGACGCCAACCAGATTTGCCTATGGAAAGCGAAATTATATGACCTTATTTGCCAAGATTCAGCACATTTGTGCGGTCTCTGTTTGGGTGTGTGCAGTATATGTGGTTGTGAATGAGCAGTGCATGACAGTTAGATTTGTTTTCTATGTGCATTGTAATGTGAAGTGACATTTAATCTGTCCCGCCTGATGCTGTGTAATATTTCTGTAGCAATGCATTGTCTGTCTGTGTGTCTGTGTGTGTGTACCTGTAGAGGTGTATATTGTAGAACAGAAGATCACCTTGACTGTGGCTAGTCAGAGAGAGCCGTGGGCACTGAAACTGAGAAGGCGGGGTTGAACTGGCTCTCAGAAGGCCGTTCTGTTCAGCACAGCCGTCTGCAGCCCCCCTTCAGACCTCTCTCTTTTGCCTCTGTCTCTCTCTCACTCACCCACCACACATGCACACACACACACACACATGACACATAAGACAAGGTACTCCTCCAGCTGGGAGAGGTCCCGGGAGGTGCAGGCTCACTGACTGATTAGGTCCCAGGTAGCACTGCCCGAGCTGCTATAAAGCCATAAAGTCATCGACGACAGCCATATGCATACATATGCAAGTCACACACACACAACCACTGCACACCTCTCCCCACGCTTTGTTAAGCAGCATTACGCATTACGTATAGACACACAGACGGCGCATTTACTGTCTCTATCAGACAGCTGCTCATGCAGTCTGCTCACCACTGGGATTTCCCTGTATTGTATATGATATAATGATATTATTCCCTCTATTTGCTGGGTAGTTAGGCACCATGCCAGGCAGCTCACTTATGAAATTGGGGTAAAAGCATGATGTTATTTCAGGATACAAAATGGCTATGGAGTGGGACTGATAGAAAGCCTTACTTGGACTCTCTACTTTTTGTTTCTGTTCCTCACTTTGTCTCATCTTCAGTCCTCTTTTATCATATTTACTTGATCTCTCTTTCCCTTTCCGATGCCCTCGCAACGTTCTTTACAATAGTCTCGCCTTTAACAATAGCTTTCATAGCACCGTGCCCACATTTATAAACCATGCACCACAGTGCAAATCAGGAAGTTACTGGACAATGGTGGTGGCCCCCTCCAATCCACAGGCAGTAAAAACGATAGCAGTCTCTGATTCTATTCTCTGCTCTCTGCCATTTTACAGTCTGTCAGCCTGTTAATAGCTCTGTAGTTCAAAGCTCAGACCGGAACCCTCCAATGCTATTTCCAGCCCTTTTCTGAAAACCCGCTATTGTGGAGGTATAATTACAGGCCTATACGCTGTGCTTAATTCTCAAACAATAGGGTATACTTTTACACAAGGACATGAAATTACTCTCCATTCAGAACATGCTTGACTAGACAACAGAGCTCTTCATGTTCAGAGGACATTTATGCTGTTGTAACGATGCTGTGTAAAAGCCAGACTGCAAGTCTCTCCCTGTTGTTCCCTCTTATTACTACAATGTTCTACAGTGTTCTGCTAACAACTGAATGGTAATAACAACGTGACTCAGGTAGCAGGCTCCTTTCTATCTTTCTCACAGCAATTTGTGAAGTAATCATGAAATGTGATCTGTTGATTCATGCACATGGACACGAATTTTCAATTTTTTCCATGACGTTCAGCATGAATTTCAAATGAACATATTTCAATTTGCGACCCGTTTGTCACAGCAGTTTGTGAAATAGACACGACTTTTAATGTACTGATTCGTGTACACGGACAGGAATTTTTTATGTGACATAAAAGTATTGAATTGTGCCAACTACAGTATTACACTTATGGTTATGTTTAGGCACAGAGGACGTTCACGTTGTTACATTTAAATCTAACAAAACCTCCACCCCAGCCACCTTTTTGCGACTCAGCAGCCATTAATGTATGTGGTACGTAATTCATTCTTTCAAAAAATATGTTTCCAATTGAAATATATTAATTTGAAAAACATGCTGAGTGTCACAAAAGTGTCTTTGTGTGAATGTTTGAATCAATAGTTCTTTCTATTTCTTATCTAATTCAAGTGTCTTGAGAGTAGGTTGCTTTTGCGCTATCTTTGGACATTGTGACTGTCACAGAAAGTTTGGAGTGTTTCAGTAACGCAAATCCAAATTGCAAACATCAGCAAGCCTATGTGGCAGATTCAGCTTTTTCTATCTAATTTCTTCCCCTTTCTCACTTTCATTCATGGAAAAAGTTGATGAAGTTCCCTAATTAATTAGTAACCATGGGCAACCTTCACTGAAATTCATTTTCTCTTTTACTTTTGTTGCTATTCTTTTTTTTCCTCTGTTTTTTCTTCTACTCCAGCTCTGTTGTTCCTCAGTGGTCGTAGCCCTGTGTCTGACAGTGATGCTGTTGTTCCTCCTTTCACTGCTGGCCTCCTTCTCCTCCGACAGGCACCCAGCTCCTGACTCCTAATTGGTGGAAATGCTAGCAGCATCTGGTTCTGGTGAGCGTCTTTGACGACGACGGCGGTTATCCAGCCGTTTGACAGCTGGTTGCCATAACGTCATCACCTTGGCGACAGACTGGACTCTGGCGCTGTTCTGGAGTACCTGCCACTCAGCATTACCAGCCACCCTCACAGAAGAGACAGGGCATTTCATGCATCCAAGAAATGAGGCAGTTTCAGAGTCAAATTTGATAATAAGCTTATTTCAGCCCCCACCACAACACACCACAGCAAACAGCCCTTCCAGCTCTCCATGACTAACCCCAGCCTGTGGGAAAGGGGCTAATATTTTAGTGGATGAATTATATGGCCTGTTAACTTTAAAAGATTCTGTCGACAGTGCATGGTGTCAGTGTGCCATTTTGTATAATGCCATTTCATTTCTCTACTTTTCACTGTAGAATTCCAGCTTTACTAATGATAGGGAAAGCAGAGACCTTGTTGGCCTTGAAAAGGGAACGGAGGAGAATTAAGTCTTTGGGAATTCTCTCTTTTTCCCTTGTCTCTTTTTCAAACCCCTACACTCTAGTCCTCTCCTCTTGCCTCCGCTCTCTTCATTCCCCTGTGGCCACATCCATGGTATTCCAGAAATACTCAGGCTCAGAGCTCGTTTGTGTCGGCCTTTAGTGCAAGATACTTGTGCAAATCCTGCAACTGATACAGTCATTGTTATCTGCCAACGATTACTGTATTTGATGCTCGTGTGCACTGTTGAACTGCTGAATTAGTTGTTGAGACAATGGAATTACAAGAAACATTTATGTCTGTGAGGAAAACAAGCCGACTGTCTTGGTTAGTTATGGTGTGACATGTTAGTGAAATTGCATGACATATCAGTCTCATTTATGGGTATTAATTAGATTTTCCTGCATTTTTCAAAATGTGTTGAAGGCAAAATTTCCACTGGTCACGAAGAGTGAAGAGTACACGTGACACCACTTGCCTCAAGGTGAATGTTCAGTTGATCAACACAATACTTGAGCAGATTATGATTTGAAAATTAAACCAAACAAAATTCAGCTACATGGTCTTATTACCCCTAAACCTCAGATGATTAATTATTGATGGACACAGATTTACGCTGGGATCGTCAGGAGTTAAACAAACAAACAACACATTAGAAAAACTTCATAGGATAAAATAAACACGCATCCTGACTCCTGCAAGATGGCACTCGGTTCCACACATCACATCATATTTGCTGCTATTTCATATCCACGCATGAGCAAACACAGTGGTGGCCATACAGGAGAGGAGGCGGCAGAGGAGCAAACAGCATGAGGGCACCGTGTTCAAACTGTGGTGACCAGTGGCTCCTGCCTGTCCGTGGCCTCGCAGCCCTGCCTCTGCCCCAGTGGCTCAATGCAGGTATTCACAAACGGGATTCCAGTGGCCACCGAAACATCTAAACCAAACGGACACAGTGACTCTTCTAGGTAAATAGCAGGTCGTGCCAAAATCCAAACCGTATAGCCTTTTTTTTTCTCTGTCTCAGTTTGTGGTGCTCTCTGGCTTTGTTTCCCTGTGCAGCCTTCGCCAGCCTAAAATGAAAATGAGCATGCTGTTTAACAGACCTCACAACTCACATCTTGGAATTAAAAGCTCCCAGTCAGTAATAAATGTAAATGCTGCGTTGGCACTATTTTCTTTCAAGAAAAGGAACTAATGATGATTTGGGGGGAGGTTTACTTCAAATCTACGTTTATAAAAAGATTAATCGAATGACATTACACAGTAAAAAAAAAGAACAAACATGTTAAGCAATAGAGAGTAATTTCCCCTCCTTTATTGTTGAATTGTGTAATTATTGTTCTACATTTAGTGTCTCACCTAAGCTGTTGTGGAAGCTGGAGGAGACTTGATGATTTGGCATACTCTTGGCAGAAACAAAAGGCAAACATGGGGCTTCAGAAGAGGCAGACAGCTCATGAGAGAACAAACCACACCACAGAGAGAGAAATCAAACCTAAGCACAGCCTTCTGAAACCAGACAGCCCTATCTCCCTGCACGCCTTTGGCTCAGATTGTTTCTACTTATTGTTTACTTGGCTGTTTGACTGATTGGTTCATTGGTTACAAGCCAGACTGGGAGCGACACGATCTGAAATGACATGATTCACGGTTTCAAGGAGTCATTGTCAGCACTCACAAGTTGGTTTTAATGCTGTTCTGGTGTGTATTTATTAATCGTTGTTGCATAGTTAATTCATATACAGTAAGTAGGCATGTGAATTCCCAGGCGGGCATTATTTATGTTACAACCTAGCTTGATTTATCATCTGTGAAGTGCATGGCATTACTAGTTTGCATATCAGCATCTACGTGTCAGACTCAAGTTCTCTGTCAGTGATGTAAGTGTGACTGTGATTCAGTCAGTCACACATAGAAAAATAAAATACTTACCTCATCAGGGTTGTTGCTGGAATTTCTTCATACATGCTGATTTTGTTGACAGTGGTTTTACTTTTATGTGTAAATATGATAATTATAATTGCAAAGTCAACCTATTTTTTCCCCCTGTATATTTTCTTTTCTTCTGAGTCTATTAAAAATGTGAAAAATATACGTGGAAAAGTTTGAACTGTTAGGTCCTTTTGCCATTTCTTTTTGCCGTGCATATTTGATCAATATGGCAAATTACTGAAATGACCATAATGCAATATTATTACACCTAATGAGGAAATATTACATATTTTGTATATGTGGTGTGTATGAACACATCTATAGAAAATTTGTTTGCAAAATGTAATTCACAGACAGAGAAACACTCAGTTTATTATCTTATCTTAGTATGCAGTGTTACTTATCCAATGTTTTAGAGTGCACTGAACTGTTATAAAGCTCTAGTAACAGAAATCTACATAGACCTTATTGGGGTGATTTGTAAAGGGTTGTATATATATAAAAGGTTAAATTAACGCTAAGACACAGAATACATGAAAGTCAATCATAATTTTACACTCTTGAGACCCCCAAACAGAAGCAATGTGTCATTTTCTGTGGCAGGAACTTTTGAAACATGTCAGTTCAGTTCACATAATATGTATGAATAGTTAAGGAAAAATCATTGAGCTGATAAAACAATGTTAAACATGTTTTTTGAACTGTTGAATGGGGCCCAGGGTCTCCAGGACCCCAAACAGAGCATTAGGGTTAAAGGTTACACCCATTCAAATTAATTAAATAGGTGTTGCATTACCAGGCCAAACAACATCTTTCAAGAATTTATAGAAATGTGTGAACTTAAAGAACTGCAATTGGCACTGGGAATGTAGTTGATGTTAAATCAAATATTTCTCATTAACCTTTCTGCATGATTTGTTGGCTATGACATAAGCAGCGACTGGTGTATTTTTGCAGGAACCTCAGCATCGTCTGGCTACGGCAAGCAGTGGTCTACAGGCTTTCCACATTTATCGAGCATAATTGCCGCTTAAAGTCTTAAATTATTTATTATTGTGAGATCTGACAGTGCTGCTCAGAAGCAAATTGGGATCATCTTCCATGACCACCAAGGATTTGCAGATTGGAGGCAGAACTAAGTTTATTTCCTCCGCTCTGCTTTTATCCCTGCAAACGAAGCGTTTAAAAGGATCACCCGCGACAGATAACCACGTTACTGTACAGACGAATAACGCCGCTGCTCTTAAGATCCTGATTTTGTCTGTGGATTTTTTTTCCCTCTCTTCCCTTCACCCCAGTCTAATTGTGCTGATGCTCTCCCTGTGGGTTTTAATGTTTGACACGGCGAAACGCTCTTAAATCCTCCACACTGCTCCCTCCCTTATGAGGCCCAGTATCTTAAAAGCAAAAAGGATGTATGTCTAATTCACAAATTTATCACTTCGCAAAATGATGCATTAAATGAGAGGGGACACGCTCTGATTTGAAATGCTGACTTTAGAAAAGAAGTTCTGATTTTCAAAATGAGTTTAGATGGGCTCCCCTTCACCCCTCACCCACCCGCTCGCCTCCCACGTCCTCTTGCTTTCTCAGTTATATCACTCCCGCTACGTGAGATGGGAGGCCATGCAGCTCTCTCTTTGTCTGCCTCTCTCTTTCACTCTCACTCTCTGTCTCTCTCACACGCACACACAAATATGTAACACACATTTTTATTGCTTAGTTAAGCTGGTTGTCAATTTTGCATGTGTTTGAACATGTATGTGTTTTGCATGTGTCCTCGTGTGGCTGCATGCACATTCATGCTGCTGTGTGTAGGTAGATGTATGTACACGCTATATATACATCTCTTCCTTTAAGGTTATACTCACATGATCATGTGCATGCAAGCATCTTTACTTTGCGTATAGGCGATAGAGACACTCCCTCTTTCAAAAACCATGACTGATTTTCATTTTACTAGCCTTGAGAAAACAGGCACTTAACATCAGTATCTGCTTGAGGCCAATTTTAAAGATCACATTTGTAACAGACTTCTTCAGTTTGTCTTTGCACTTGATTTTTCATTAATGATGTCTTCACATGAACTTTACACTAGACCCATGTCATCTGTTGTTCAGAGAAAGCATAAAGTTCAGTAATGTGGCCAAAACAGCCAAGGTGATGATGATATCAGCAACAAATGAACTCATCTGTGAAGTCAAAAGTACTACTCTGACTCTTTTTTTTTTTTTTTTACTTTTTAGTTTATTTCTTGTTATTATATTTTATATTCTCAAGTTTGGCATAGACGGAGAAACTGCTCTCTAGAGTATTCTGAGCTCCCCAGAGGCTGAAACCAGAGGAGGCATTTTTGAACGCAGTTCTAACAGCTTTTGAACACAGCTCAACTGGCTGTGAGGCACCGTGGGCTTCCTCTCGACAGGTCAACCTGCAAAGAAAGAAGTTTAAAGGGGGGCGGGAGGGGATCGGTGTAAAAAGAGTAAATGTAAATGTCTGCTCAAGAAGCAGTGATCCCTGGAGATGTGTTAAAACAAGGGCGAGGACTAAACTGATGACAACTTCATCCGCGCGGCCCACACCACGGAGGGAAAAAAGCAAGACACACTTAGTTTTAAGAGCTGCTCTCTTGACAGTGTTAATGACAGTGTTAGGCTACTGGTGAAATCATGAGGGAGAGAAGTCCAAGCTGCATGTTGTGTTCTCAGAGTCAAGAGTTGTGTTTGGCCAAAAAAATATATTATAGACATCATTTTCTTGTTTTTCCTGTGTTATACTCACACTTGCCAGAGAGGTGTTATCACAAGTTAAACATAGACTATTTGAAATTAAAACAACAAAATCTATGTTTTTTTGCCCCATTTCTGTCATGTTACTAATGATGCTAAAATTCAATATGTGATTTTGATAGGATGTTGAAAATGCTGACCATGTAATCGGAATGTTCCTGGTTCAAATCTGGGCCTTTGGTGCTTGTCATCCCTCCTCTCTCTCCCCACATGTCACATCTATATTGTTTGCTATCAAAATAAAAGCATACATGCATGGAAAAAATAGCAATGTCAGGAAAGAAAAAACCTAAAAAAAAAAAACCCTGAAGTATTCTGCAGTAGTCGGAAGCACCAACAATCCCAGGTTTGCCGACGGACATACGGTGCCAGAAGAGCGGTATTTTGTGGCGTTCCTGTCATCTAAATCACACGTTCACAGAGCTAGTCTTTCAGTCAGAAAATCCGAGCATTGACACACAAGCCGCTTGTTGCCATCCTTTTGGTATGGTACACGGTGTAGCCGAGTGGGTCTAATAAATGGCGCTCAGTGTCAAGTTACCAGGCAGCCAGAGTTCTTTGGCCACTCACCAGACATAAAGTTGTAAATCAGAGGGAGTCAGCAGATTACTCAAGCATGGTGCGTGGTTAGAGGCTGGCTGCAGGTGTGTGTTCTCAAACACGAGAGATGGAGGGAGAAAAAAAAACACAGGGAAAGCCAGAGCAGAACTGAGAGTGTACTTGGTATATATGGTCACTTCCCTCAGCTCTCCAGGTGCAGGATCATATTGTTGGGAGAGAACAAGGTCCCCTCGTTCTCAGTTTCTTTTCATAAAAGTACACAACTTCATATATATAAGAGAGAGAAAAATGCATACGCATGTATATGATTCAAAACATGGCTGCTCTTTGGTTTATGTTGTTTTTCACAATTGATTAAGATGCTAGGATGCACAGCCTATATGTGCGTATTTTTGTGTGTATAGTGTGTGTGTGTGTATATCAATCCCAGAGGGCACATCATGCACTGCGTTGCTCGCTGTTTCATCCCTCATTGTATATGACTCAAAGACTACTGTTCCCATCCGTGTTTATGCATCCCTCCCTCTTGATCGCAACAAACACTACCTCATCATTAGACGCAGACACACTCTCTCACACACACATACAGTACATGCATAGAAACATACAAGCAATATACATAATGAACACAGAGGCTTAGAGTTGAACAACATCATCCTGTCCCTGAGTTCAGAAGGTGAGCTTTGACAACAGCAGTTACGAACCTTTCTCCATAGCTATAGTATCAAAGGCCACAGAGAATAATTAAAAACCTTATAACATTAAAAAAAGCTTGGACGATCCAAGATTGTATTTGTATTGCAATAGAGAATACTTCCAGGCAGGTTGAACTGCAATATAACAAACACATGCGCACACAGACATGCAGACATATCCATGGGAATTTCACCTGTACAAGAGATTAGCACTTCTGCTTGTATCTTATAGATTTGCAAGTATACAGGCAGCTGGTGTTTTCTCAACTTTATCTGAGACAAGGAGAAGTGGAAAAAAAAAAAGAACTACACCACCAGTCTCCATGAACCCACTGGGTATAAAGAACGGGTGGGGGAGAGTTTGAAGAGACTGTAAAGGTGAACAGGTGAAAGAGAAAAGCAGACGAGTGTAGCTTTGCCTGCCACCTCTCTGCCCTTCGTTGCTCCCCCCATCCCTGCATCACCTCGCCTCGGGGGGTTGAACAACTGCTCTTGATGGGGGGGCAAGTGTTCTCTCTGTTCTTTCTCAGTGCCTCTGGGTGTACTACCGACTCTCACTACCCTGGCGATCTCCTGCCGCCTCACACTCTACAGAGTTTCGCACACACGGAAACACAAACACACGTACGAACACACAAGCGCTGTGGAAGCATCTGAACCCTCTTCACTCTCTGCTCCCTCTCATCTTCCTATGTGGGGCTCTTTGTAGCCGCTGTGCCTGAGCTTGGTGAGGAGAACAGGGAGAACAAAGCCAGGGATAAAAAAAAAAAGGATGGAGAAAAGAGGACTGAGCTGGTGGTGGAGAAGAGGAGAAGGGAGGGGATGAATGAGAGACAGAGAGAGAGGAAGGGCTAATGTTCAGATCGCATTGAGAGTGTCGCCTGTTGTTGCTTGCACGACGTCGGTCGTCGAGCGTTTGTGTGCCACAGCTTGATTTGGGGGGTTGTCCCCAGCTGCGCATGGAGACAGCAGTACGGAGACGTGGCAGAGACTCTAATTAGACGGGCCTAAGTGTGCTGAACTGAGGGAGAACCCTGGAGCGCGAGCAAAAGCTGCTCAGCCCCCCCTGCAAACAGAGCGGGAGGAGACCCCCAGCAGTAATTACAATTTCTGAGCAAACAGAACTTACCTCCAGGAAGTTTTTTCAATCAGAAAATCCTCTTCACACTCAGGGAGCTAGAGAGGTTACATTGTTAGCCCTCACCATAGGGTCCTTTTAAAGAAGTTAAGCTTTGACTATAGGGGAGGTCATCCTGTTGCGTCTGCAGTAATAGCATGCCATCAACAGTGATTCAGCATTGTTGGCAAAGATACATTTGACACAGCCTGGCTAGGGAAAAATGCAACAACTCAATAAGGATTGTATGAAACAGTTCAATACTCATAATGCAGATAGATATGAACCAGGATTTTTTTTCTTACGCAAATACACACTCAAAACTCACAAATCATAGCTGAGTGCTGAGGACATTAAAAAGCTGTTTGAAAAGGTGCAGGCTGCATTAAGGTGTCAACTTTCCTGCCTGCCCAGAAATTAATGACTGCCCAGTTAACAAAATGAAACGTTGTGAATGTGTATTTTGATGGGATTTTGGTGGCATAGAAGTAACGCAGGAATGATTTTATATGACTATGATTAATTTATTCTAGGAGTAAAAATCTCCATTTGGTAAAAAAAAAAAAAAAAAAAAAATGCATGAGAAATGAGAATATTATGATTTTGTAATATGCTAATGATGCTTTTGACTGAATATTAAGTGCAGTGTCATGAATCAGAAGGATACTTAGAGAGATCCTTGTTTTAGCCATGAAAAGGTTTGAAGATGATGCGTCTACGATTATGGGATGTATTCAGAGTTAGTGTTCAAATATTTGTGTTTATTACTGAACAGCAGTGTAAGTTCTACAATGAATGCAATACACACCGAATTCATAAACACAATGGGGGTGGGATGATGGTTTGTAGCGTGTGTGTGTGTGTCACTGCACTGTGTGTGCATCGTGTATGTGAGTGTGTTTTTGTGAGTGACAAAAACATCCACAGCAAAGGTGTGAAGGCACTCTCACCTGTCTCAAGCCGGAAGCGTGCCAAAACCCACATGCACTCCTAAACTCCTGCACACGCACACACACAAACACAGATGTGTACGCATGCTGCGGCATGTGTCACGGAATACAGATGTGTGAGGTACGACGCTGCATCAATGATCCCACCAACTTCACTCAGTGAATTAGAAAGGGATAATTATGTCGTACTTATTTCTCCATCATCTCTATCTTTTTCACTTTTTAGTTTTTGGCTTAGGTAGTGGCAGTTGTCATGGAGTGCATGTAAAATCATCTGTGCAGGTACAAAATGTCTAATCTATGCTTTTCCTGTTGGGATTAGCTAAGGATGCTGTGGTACGGCTGTCACAAAGTATTAGGGAGGAAAAAAGAGGAACGGGAGCAATATGGGACACCTACAACTTTACTGCCAGACCAAATTCAGAATATATATATATATAAGTTTAAAATCCTAACAACACCTCCAATACTAGTTTGCAGTTTGAGAGCACAGTGGTGGAATTATTGAACAAAACACACTTGGAATGTCATGTTAATGATAATTCTTAATGTATAAACTGAAATTATGCACTTCAGTGATAAATGCACAAGTAACCCTCTTTTCACATACGTTTTTCTGTATATTATTTGCTAACATCTGAAACATAAATTTGTATTAGCTTTATCTGCTCCTCCTCAGTAAACCCACATGCTTTTACTTTACCGCAGAGATGGTAATTACAATCACACTAAATAGGCTTGAACCGTATCAAAAATTAATTAATATCAAATTTATTTGGGTTATCCATTGCTGAAACACATGGTTTTTGCATGCTAATGCCACATATTTTGAAACATTCCTGCAATTCAATTACTTGGGAATATCATTAAAGGCAACAAATTTACAGTTTAATTTGTGTGGACTATTTAAGTCGCTCCAGAGCTACAGAATCCCCTTCCTCTGTAAGTGGATTAATTAATTTGAATCAATAAAGTCTCTTAGTCGGGTTGCACCACTCCCCCCAAAAATAACTAACTCCACACAAAGGCTTATCAGCTGCTGCTGAGGTCCAAGCCCTCGGTTTTCAGCTCAAGAAGGAAGTTTTGCTGAGACAATTACTGGCAGATGACTTTCAGCTTTTAAAATTTGTGCAGTATGATAATTTGTTTGTGCACTTGTTTGTGCAGCATGCTTTGTCTTTTATATAAGCAATATGAAGTCAGTATATGCAGAGCTCTTTGTGTTTACGCAATATAAAACTTTTTTTTTTTTGCATATTTAGTATCAATATATTCTAGTCATAATTTGTTATTTTCAAGTCATTTAAGTCATCATCCAAAAATTACCAAAAAAATCTTAACATATCAAATTGATATTAAAAAAATATAATTTTAAAGAGTGCCAAAACACAGATGGAACTTAACAATGTTATACGGTCAACCAAAGCTGTTAAGGTTGGTGTTAATAATAGAATATTAATATTATCTGATAGTGAATTTCAATTACAAAGAATGAAACAAAATAAAACAATCATACAATTGTTTTATATTACACTTACTAATTGTACTTTCATTAATACTACTACTAATAACCCCATGGTATAAGGTGTGGGGAATGCACAATAATGTGGGATTATCCACTTCACAGTCAGCACATACTCACTAAAACCATTAATATGTATCCATCATACAGAGAAATTTTGTCCTCTGTAGTTTTTGTGATAAGTGAGTAGATAAACAACTGTGGATATAAGCTGAAGCTTCCGTCTTTCCTCCCTGTATTTTATGATAATGTACATGGTGTAATGGAACTATGTAATCATTGTTCGAGAAAAAATGTTGAGACAGTTTTTTTTTTCATTCAATCATGCTTTTCATTTTGTGTCTTAAAATACTTAATACATAATATACACAACTAGTTCAATATGATACAACAGTGATAAAAAAAATTAAATATAACTTTTATCAACAACTGCTATTTGATTTTGTTTTCATACATTATAATCCATGTTATAATAGACAAAATGAACTTAAACAATGAAAAAAGAATATTTATTTTGTTTCTGTTCAGCAATGACATTGCATGACTCTTAATCTCATGGAATTTGTAGTTACAGTAGGTAGGTACAGTAGAAATGTAGATGCAAATGTATCTTAGAAAATTGACTGAAAGACTGAGAACCACTAAAACATGTAGCATGAAAGAAAGAAATTAAGTTAAAATGAGCAATGGAAACTAGTGGAACAGAGGTTAACACAAAAACCGAGCAGGACAGTTGTAATGTGTCTACACAGCAAGTGCTTCAGCTGCATTTTTCAGTTATTCGTCTCATGATGGAACAGGTATGCTCCTATTTTAATCAATCCAGCTGTCTACACAGGCTGCATAATGGCTTACATTTTACTCATGCTATATGCTTGCAAACACAACCCAAAGCGCATTTTTACGCTTTAGGGTCTTCCCTCATTTTTGGGCTTCAAATGCTTCCAAAACCCAGGTGACCTACAACTCAGTACTCTACCTGAACACCTCCAGTGTAGACACAGAAGGAGCAGTGGAGCTACTGCTCTGCTAACATGCTGCTCATGCTAAAGTGTTAGGGTGTCACATTTAGCTCCACCCACCTCCAATTCCACCCCATTCTGGAAGGCTACATCTATGGAAGGGCTTGCAAAGCATGGAGGGAGCAGCTGTCTCAAGCATTCCTATAAAAAATAAAACCAACTCACCCTGAAACTCTATAAAAGCAAAGTGAAAATCCACACAACCTAAATACAGTTCTTTGCCACCGATGAACAAATGTAAGACAGCATTATGTTTGCAGGTGGTGAAGCTCATGCCAAAATTCAGATGTTTTGTTAGCCATCCCATTTCTGCACTTCTTTATGGTTGCAGACTGGAGATTTTACATTGTCATACCCTCTAAACTAAATTTCAATTAGAAAGAGGTGACTTTTTTTCTTGAAATCTGTGGGAAGAAGGTGGACAGAGCTATTGCCTGCTGTAAGCCAAGAGGTATGTTCTGAGAAAAATTACACATTACTGAACCATTAAACTTTTTGATTGGTTGGGAAATAGAATGTTGTTTTGACACAGAGTTGAACTGCAAATTAAGCTCAAGAATATATGGATTAAAAAAATACACCACTTGACAGGTTTTGTGCTGAACAGCAGGAGACCGAGTTGCTAGATGAGTCACTGTGACTACCCTGCAATGTAAAATTCATGTAAAGAACAATATTCAGCCTCCACATGTCAGTGTTAAACATTGGTTTTGCTGTTGCAGTGTCATTTTACATTATTGGAAAAGCATAAAAGTGCCGCGCTACGCCTCAACACATAAAACAGCTCCATTGGATTACTTCACATTTCTGTGTGCCGCCTTAAACTTGTAAAGGAGATCATTCATGGTACATTTGATTCCTACTTTCAATTAAGGATTTAGTACAGCTGTCTTTAAATATAAAGATTATATTGTGTGATTTGTGTCGACTTTCTCTCCTGGTGTCTAAGAGAAAAGCCCAGTTTAGTTTTGATACACACAGGAAAGTGAATCTGAAAATAGTGTTGACAGATGACTCTTATTCATAGCCAGTCAAGGGTGTTTTGAACGGTGTGAGAACAAAATGTACATCAGTGCACTGATGTGGCATATTTTCTGAATAAACAGGTAACAAAATTATCTTACATGCAGACACACATACATCACCACACATAAATAACAAATATGTATGTATGTATTGCATGTATATATATATATACACACACACACACACACACACATACAATACATACTGTATATATATATATATATATGTACTGTATATATGTTAGTTCCTACACTGTGTCTCTTTTTCCCTCCCTCTCACTCCCTCTCATGCTCCTTCCTTCAGCTGTGAGGAATCTGATGCAGAGGTGTTGCATTTCTGTTTGTCTAAATGTCTGTCAGAAGTCCAGTTGGGAAAATCTGAACAGCTACACTTGTCCTCAAACAGAAAGCTGTTCAACAGGGAGAGCTCATGACAGGAAGCATTATTTATCAGATAACACATGCTTGCATGTGTACAGGATTTGAGGACAGGAGTAATGTGAGAAAAAAATTGTTTTGATGAGGGTGAGAACACTGAAGTGATAGGCTTTGTATAAAATCGCCCTAGGCAGTGTTTGTCTTTCTCTCTCTGTCTTTCTTTCAAGGGCTACAGATGCATTTTATACAGCTGTTGAAAATGTGTTACTTTTTCTATTTATTTGTTCCTATTATTTTTTTAAGCCAAAGGTAAAGATATCCCTGGTTGTTTTGTTTACTCTGCAACCAAAACATAGACCTTGGCAAAATTATACTTGTCACTCAGTAATATCAAACTGCCTGTGAGAAATAAGGAATGACACTAAATATAAGATGGAGCATTGGTTTAAACTACTCTAAACAGATGGCTACAAAAGAAGGGGTGTTTTCTGATGAGGAGACCACACGTTTGCCTTGTTAAATTGTCACATATGTGTTGTAGAGCTGCAGCCAATCATGCTCTTTGGAATCTAATCAAACTTGCAAGGAAATGGAGTTCAGAGTGAAAAAAAGATGTAAGAATATCAGTGGATGTCCTCGACTTTCAGAAGGATACACAGACCCTACTGAATAAAAAAATCAAACATGTTTACAAGAAGCAGATACTCAGTTCAAGTTGTAAATTGCTGTAGCTACAGTGACTCTCTGAAGTTAAGTGTTGTGGGAACATCAGCCAAATGTAGTATCAAAAAGTATCTTGAGTAATATCAACTCTTACAAACTAATTAACTGGACAAGAAGAATTATAAATTATAGGTTATAAAAATACAGTTGCACACAATGAATTATTTGTTCTGTTTGATATAACAGATCAATATAGATTGCAGCAGTTTACATAGAATATGAGGTTTTTAAAATTGCCCAGTTTTTGTTAGAGGCTTATCTTCTAGTATACATTTTGACATGGATGGATACAATTCTGTATACCATGTTTGCTTGCTTTCCTCTGTTTTCTCTTGCTCCTGAATGTTATATTAGTAGTGTCATGCTCTTCAGGGTGAGACGACAGTGGTCATTTAAAGTGGAGCTATAACTGTAAAGTACAACACAGTTTAACTGAATTTTATTTCTAATTCAGAGGGAATAGTGTCTCAACAGGACTTATAGTACAGCATCTCAGTCTCATAAAAACCTGCTACCTCCCTTTTCTGCTCATACTGTATCGATGGCTCTAAAGCCAAATGCAACAGACATTCTAGGGAACAGGGTGATATAGAAAATTATGATCATAAAATGGCTTTTTAAAAGTCTTTATACAAGGTTATTGCATCTCTGATCATATATTACACAGTCATTTTAACACAGTGTGCAGCTTTGCATATTCTTTTACAGATATATCTATTTTGTATATTTCTCCATTCATACTTTTAAAGCAGATGAATGTGTCTTGATGTGCTAGCCTTGGCTCAGACTCTCCTTGAGCTGATGGATTGGATCAGGTATTTGACTCAAAACCAAGGACACATGTTCCATTTTAACAGATCTTTTAGATCTATTCTAATGAGTCTGAAACCACAAGCCAAAGCCGTTTGATTTGCCAGCAGAACTGAAGCATCACATTTGTTCATAACAAGCTGCATTAACTAATCAGTCTGTGTGTGTATGTCTGTGTCTTTGACCAATCTTTGAAAATTGCCGTGGCAGTGATTGCCACTGATCTCTTATTTCTGTCCTTGGAGAAGCATTTAAAATCTTATTTACATTGTCATTGCCAGGCAATCACACTGATTACATTTTCATCCCTCCTAATGATGCTTATGAAAGTTTTTGCAGGTAAGTGCTAAAGACACAGTCCCCTTATTTGTTCTACATTGTCACTGACTTGTGAATATATAACTACATTTGAATATTACTGAAAGTGAGGAAATATGGCTGAGGTATCTTATCATGCATTACATTTTTCAATTAATTTCAGTTCCAGAAATAAGAGAGGACAAAGAAAGAAAGCAAGTGGTGTGCCCTACACTATTCACTACTTTTAGGTGCTTTTTTCAGTTTGGAGAGTGGTGGGCAGTTGGCCACTTTAACCTAAAACACTGTAATAGGTGACAGCTCAGGGTTATACTGGCACTCCACATCCATCTACTCAGAACTACAAGAAACTAAGCTTGACCAAGAGCTGCCCTTTCAAAATGATTTTTGCCCCTTAGTGGCTCTACACAAAGGTAGTAAGTTCTGGACTTGTGAAATGACAGAAAATCAATACTGAGTGAGTACTGCAAGCACAAGTAATCACTCGGTGGTACTCAGATCGAAATAACTAGTTAGCCTGTGAAATGCCAAACCACTGTTAAACCTAGTAAGCAAAATGATAACATGCTATTGTTCATTCGGAGCCTTGTTCCTCTGGAAAGCTAGTATTTCTGCTTTTATTGTAAGAAGACATACAGTACATGGTCATTAACAGACAAGAAACAACCACTTGTACTTTCCATAATCATAGCAAAAATCCAGCCGGATGTGACCATAATCCTCCAGCAGTGCCAGGACATAAGGAAGATCCAAAGACATGCCTCTCCATCTCCATCTGTCAGTCTTTGCCGGTGCTTTGCTGCTTTCTCTGGCACATTTGACAGCCCCACGCCTCAGCTAGATTAGCAAATTATACAAATGTAAGGGTGGAAAGGTGTAATTGAAGATGGCAAAAGGGCTGATTGGGAGACATTTAAATGATTATTCTCCAGTGTTCAACATGGAGGGCGTGTGGCAGAGGCCGCAGAGAGAAACACTTTGATTACTGCTCCTGACAGGTGGATGACAAGTCTCACTCTCTCTCCCTACTCTTCCTGTGAACCTATGCATACAGTGTCAGCAAATGTATGTATACGAATGCTCGTGCTCACTGTGCGCGGGTCTGTGCGCTTGAGTTGCATATTGTGTAAATGTGTAAATGTTTGAGTGTGTCTTTGCCTGCGTGCGTTCACCAGGATGTGTGAACGCTGCGTGCGATATGGCTAGTAGGCATGCATACAAGCCCTGCGGAGATCCTTACTCAGAGCCACCACAAAGCAGAGAAGATTTACATCAGACAGATTACAGCATCTAATGGAAGAAACAAGACACCTTTTAATGAACATGCTAATTTAAGAACTATCACACTATGCTCTGAAATATAAATCAAAAATATAAATATAAATCAGATGAAGATGCAACAACGAAGTGAAGATATGGTCTGACACAGGGATGTCCCACCTTATTTAGCTGTATTCAGCACAAGATGGTATCTAATGAGGTCCTTCAAGTTTGTTCCTTTCAAATTAGTACTTAATAATGATAATGATACCAAGTCTTATATTGCCAAACCAATGTATAGTCTTAATGAATTTAAGTAAATCTCTTGGTCTTTAGGTTGCATTTCTCTAATTTTCTGTTATTAAGTATAAGGATTAATGGCTGTTTTTCTTTTTTTCCTTTCTTTTTTTAAAAATAATTTTCCCCCATTTTTGTGAGTCTAATGTACACTATATGTTAAGATAATAAATAGATCATATACATCACTCAAATTATTTTTATTGTTGTCAGTTATGTAGGTAAGATTCTTTAGTAAAGAAAACTTCAACAATGACTTCCTTTAAATTCTCTCTGTATTTTTTAACCAAGTTACGACTTCCAGTCCATTGCATGCGTGGCAGTCATACATGCCACAGTGAAACAACTGACATATCACTTTTTCCCCTGACATAGTCAGAAGTTTTCTATCTATGTGGTCTGAGTCAGAGTTGTGTTCTGTCATGTTAAATGCAGTTGACAGAGGAGCCAGGCAACACCCTAAACCTCTGGCCTGAGACTTTGTTTTCCCTGGGCACCAAATCCCTCAGGCTTCGGTCTGCTGTGAGCTGCAGGCTGTGGCTGTTTCACTATACTTTCTCATGTCGTACATTTGACATAAGCAAGTGTTACACTCGTTTGTCATCATAATCTCAAAGGATGTAGCAATGTATGGATCTACCTCTGCCAGATATCACTGTGCCCGATATACTGACTGTTGCTGCTTGAATTTTACATTACTGTGAATATTGCAAGGTGTGAGCAAGACAGGAACAAAAACTTCACAGTATGTCGTTCTGATTCATTAACAGCCAAATACCGAAGAAAATTTTTAATTTCTCGATTCACTTATATCCCTTTGACAGAAAACGGAATATTCTCTTGTATATGCTCTTGTATATGCATATGCCTCACTGATGTACTTTACTGTACCATGGTGTAAACCACCACACCCCACAAAGCCATTCAGTACCAATGACACCAAACCTACCTGACATTTTACACCATCATGATTTAGTTTAATACACATAAACACATTTTTTAAAAATACAAAAACATAAATTCTTTCAAAAGAATGTGATTTTCCATTTATTTTGCTTTACTGCCTTACTTACATTTCAGTAACCTACAGCAGATGTTCACATGTAAATTGAACAATTTCTGTTCAGTGTAGTTAAATGCACTGAAGACACAAACATATCTGGTAATAGTTGAGTATGTAATGCTCTGAATTATCAAGCTAAGGATAAACCCCTTATACACTGATGCTAAATATAGCCTTACTTTGAAGAATACACTAATAGGCAATTTCTTGCTTGGCATGCTTTCAAAGGAAGTCAGGATCATATATAGCGTCAATATGGCATTATTGAATATGGTATAGTATATAGTTAAGTTGGGTTCAAATGGCATCACAAGTTCGACATTGTCTCGGTTTCTACTGGCTTTCAAGTCAAAACATCTGCCATGGAGGTTTACTCAGGGGTAAAAGCACTCAAAGAGCAATATGAGGAGAAAATGAGAGTTAAAGCGCTGAGATCTAATTGAATGATGTGGTTGCACTGTATCCAGCTTCAGTGATTATAACTTGAAGCATGACTATTAATCAAGTGCTAATTTTTGATATTGTTAGTTTGGGCCAATCTACTTGTTAAAGCTTATGAGATGTGGCTAATCAAGAAGTCATCCTATTTTTGCCCTTTCTTACTCTTTGGCTAATATCTTTGACGTCTCCCCTAAATTGCAGATACAGGGCTGACGTTTCAATTGGACCGCCCGTCACTTTAAAGATGGTGCCTTAGGGCTGTAGTTTGAATCACAGTATGGGAAGAAAGAAGGAGAGGAGAGGAGCACTTAGGCTGCCACTCACAATCCTCTTATGAGTTTGGAAAACCCCATATAATACGTGTTTCATTATTTTTTACTATATTTCTTTATAGCAAATATACAGTATATTGGCTGTAGTTACAACTGAAAAGCCCTCCATCCCAATTTGCTCTCAGCCCCCTGGAAACAGGGAGAAGGAAACATGAGAGAGATTTATGTGGAAGTTAAGGCGAACACAGAGCAGTGAGTGCAAGGGTAAGTGCCTCGCTTTGTTACCATGGTCACCTGAAAATGCTTTCTGTTTTTCTCCAGTACAAAAGAGGATGAACAGACAGGGAAGCAGAAGGACAAATTATGTTTGTTAGACCATATTATTTGGTTTGATTTGAGATTACGTTGATTATGTATGAAGATATATTAATTCATGTCTCTTTTCAGGTTTTGAGTAAATTCTGCAGCTTAAAATATCAAAGCTTCATTTCCTTCATGGTCATTCAATTAAAAGGTATGCATAGTGTGTGTGATTTATATTCTGAATGCTTGATACTAGTCACAGGACTTACATTTATTTCCTATACAACTGTCCTTCAAGAAAAATGTCAGCCTGGGCTTACAGAAGAAACAGTGTGGGATAACGAGTTAGCCATGGCACCAGTCATAATCCACCCTTCAAAAGAGCCAGATGGAGAGGGTAAGGTTTCAGTCAAAATATTGTTTTTGGATTGAGGTGTGTGCTCGCTCTCTCACTCTTGCATTCTCTCAATCTCTCTATGTCCTTGTCTCTCTCAATCTTTCTCTCTTGTACTCTCCAACCCTCTTTCAAACCCTCCTCCTGCTGTGTTTTATCAGATCCTGTCACAGCAGGGGCCTCTTATAAAACCAACAGAGCTCATCAGGATAGAGCTCCAGAGGACCGGTTCGGTCAACCCTCGTTAATCTACTGCGGTCCGGGTTGGGTTAAGGCCCAGCCTGGTATTTATCAAGCATATCAGATTGGGAGTACTGATTTAAAGTCAGTTGTTTTTTTTTTGTTTTTTACTAAGAGTGATTTGTGATGAAAACGATGGTTAAAGGGTCCTGAGCAGTGGTCCTAAATCAGCAGTCTTACCCTGAGACGCTTGATAAACATACAGCCCCGGGGTTTGTGTCTGGGCTGGTGGGGCTGTGGGGCAGAAAGGTATGTGCTTAGTGGTGATTGTGCGCCGCGGCCTCCCCTCATTCTCCGAGGCCGAACACACACAGAGCGACCTTGTGTGGAGCAGAGGGCTGGGCAGACACGCTGAAGTCAGCTCACGCCATGCAGTGCAATGTCGGCAAAAGAAGAAATGATCCTTCTGGGTTACACATGCAAATATTAACTAAAAAGCAAACTCCTACCATGTTATTCTGTATTATTATTATTAATATTCAAAAAAGAAACTAACATACACATGCATGTATTCTTCCAACTCCAAGACAGACTGTAGGGTTGCCCTAGACTACTGTAGAGTTGTTATAAAAGCACTCATAAATCCACCCAGAGTTACATAAACCTGTCAGTGGGTTCATTACAATAATTACTTTAATTTTCTGTTGATGATTTAATGATAAAGCAACAGGGGAAAAAAAGAGAGAAAATAAAACAGAGTGAAAGGAGTTTTCAGAGGAGACGCCATGCCACGTTTCCTGTGGAGCGCCTGTCACCTCTCAGCTGACAGAACACTTTGTGTTTCACCACTGGCAGAGCCCACAGTGTAGTGAGCCATAGCACGGACACACAGGTGCACCCCCGGTAACACGCACTAGCATGCGCAAGAACACACGAGTGGCACTAGGCGTGGGCTGGTTACCAGTTTCAAGGTATACCGTGGTTTGAAAAAGTCAAGGTTTCAAAAGTACAAATATTTTCCGTCATAGCGTTCCTACGGTTTGACTCATCAAAGACAGAAAGTGCAATAACCTCTCGGGTCGTGTGCAGCGTGGGTTAATACGACCCCTTCCCCTCCGGTTCGTCAGCCCCATTCAGGCTACCTGTATACATGATGGCAGAAGAAGGTGACAACGCAAATTCAAGGTAACGCTGTCTTGAAATTAATGTATGCAACAGCTACGAGAGTTAGCATGTCTAGCATCGTTGAAATAAATACCATGGGCTTGCTACTGTGGCAGATAACAATTAACTAGCTAACATGAGCTACTTTCCCCGCTAACATGACTTCACGGAGCGGAGAAAAGCAGAGAAGTACTCATTTTTTGCGAAATTAGTACTTTCCCAGTACTGTGAAACCGTGATATTTTTGCTTGAGGTGATCATACCGTCAGAATCTGCTTAGGTGTACGACGCACATGCATGAGCACACACAGAAATACATAAGCTACACAAAATTACACTACCTTACACTCAGTCCTTGTTTGATTAGGACAGGACTAAAGTTTAGGACTAAAAGTTTCTTAAAGCCTTTTCTGGTTCTTGTGGTAGACAGTGCGTCACAGACTGCCATGCTGCTCTCTGTTTTTCCCCTCCTTGACCTGGCCACACTCATACCATGACTTAAAAAAGACAGCTTTAGTCCTCTGTCCCTCCACTTAGTCCCCTCCACAGCCCCATTAAAAGGTAGAAAGAGCTAAAATGCCCTCTCGCCAGGCCCCTACTGGAAAGGCAGTGTATTCAGAGGAAGTCTCGGGCCAAAATACACAAGCCAGTGAATGGACCCAGCACAATGAGTGTGTGTGTGTGTACATGCAAATGGTTGTATATTGTTCGGGCTCTGTGGTGTTAAAAGCAATAACTAGGCTTTGTGGTTACAGCTTGTGTTATAGTTGCTTTGATCAAATCACAGAATATCTCCCTCATCTAGGGATGTCATAATTAAATGAACTCCCATCAACATCCATCAACCTCTGCCCAACCCCACCCCCCAAAAAATACTGAATTCCTGACAATGAGGTAATCACAAAAAAAGGCTGGGCAGACACTGGTGCCTCAATGTATAGGGGTGCAGGTAGTCGCGGTGACAGAAATGTCCAAAAATAAACAGATTAGTTAATTATCTGTGCCCAGAAACATGTAAACAATACAGTCAGATCAATACAAAATATATTTCACTGTCAGAAGAGTGTGAACACCTATTGTCAAGGGAACACCACTGTTTTATCTCCTCTAACGGTGGATTTCCTCTTTTGGATATATTCTGGGAAAATACCAATCTATATTCTACTCATCTTTCCTTTATATCATCAATCTCAACATTAGCAAATTGGTTGATTTAAGAGGGATATATGAAACACTAATTTGGGTGTATCATGCAGTGTCATTATCTATATTAGATTTTGGCATCAGGTATAACACCCTGACTGGAAAATACTTAATAAAAATACAGTTACCTCTGTGCCACCTCCACAGAACCCTGCCAATGTGCAAACAGTCACAGAGGATATTATGACTTAAGCCTGTTGATACTTTCATTCTACTGAATGTATCATTTAGAAAGAGAAATGGCTTACGAAACTTTCCTCCTGGATGGAGATGCATGATTTTTATCAGGTCTTAACGGAAAAAAAAGACATTTCCTGAACATTGGGAAAAAAACAAGACTGTAGGCGGATTTTAGTCATAGATATACTTAGTTAAATGAGCTTATAATTACCAAATTATAGGTGTATACCACTGCACCTGGTATTTTGACATTTGACAAGATGCTATCAATGCCGGTTAATCTCTTCCAGTGGATAATTTATTTATGATTCACATAGATTACGCTGATGCTGTTATGAAAGGGGTAACAGTATTTGTTACAGTAAAGTTTATTTAATATGTTTTGCAGCTGTGGTACCCCAGGTCATCAAATTAGAGAAATAATAATGTTTAAATGAATGCTGTTAATCCAGGATTGTAAATAATGCAAATCTTAGAGATCTGGTACATTTAATATGGTGTGGTATCTTTTCTGTCAAATGCTTACAGAGGGTTAAAAACACATGTTGAAAGTTTGTGTAAAGTATGGATATTTTCTGTAGCTCCACCTGTAACAGCTCTGTCTCAAAAGAACATGACTAATGTTGTCTATACAGTTTCGAGCTGTGGATGTGTTAAGGGGGGAAAAGGGGGAGGGATGTCTTTTTTTTGCCGCTGTGAAGATGGCAACATTCTTGGGGGGGCAATAATCCAGGGCATATATGCCAGTGCTGACAAAGGTCTGGGGTGTGTGTATGTGTGTGTGTATGTGAGAGAGAGGGGGGGGGATGTCACCGATCCCTCAGAAGGCTAAATTTACCCAGGAGTGATGGGGGCAGGTGGATTCAGCTGGGACAGAGGGGTAGGGGTGGTGGCGGTGGTGCTGGTGGGGGGGTGGTTGGAAAGAACCAGACCTGGTTTCAGTTCAGACAGAGATCGGGGGCAAACACACAACCCAAATCAGGGGTTTCTATTCAAAGCCAGCTGGTCTGGCTTTATCACATGCAGGACATTTATTTTAGGCAGTTTGTTGGTATTTTTTTGTTTTCTTTTCTTCAACTATCTCTTTTGTTTTCCTTTCTTTCTTTTTTTTCTTTTTAATTTTTGAACTGTTTGAGCTGGGCCTCAGCTGGTGCTGCAGGGTGTAACTTCCTGGGGAAGCAGAGAAACGGCACGGGTGAGTTTTCATAGCACACCTTTTCCCTTCCTTTTCCCCCCTCTCCTCTGAATCTCATTCTGTCAGTGGAAAACCTGTCTCCGTCAGGATTTCAAACCATAATACACCGCACAGTGGGTCATGACATGTTTAACAGATTAAGCCATAATTTTGACATTTGAGCTGCTCAGTTTGAACTGTTCTCAAATTTATTTTGAAGTTCTGTTGCCTAATTGTTTCATTATAGCCATGCTGGATTTAGTGAATGATGCCTTTGTCATGGAGCCAAATACAGAAACGACTATCCCAGTATGAACAAGGCCAAAAGATACACTTAATTGGTGTTTACTTTGTGTTTTTCCTGCTCTTGATAAAGTAGAAAGACACCAGAGAAGCTCTAACACTGCTGAAGGAGTAGTCAGGTCCCAGCTGTTGCCAATCACCTCTGTGAAGCACTTGGGGAATAGCTGATTGAGGCTTCTGGCACTGTGTGTGTTTAAGTTTTAAAAGTCTACATTTTATTTCTCTAAGGCGAGACAAATGGTTTAAGTCGCTTCAGTGGAACTTTATATCGTGTAGTTTCTCTGTTTCTAATTCTTCACAGTCAGTTTAGGTTACCGGTACTTTTAAGGGTAATTGCTTAGAACATCTCATTGCACAATCTGGAATTATCAGTGAGAGAAAAGAGCATGGCCTTAACATGCTGTTTGCTTTAGAAATGACTCATTCCCTCAAGGTAGCTACCTTCATGGCAAATACACTTTTTTCAGTAGCTATATGTGTCACACAGTTCAGCGTGTAAGTAAGACATATTGGGCAAACTTTTTAAACAAAGGAGAAACTATTGTCACATAAAATGAACAAAGAAGGGTTCACAGACGACATAAGAAGTACTGTAGGGCACTTGTCCCAAAACAACCTAATGGAATTTCATACCAAAGCAAAGGCTTTGTTTGGTTTTAATGAGTGGTGAATGACTCTGTTGGATATTTTCCTCCAACATTCGATTCAAATGTAGCGTTAGGATAAAATAAGAAGGGTTGTATTATTCCTGCAATGGATATCCTCATATATCATATATCCTCAGGTCTTTTTTTCTTCTTTTTTTATTTAGGATTCCATGTATTTTTTGTACAATATGGCACCCCAGTTACAATTAACACTAATTATGTAGAAGAAAACAGCACTCGTGTCCCTTATTTTATACCTGGGGAGAGTTGCTGTCCTCTTGCTATTGACCCAAAGAGACAGAACCTGAGAAACTTTGACCCAGTTTACAGGAACCGCTCAGTCCTCACTTATTAGCTTTTCTGCCCCTGAATTCCACGCCTTTGATGGTCAGTGGAGTCGAGGAAACACGTTGTTTTCTTTCTCTGTAGGGTGGCGGGTGCTCTTACGCAGTTGCCTCTCTGCCTTTGAAATTCACCTCATCCTGTCATTTCACCTTCACACTGTGCTATTAGTCTTATTGTTGCCGTTCTTTATGCAGTATATGAATACTGGGGGATTGCTTGTTTTGTCTTTGCTGGTAATGTCTGAGAAGTGAATATAGATGAAAACAAATTTTGTTCAAAGTTAGGATACTCGCACACTTGCTGGAATGTATTAAAGACAAAGAGATCTGTGGTCACTGCTTGTTTCACCTTGTTTGGTTTTTAGTGAAATGTAATTGAATGCAGATATGCTTTTTGAGGTTTCCACTGGATTTTCTGGGTAAATTAATAGGATGGTTAAGATACAGCATATGAGTAATTTACTGTTTGTTTATTCTTTAACAGCTGCTGACAGAAAGCATAGCAGTAGTAAGGATAGTAGTTAGTTTCCATGGTTATTTGGTGGGCACCACTGATCCAGATGCTCTTGAGTTACCAGAGAGTTACTGTAGAAAGTGCATTTCATTTTTAAAACAAATTATCACTGAACCAAGACCTATTAAACATATGGAAGCAGTTTCAGTTGTGATGGCATGGAAAGCAAAACTATCTTTGTTCCACTGTAATGGCTTACAGTAACGGCATAGTAATTTTGCTCTTATTTTTCCTTTTCATTCTCCTCTATCGTCTTTATTATTTAATTTTGGATGATTTCCAGCAGCAGTCCGGCCTTCTGTCTGAAAACTCTCTTTCCATCTACCCCCTTGAGCACTGTCGAGGCCAGAAAACAGTATGACGCTCCGCCGCCACTATACAACGCCTGTGTGCCGGGGCCGCCTAAATCCACAAAACACGAGTGCTGGCGCGAGGCAGCTCTTTTGATCTGCAGCTAATCTCAGTTGCCTGCCTCCCCTCTGATCATGTCTGAATAAGAATGAGTCGGGGGTGATCCTGGAGGCACAAAGAGCTTTAGACGCTGCCGCTCGTCTGCTGAGCTCCACCGAGCAACACAGGCCTGTGTCGATGGTCGCTAGGCCCCGCTATCAAACATCAGAGCTGGGGAACCCTCATTTAGACACACATTATATTCCGCTCCACTTGCTTTTCTTCACAGTGAGATGCTATCAGCTGCTTGTTGAGAGTGTGGGAGAAGTTGCGCAGCCATGCTGAGTGATCTTTAATTGTCAAGGGAATTGGCTGAGGTCAACAGCTGCAGGAGGGACTTCTGCTGTGTAATGGTTACTATGGGAATTGGAAACAGTGATGACTGTAAGCCTTCGTGCAATACCATAACATACAGGCTAGGCCCCTGTCACTTAGACATACCCAGTATCATCAATAAAAAGGTGATCAAAAGAGTAGGAGACTAAAATAGTGGATTGTAAAATAATAACATGATCTTGTGTTGTTAATGCTACTTCTTTTGCTTTTTAAAAACCCTTATCTGAAATCCAAATAATGGCCAGGAATAAAAGGCTATTTTTCACAGACATGAGATTTTTTGTATCGGCTTTAGCTATAATCTGAAACCCTTTTTTGAGAGGGAGCTGCATCTGCGGCACTGTTCACAGCCACTGAAAATGACTTCTAAAAAAATGAGGGAGGGTAAAACCAAATACATTGCAGTTGCCTTCCAAAACAATAATAAAATATATTCATGTGACTGTGTTCAGATCTGACACCACTATGGTTTAGATTCTGTTGGGTTTACTCACAAAACCTACTTGGTTAAAGTTAGGGAAAGATGGTGGTTTGAATTTATAAAGAACTATTGCTTAAGTTTAGAGAAGGATCGTGGTCATGGTTAAAAGAGACCAATGTTGACAGTTATAGGAAATGGGAAACAAATAGCAGTCTCCCATGTCAAAGTCATATGCTACATACCATCATACTAATTCCACCTTTGCTCTGAAATCAACAAGAGTCTTCATTTAAGTTTAAGTGTGAAATAATATCCCTAAATTCACATCATTTAAACTTTCCCGTGTTGACAATGGCGCTTGCTCAGATGCAGGATCTGTTCAATTGCTGCAAATTTAACACTTAATATGTTTCAGACACAGCTTTTGCACCACTTCAGGAAACACCGTTGGGCACCCCTTGAATAGAGACCAAAAAAAGTAACACTGGCATCTCCCCTTTATGGGCACAATTAGAGAAAGGGCAGTGAGAACAATGAAATAACTGTGCCTGTGTTGGAGCAGTTCATAGGGAATCACTTTCCAACCATTGAAAATGAGGAAAAATCATTAGCAGAAAGTGAGTTTCTTTTTTTTCCCTCTCACATGAAGCAATCTAGTTAAGACAAAGAGAACTTTGAGTCCCTGATATACAGACAGAGAGTGTGGCAATTACACTTGCTACTGCATAGAGAAGACAGGAAGGTGAGGAGAGAAGCACTAGTATCAGGGATTATAATTTTAAAAGAGGAAGTAAATTAAATAATTATAATGTTTGTGTGGGGGATGATGTTTACTAATACTTAATTTCTATTAGAATGAGACTACTGCTTAAATGTTTAGATCATTCCTCTAAATGAAAATGTTATTTCCACCACATGGAAATAATGAAGGGTTAACAAATGCTGGTTAAACTTTTTACAGGTGGATACCTCCAGTTAACCCATGCGATTAAACCAGTTTATTCTGTGTTGAGAGGGATGCAGAGCTCCCCTGCAGGCAGCACATTTCATTACACAGCAGTGTCTGACTGCACCTCTATAGGCACAATGTGCTTTTTTAGCAGGTGGCAAATTGATGGCATCTGCCACATATACGTTTATGACAGGTAACATTAAAGCATTTTGATAGTAAAATCAGTAAGCAGTGTTGACAGTTTCATCATGTTAATTACTCTGCAAATATCAAGCCTGAATAAGGGAATAATATATGTAGTCAACAGCTGTTCTTTCTTCTAAATATCCAAATGTTTTTTGGATGTTTGTCTTATGGAAGTTAATTTATTATCGTTCATTATCAAATTTGAGTTAAAACTGATCCATACAGTAGAGAAATCTTTTTTTTTAAAGTTTTAATAAGTGGCCCAGTGTCATTTATGTTGCCAATAAACAAATCAATCATTGTATATTCAGTGTTTCTTATGCATCTTGACAAAAAGTTTCAAGGACAAAGATCAGTGTGTCTGTGTGTGTGTGTATCTGCGTGCCTGTCTCTATCTTTGTGTATACTTTGTGCACGGCAAAGTGAAGAAGCAACAGGTCTGATCAACAGCTCGCCCATCGGCACAGTGTCTCAGCCAGTCAGCAGAGTCACAGGACCATGGGGCTTTTCCTATGATGTAACTGGAGCATCAGGCAGAACAAAGGGAGAGCTTGTTGTTCAGCTTGTGCCTCATCCATAATGCATAAAAGGTGTACAGACAAGAATACTGTTGGTTAAACATGACACATGCAAATCACCAGGGCTGTCTCTAGTTTGACACCGTTCGGTAAGGGGTCGTTATGTGGCTATTACAGTTTCAGAACCCCTTTGTTATTATTGCATTCAACCCTGTTTAGTACGGTTTGATCCAACTGGGTGCTGTTCTGAAACTAAACTGTAAGGACAAGGAAGTGTATGAAATGGTACAGTGAATTTCATACTAGCCAGACACAGTTAATGGCCAAACCACACAGAGAAACTGTGTTATGGAAATTAATGCTCTGTATGGTTTCACTGAAAAATGAGTCATACCATTATGGAACACAGCAGCTAATGATAAGTAGACAGAACTTTTTTTTTTCATTTAACTACAAGAATTAAAGCTGACCAGAGCTGTGAGAGATAAAAATACTGAGGTGGCTTTGTTTTTATGAGATATGTGGGATTGTTAAATGTCCAAAATGTGCAGAGAAAACAGAAGAAAAGTAATTAACTGTAGTTGATATGACTGAGACTTATGACTGAGACTTGGTAGTTGATTTTCATATTAACATATTTACATATAACATATGTATGTATATAAAAATATGCTATATTCATATATAAAATGTTTTTGTGGAGGCAATTTATCTCTTGATGCCAAGTTTTCAGTGGTAGATTTATCTGGGTAATATTACCGGCAAGCTAAATAGAAATGGGACTGGCACCTTTATATTGCAAAGCTCATTTGAGTGTACAAATACATACTTCCCCAGAATCGTGAATTTTCTTTGTTTTATATGTTTTGTAATAAGAGGACATATGATTTCAGTTAATTAAAAGTGATTTTCTCACCTTTGCTCCCATAATTATATTGTACAGTGGTACAATTCCTGTGACTATAATTACTGATGATATTGCCATCTGAGTTTCATTATAAACCTTATTAATAAGACGCTCCAAATCACTTGTAATATAACGATGACTTACACAAAGACCAGGCGCACATCGTCAGGGAAATGTCTCATCTCTCCTACAAAGTATGAGACGACTTCTGAATCAGGTATGTTTGCCTTAAAAGAGAATCCCTATTGAACAGGCTGATCCAGACTTGTATGCAATATGGATATCATCTGTTAACATGAACTAAGACTGAATGAAAGATGGGTAGGTTTAAATGTGTTCATTTTCAAAAAAAAAAAAAAATTAGATTATATAGACTAACAGTTGCAATGGGACAGTATCACACACTCCGGCAGATTTATGCGCTTGCAGTTAATGCTTACGTTACATTGTAACACAATTTATCAAGCTGATGTTGGCCTTTAAATATTGGATATGGACCAGCTGGACTTATCTATTGCTGTTATGACATTTTATTAATGCATTTGTTTATATATTTTTTAACTTCTACTAAATAATTTTTATAGTCAAGGCTTAATTTTTTCCCTACAATTAAATAGTAGCACTGAATTTAATGATACATAATGGTTTAAATATTTTGCACAAGCTTTTCCATCCTCTCAACCATTATATTTTAGAGGAAAAATAATATCTTTAGTCATAATTTTCAGTCTCTGTCCACTCATCTCTGTCTAACCATTAAACACACACACACACACACAAACACCTACACACACATAGGCATGTGTAGAAGTAAGGTCTATAGATCCCCAGCTGTGCCTGTGAGTTAAACTGGCCTGCAGGTATGTCTGTACCCCCTGTGAAGAGTTTGGTTGTCAAATCATGTAGCATCAATCTAATGTCAAAACACCAAATGTCTCTCAAATTCATTAGGGAACGGATGTAGGAAGAATGACTGAAAGCGGTAAATACCAAATAAAGCTGGAAGCATCCTCAGTCATATCCGACATGCAACAAATACTCCATGTGTCTCATAGTGCTTCTGTAATAGCTGGCTAATTCTCAGGAGCAGCGAGGCAGCGTGCTTGACAACATCATCTACTGTGACAGGCAGATTGTGTTTTCACGTGAGCATGATCGACAACAGATTGCACTGAGCCCGGGCTGTTCCTGTTTGCCCTGGAAATGTGTTTGTGTTTATCTTTTGCTTGAGAGAGGCATTCCTTTCTTTTTCCTCTCTGTTACAAAAAAAAACAAAAAACACACACATTTTCAGGCGAGCTGTTCTGCATGTGAGCGTGTGTGTCACACATGCTGTGAAGTGACTGCCAGGAGAGGCTTAAGAAACAATCCAAGCAAGATCAATATCAGCAAACCGCACTTATGTGTTTGACTTAACATCCAGTCGCAGTTTCCCCTCTTCTCTTTTTATGCACGGCTCATGCCAAACCTCACGAAATTGCATTTACCCAAAAGCCTAAAGTGTGTGTATACACACTGTGACATATTTGAGATTACATAATTGTTTTGGCAAACTGTTGATTTTTCTCCACCAGGCTTTGATGACACTGTCAACCCACACTTGAACACACACACACACACACACACACACACACACACACACTCACACCTCTCAAAACATAAGTTCAAGATTGCATGTTCTAAGAGTAGGAGGGAGGGACAATAGCTAATGAGTTAGGATGGGAAAGTTTCAGATGGCAAGAAACTAATAATCTAGCTCGTTCTAATTAAGGAGAAAATACTTTGGCTCAAGATAACACAGATGCCACAACCTACAATATCTAACCTGCAACACACTCCCCTTGTTTGCACAGCCTCATTGTGTACCTAGCTCCAAATTAGCTGTGACACACACTGAATGACACAATACAAATGTGATAGTAATCTGGCTGTAGTGCTTTGAGCCATTTCTTCCATATTTACATTAATCCGTAGACCCCCTACTCAGTAGTCTCAAGAGCAAAATATACAGTAGGTCTTCCCTACTTTGCATTAAATGTGTGAGCATAGAATGAGGCTGTTAGTGCGCCTTGACTATAAGTTTATCCCTGTAGACAGTCAGTCATTTATGAATATGCATGAACCAGTGTTTGCCTCGTTTAATGATTTTTCACCATTCAAATATATTCAATCCACCTCCCCCCATTTATTTCTCTGTATTTCATATGGCCATAACCACACACACATACCCCGGTGTGTGCAAGGTGCATGCACATACATGCAAACAATTACAATTTCACTGGCAGGTTCACTCTCTCTTCTCCTCCTCACACTTCCCCATGTTACTTCTCCTCCCAGGTGCCGACCAAAGACAACCTCAAGCATTGTGAAAGCACTGAAAGGACCTCGCCGATGAATCGCTGATAGACAGCATAGAAAGCTACGAGACTGAGGGCACGCAAGACGGCAGACGAAGGAACCTTGAACGCGGTAGGTACTTTCACGCAGGCACCCATAGGTGTCCATATGTCAGTGAGAGATTTAGCGCAACTGCCAGTAGCACAGTCAAAGAGGTTTGAAAGGAGAAAATCGTGTCGGTTAAAGGTGTCATATCTGTATGTTTCATACACTCTGATATATGATGCCACTGATGTCTGCCATGTTGCATTTATGAACCCACTGTGTCTAACAGACTACACCCTATTGATTATTATGGAGGTCTGGGGGCCAGAGGAAATGCTATTAAAGATTAAAGGGTCAGGTGATGTGAAGGTGGTATCCCGAGTCATCAGACACCGGCAGCTTCAGTTACAGGCTGTAATGTTCACCCGTCAAGAAGATTAGCCAGCTTGATTTATTTATTAACTGATTTCATGTCCCGCCATTTCCTACCCTGACTGACTTACTGACTGGGTGGCTGGCATAGACTGTATGGTGGCTGGCTGCATACATGGCTTATGCAGGTTCACAAGTGAACTTCAAGAGAAGGGGAAAGATTAGGATGCTGACAGGCATGTACTGCAAAGTTAAGCGCAGCTTTGAAGGAAATGCTTTGCATTTGCGTTTGTTTGCATTTAGACAAAAAAGTAGGGTTAGAGTAATATTTTCAGTAAAAAGTGGAAGATGCCTGTGCTATGAAGAAAAAGATATGATTGAAACCCAACAAAAGTGACAAGCTGTTTTGTTCCTGAGTAAAAATATGTATGTCCTTTCATTTTTTTAGTAGCCTATGTAAACAGTAGAGATTAACAACTGTAAAACTATGACCATCCAGAAAAACTGCTAATGGACTTCACCTATATTTAACACAACCTAGGATTATATATTTTCTTTTTATGATGGATTTATGAAAACTCACAAGTGAGACCTGATGGTGTATAAGAGCACAACAGGATTCATTCAAAACAGCCATTAAACATCTTCAAAATGATACAGCCCCCATATAATGTAGAGTATAATAGAACTGTGGTATTACAAGGCCTATCAGGGATACATCTCTGTACAAAAAGCCATTGCGCTGCCTGTCCGTGCCTTATCTGAAGTGGCAAACTTGCTGTTCTAATTGTTATCTTCACACTAATAGAGTGGATGTTTTGAAATCATTTGGTTGGATGGATAAAGGCTTGGTAATTCCCCCATGCTTACTGTCTGTGTCAGGGCTTATCTGCAGGAGATAGCTGGGTCCCGGAGAATGATTGGCAGCGTGCAGGAGGTGGAAAGTTTGTATTGTGACTCAAAAGGGGAGGCAGCATCCATGCCGCACAGACATGGACGAAATTTACTGAGAACTGAATGATGGTATTAGTCATTGATCGAGAGGTATGAGGTGATCCTACTTTTTTATTGCCACCACATTGCAAGAAATGCATCATATGATTCAAGGCAATGTAATAATGAGTCTTAAAGTCTCATTTTCTTCAAAATAAGTGTGGTGCGCTAATTTATTTTGTCTATTTCATGTTATTTTCTGTCATTACATTCTCTTGAGTGGAAAGACTTGGCTTTACTGTCTTGCCCAACATTTCTAAAAACATCTTGAAACAAGTAAAAAAAAAAAAAAAAAAAAAGTCGATTTTCAGTATTTCCTGTTGACAGTTTTCTCTCTGGGTAAGACCGGCCAAAGTTTTAGCATACTTGCCATTTGATGTGACATGCATGAAACAAACAGGCGAAGACTGTGTCTCCCACCCCCCCACCCCCAAATCAACTTTGGCGGCACGGATTTAGCTGTCTAAAGTCGGCAGCAGACGCTTAACGTGCTCTCTCCGTTGCTCCATTAGTTAAAGCACACATTCCCCATCATCTTCCTCTAGTGGTCCTCTCTGAGCAGTTAATTGTGCGTCCACTCTATCGGGGGGCTGGCGCGATAATAAAGCATTAAGAGCCGTGCCTCTTTCATTAAAGTAGAGTTGGGAAATGTGAGACCGCCCCCTTTCAGGAGTCAAAAAAAAAAGGGAGAGAGAGAAAAAAAAAATCGATTATTTCGCCTCATACTAAGAGAGGAGAGGGTTTAGGGAAAGACTCGGTCAGGATTGTGGGAAGGAACAGAAACAGCCTCTCAACATCACCGACAACCTCCAGACGGTCCAGCAGTTATACCAGCACCACCACCACCAACAACAACTCTGCCGCCGCCGCCGCCACACCGCTCCACCCGGGTCCCTCTCCCCCGCTCACCGGCACCTCGCAGAGAGACCAGGCGAAGCGTCCTCGCCGCCTCTTGAGCAGACACTGTCCGATCAGAGAGAGAGAGAGAGAGAGAGAGAGAGAGGGAGAGAGAGGGAGGGAGAGAGAGGAGAGAGAGAGTAGTTTTCTCTGACATTATAGAGACTCCTACCACGTACTGTAGGTTACTTTTTTTCCTCCCGGCGACGTCCTCTGCTAAGTTGCGCTCCTGGATTTTAAGTGCGTCTCGGCGAAGTCCGTCCCCATCAAGCAGCGGCTTCAACCTTCCTGTCAATCGGCCGGGACCAAACAACCCGGCGGACCCGCTTGTTGTATCTTTTCCACTTCGCCCGGACAAGATTTCACGCGGAATAAAGTAAGTACCGCGCTCACACCTCCACTTGCCGCTCACTCGCAAACATCCACACGTTGCAATCATATGATCTTTATTTTTAATCTTCCAGAGGGAAACTTGGCGGGGGTCTATTTTGATGCGCGCTGCCTCCTCAACAAAGTAAAGTAACTGCGTCTATTGATTTGTTGTGACCCTGATCGACTCATGCCGGTGACAACTATGTCACATAATTACAGGCTGACATCAAATATCTGTTTATGGTCTATTAGGAGAGTCAAGGTCTGTCTCGTGTTTTAGGTAGTGTGACTGTTTGTGTCGACCTTGTGTAGCTTTCTCGTGTCCACATGCAGGCGCACAGTCCCAAAGCCACGGCTACTGAATAGGCTGCCCTTCTTAATATAACATGATATAGCATGCTCTACTCTTCTGGGCCAAGGGGTGTCACATAAAAAGTTACACCATTAGTTTAAAATGTAGAGTTTAACCTATCTGATGTTTAGATTTTTACTAAATGCTATGATAAGAAACTAAAAACTCAGTTAAAGACAATAGGAAAAAATACATGTAGTTCAGAAGTTTTAATATTTCATATGATTTACTGCTTTAAAGCAACAGAATGTAGGAAACTCACCACGCACGAGGTGGCCTTACTTTGTGGATATATACTGCAATTCCTTACCAGTAGTTTAAACGTACTTAACTCATGTACACTGATCACCTATTCAGGATAACCTGTATTTTGCCAACTTTTATAAATCTGTTAGAAAATACAGAATGATGTTAACATTATTTCCAAACTAGAATACAGGAAAACACAGTTTGTCAGGGCTATTTGAATGTTAATTTATGCAGACCAGAGACACAGTGATAACAGTACTGTAAATCAGTGTTTTAGAGAAGGTTTTGCGTGTTCAGGCTTAATCATAATTTCTTCTCTGTCACTTTGAGACTGAGATTGTTGAGACTTAATTTCACTGCAGCGAGGATGATTTATTTATATGGTGAGTTTTAGTTCAGTCTCATGTGGCTCAGCTGAACCTGTTGCAGTGAGAGGATTAATAATGACACCATAATTAACCTGTGGCAACTTTCACAGGTTGCAGCTTTTGAAATAAAACTGCATTTATTTGTTTTGTAAGTGTGGATGTTAGGCCCACTGATGAAATGCAGATGCACTAAGGATAGTAAAAAAAAAAAAAAAAAATCTGAATTACTACACCACACTTTATTTTAATTTAGATCGATTGTGGTGCTGACTACATTGTGTCTATGTAACTCGTGCTCATTAATATAAGCTTAAAAGTAAACCTCTATACCTATTTTCTTGTGAATTTCTTATACAGCAATTTATAAACAGCAATTTTATCACTGAAATAAATAAATAGTGTCCATATTAAAAGTTTTTAAAAATGCTCTGGAGATAGCTGCAGTTTATCAAACTTAATAAAACTAATATAATATTCACAGCATATTTTGTGCTCTATAAGAACTATTGAATTTGAAATATGGTTTATTAGCAAGATATTTTGAGGGTACTCTGGTAAAGTACAATTTTTAAGTGATAAAGTGAAGCTGCCTTCTACAGGATATCGACCTAATTTGTGACTGTGAAAAGCGTACTGCTTATACTAAGTCATTTACTGCTTGATTGCATTTTATAGTTAAAAATAAATAAATACAGCCTTCATAAAGTACTGTATATGCAACATTTCAGATCATTTTTTTTAGATTTTAAAAGGGTGTAGTGTCCTGTGCATCGTCCCATCGCTTTTCATAATACTTTATGCTGTTTTAAAAGAGTTGTTTAATCATGAAAAAAAAGTATATTAGTCTATAAAAAGATTTTACACATGGCCTTCCCTCTTCTGCCCATCGTCAATGAAGTTGTTCTGTGTGGCCTGTCTGGCCTGTTGCTCTCTTGGGATTTAGCGTTAGGTTAATCCGCTCAGAGGAAGGTGAGCGCTCGCATGTGGACCCACGATTACACACAGAGGACTCTGTCAGCCAAGCTCTGTAATCTCAGAGACCCTGTACAAACACACACACGCACACACACACACTCATGCATGCACATATGCAGTTGCACGCAAACACACACACATGCATATAGACAAAAGCGTGGTCTGTCTATTTCTCCCTCTGTCTTTCTGTTACGCACACACACACACACACATGCAGTTTCACACACAAACACACACACACCGACACCCACACTATCTGGCCTGCGCTGCTTTTGTTTCTCTTATTCTCTTAAGACCTCTCCCTCTTGACAAATCATTTGGGATTTTGGGCGCTGATTCACAAAACCAACAGTGACAACACACTCTTACCCTTCTCACAGAGAGGGATTAGAAGGTCACGTGTCCCTGTGATTGGCCAGGGCATTGAGCCGATTGTCAGGGCACTTTGCTGTACACCAGGGGCTCAGTAAAGCTTTAGTTAAGTGAAGGAAAGGGACACATTGTGTGCCATGGTCAGGATTTTGCCATGTGTTTTACAAGCACTGAGACAAAATCAGTGTAGGATGAACTGTTGCTTATATCTTTAATCATAAATGTCCATAAATGCGTGAAAATCTGACCAGAAAGCGAGAGTTAGCCCCTGAGTGCTGTAAAATGTGTGCCCATCAAGCTTGCATCTTAGGAAAAAAAAGGGGGTAAAGTATACCTCTGTGCTGGCTCATAGCAGAGACATTTCGTACTGTACAGAAAGCACATTTCAATATTCCCTCCTTATGGAAAACCAGATCTATGAAAACATTATTCTTAATGGAAACATCAGAAGCATTTATGTTTAAGCAAATAATTGAATAGCCCCTTTTGCTATGCTTTAAAGTTTTTTTTTTTTTCACTAATGGTTTCAAATATTTTGGAAGGGGTTTGCAAAGTTTGCTCAGTTAAACATCAGTAAAACACTCATTTGCAGATTGCTGGTTGGCAAGATCTGGAGGTAGATATTGAAGAACTGTAATTGGACTTCATGCCCTTTGGGTCAAACAAGAAGGTAATATAAGACTCAATTGTAGAGAATCGTATTTAGCTCATATATAAAAAGCATATAATATCTTAAACCGTCAAGAGACATCCCTGTATATCCTGTAAATAATCCAGCACATTTCGGTTTTGGTGCTTTCATATAAATGTTACAGAGCACACCTAAAATCCAAATGTGAAAGAATAAAGCTAAGCTCTCTTTTAAGTGAATTTATCTGACATAAATAATGTGGAACTGCTAAGTCATTTGCTCAGAATAACTTTTTTCTTGACTGTTTATAAGCAGATGAAAATACTTAAGTTTTATAATAACTCAAGGGCTTGTTGTATTCTTGTTTATTGCAACAAGGCAGGTGTTCCCTCTTGTGCTACATGGGAGGAAAAGTCTCCCTTTTTACACGTTTTTATACATTTTTATGGCACCAATGAAAAGTATCGGTCTCAACCTCACCATGTGTTTATTTACTCATTATGAACAGATCTCCCTTTCATTGTCCTAACTGTTGTCCGTGTTAGAAATGTTTACAAAAATGTTCCTTTGCCTTAGGAGCACTGCCTGTGTATCTTCATAAGAGCTGCAATTACTCATGAAACTTAAAAAATAATAATCTAAAGTAAAAACACAGTCCTTGAATGGTTTATGGTGGATTGAATGCATATATTTGAATATGTCCTGGTTTCTGCATAATGATGCAAAGTCTTCTTCTGTCTCTATCTAGTAATTAGCGGTGACGTTCAGCAACTTTCTCTGTACGCTGTAAGTGGATGGGGGTGTATGGGGTTTGTTCACTGGGGTGTTAAAGATCACAGAGGAATATATCAGCCTTTGATGTTTAATTGTATTGTAAAACACACTTTAGAATATTTCTGCATAAAGTAGACTTCTGGCTGTGCTGTGCTTTGTGTTTGCTGTTTCTTTGTGTGTTTGTCTGTCAGTACGTGCTGTGTGTCTGGGAGGTGTGTGTGTGTATGTGTGCGAGTGTGTGCGTTCGAGTTTGTGTCTTGTCTCCGTCTGTTTGCGCGTCAGAATGTTTGCGCTTTTGTGTTTTTTTGTCTGAGTTTTGTGAGGTTGTTGCTGGTGTATATTCAAATGAAAATGCGTGTATTTCTTTTTCTCCTTTATTCTCGCACTGAAGAGGGTATGATTTGATGTCTGGGATGATGGAGCAGTCTGGAAAACAGTGTCAGTGTGAGGGCTGAAAAGGCAAACTGAGAAGACAGATGCACAGAGAGAGACAGAGAAAAACACACACAGAGAGAGAGAAAGCATAGATAGAAATTTTATTTGAGCTGAGGTGAGTTAAGAGCAGAGCGACCGAGTATTTGGCCTCAGATCAGGTATTCTTCATTTAAGAGTAATGCTTTTCGTGATGTCATGTTTAACACACTGATCTAGATGAACAGGATGTCCTGCCTTCTTCTTCCTGTTTCCTGTTTCCTGCCCCCCCAGCCTGTTGGTCATTATGGCAACAGCTGCCTGCTGGGTGGTCTGTGCTTAGCAGTGCCGACCACACAATCGTAGTGTCAGCTGCAGCCCACCTAAAGAGACACCCAGAACACCTCACCATACTTGAGGCCTGCTCCCTGAAATATTTGGACAGGGAGAGAGTCCTGGGAGGCAAGAAGGCTGGAGGAGTGCAGGGAGCAGAGGCGTTTCAATGATAAGACAAAAAGAAACATTTAGACTAGAACAGAGTTTGCATTTCTGTGTTTAAACATTGGATGGTTTGGATTAGGCTGAATGCCTCAGCATCAGCATCAAGACCCAACGTTTGTTGGGAAAATGAGAGTTAAATGAGAGCTAATATCTTTATAGATGAGTTCAGTAACTTCCCTTCCAGACATTTACTTTAGTTGACTTCCTGTGAGTCTTTACAGACAGGCTTTACATACAGACAGTCTGGTCAGCCTAGTAATACCACATGCAGTGTATATCTGTAATACCTGCTCCAAACATGTTGTGCGGTAAATCCAGAATTAACTGGGAATCCTTTTTAGTGAGCTTTAGGGGTTAGTTTGAGGGAGAAGTGTTTGCTGTCCATGTGCATAAATCTGGCGACGGAGGGCACGTTCCACGATAAAACACACTGCCTGACCTGTGAATGGTGAAGGGGGCCAACTTCTTACCCTCTGATATATTTTCAGAGAGAGACCCCCCCCCCCCCCCCGCCCTCCCTTTGGTGTGGCACACATTTGGACTACACCCAATACCAAAAAAAAAGGAAAAAAAAGAAAAGGGGTGTGGAAGAAGGGGGAGAGAGTGAGAAAAAAAAACGTAGAAATGTTTTCCAGTGGCTGTAATTTATCTTTGTCACGACTGCAACATAGCCGAGTCATTCTGCAACACAGTCCGGTGAGACGCACAGAGGTAGCTCTGTGCCTTGGCCTCACACAAGCTCACATCCATCTGAAACCCCTGCTCACTCGGCTGCCACAATCTGCGCCGCTGCCGCCACTGCTCCCCATCCACGCTGCCGCTGAGCTTCACGTTGCTATCGAGGGGGGGTATTTTTAGCAGATCTTGTGTTCACACTGGCTCCTGAGGAATAAGGACTCGAATTTTACCCAGTCAGGCTTTTTGTGTGATGTTGCTCTCGTAATGAAACAGTGTCACACTAAATTTCCAATAATAGGCGGTGCGATTGATATATCTATCTCTTTTTTCTGCTCTAAGGAAGTGTATTACAGTCTTAAACGCAATGCTTGTTTTTCATCGTAGAGTCTCAGATATCTGGGTCTGCAACATCAGGAGGTACGCTGTTCAACTCCGAGGGGACCGTGCTGTTGAAAATGCTGTTAACACCGTCTAAGTCGAGAAAAAAGCTATATAAGAATCCACACTCAGTGCTCTCCTTCTTCCGCAGAGCACACAGCTTAACCAGGCGGTATCCTGCCAAAGTCCACACCAGTGTTCCTTTCCACTGTCATCTGTGCCATTCCCACACCAAAGGCCAGTCTGTAAAAGAATGCGCAGCACAGGACTGTTCTGAACACTTACATTACCCAGCTGACCAAAAAAAAAAAAAAAAAAAAAAAGTCAGGAGAAAGCAGGGACAAAAAAAATTCGCTACACGAAGAAATTTGAAAAAGAAGGACAAAAATGAATTGTGTTTAAACTTTTCAGCTAAAGTGTATCTGAAGTCAAACTTAATAACACGCAATACTTGTTACAGCAAAATGAAATTGCCTAAGGGTGGAGAAGGTGAAACAATGCCCCCCCACCCCAACACACACACACACACACACCCCTTTTCTTTCTCTCAGTCAATTCTTTTTTTTTTTTCTTTTAACACTTTTTTCAGCCCGGCTCCTTCAGCCCCCATGATGTATGGCTTTTTCCTACAGTGGCTCTTCCAAAGTGCAGCTCGTGATGTCATTAATTTTATTCATACTTTATGGATGCTCTGTCTGGAAAAAAAAAAAGAGAGAGAGAGAAAAAGGAGAGGGGGACGATGTGAGGAGAGTACCTGGGAGATGGGGGTTGATGGTGTGCGGAAGGAGATTTTCAGTGCAGTTGCATATAATGAATGAGGGAGCACTGTTTGAAACTCCAGCCACGTTTCGCTTCAAGGTTGCTGGGCGAGTGGGGCCTGTGATCCACCAGCCACTCTCTTTATCCTGCCAATAGATGCTTCCACCTGGCACGCTTAAGGACCGACCCAGTGGAAAAACAAATAACCTTGTGTGTATAAAGAAACACAGAGTGAGAGAGAGAGACTGAGAGAGAGAGCACTGACAATGGAACAAGGAGGTTGGGTAGAAAGGGTGAGAGGAGGCGGGTGAGAGAGGAAAGAGGTGAGTTGTATAACAGCAGCAGTGCAATGGCCTTGTTACTGAGGAGAATTCTGGCACCCAGCCACGCCTAAATAGTGCTCTCTACAGAAATAGCTCAATATGATATTGACTTTTGTCTGCTGTGTATGTGTGTGTGTGTGTGTGTGTGTGTGTGTGTGTGGAATATTCACATTTGAGGCATGCTCATGGGAGGACAGAGATATGGTTTCATTGTCTGGTGAGGTTTTTCACTTTGTTAAATCGTTAATAATTCTGAATGCAATTGGGTGGACATTCCTAATCCTGGAGGTTTGTAAATAAGCATTAAAAGCGTCGCGAGTAAAAAGCGAGCTGCCTCTATTGTTAAGGATAAAAATGGCCCCGTCTTATTTTTCCAGCCTATGGACTCCTGTGGTTTTTATAAATAGCTGAGGAAGTGCGAGGATACCTGTGTTAGCTCAGCCTCCTTTCCAGTAAAATTCCAGTCCCGTCATATCCATCCACCACCCGGCCACTCTCCAGGCTACGACAGAGCAGCCCCTCAGGGCGAACAAACAGGATGGGACTCAAATTGAGGGGTGTGAGAAAATCAATCTCCAGTAAAAAGAAGACAAAAGGGCTGTATTCAGCATGAGCAGCCTTGGCTGACACTGTCAGATTTTGTAAAATGCGGATTAAAAAAAAAAAAAAAGAACTACCAAATTTAATTCCTTTTTTCAAATACTGAGCAGACTATAAGGCTTCAAGAGGAGTGTCAAAGATGGCAACACAATAGAATGTCTTCAAAATGAGAACTCTGTTTTTTCTTATGACACTTAGTCTTTGGGTGTAAGGTCATAGGGTAGGTTTCTCTCCTCTCTGCCATCTGTATGCCGAGGTGTCTTGTTAATTTCATTTCTGCGTCAGGCATATGCCATGTGAACAACTTGGTCTTGATGTGCTTTCTCTTTACACCAAGCTGCTGTACACTGTTTCCCTCACATTCTGCTCTCACTTTTTCTTACGGGATGATGTGAAGCACATTTGTGAGGCTAATGAGAGTTTTTTAGACCAGCGGAACTTTTCGATAAAAAAAAGAACATGTAAACAAACTATGTTTTACTATTAATGACATTAGATTGGGGAAGTAGGACTGACTTATTATAGTCATTTAACAGTTGTATATTTATGCAGAAAAAGTTTACATTATCCAAGGAGTCAAGCTAATTTTGAATGTCTCACATGTGTGGGCGGGTAACAATTAGTGCTTTTCAGGCATCATATTCCTTCATTGAGCCATCTAATTATTTGTTCCACAGTCTATATTTTCACCCCTGAGATGCTGTTTTTTATCTGTTCAGCATACTAGCACCAGTGCTGTCTAGTAGAAAGTGGAAAACAGTACATGTAAGCCTATAATTCTTTTAAACATCATCCTTGCTACATCCTAGCCCGAGATGTTGTTCACCATCTAAAGGAGTGGCACTCTGCATCCACAGCCCCCTCATAATAGAGGCCCCATAATCATAATGAAGAGTGGGACAGAAGAGAAATAGAGAGGAGGAAAATCTTTAGCTTTACACCCTTAGTGGACTGTGTCTTTACACAGCAAAAGAAATCATTCTTTTTTCTTTTTTTTTTTTTTTTTTTGAATACTTTCCCCCCCTTTCTCTGTGAAGGAATTATGCCTATTATTAATGTGCTTTTGACAGCTTAATTTGATAAAAGCGGGCTACTTGTTAAAGGAGCCTTGGATTCTATATAGAAAAGAACGTGGGCTTTTTTTTTTTCTCCCTCATATTCTTCAAATGCTGCCGCACAGTCTGTCAATGGCCAGTTGAGATGGTCGAAAACAAGGAAGAGCAGTGCAAAATCCACAGGAGGAGAAGGAGAGAAGGAAACAGAGGGTTAGCGGGGAGAGAGAGAGAGAGAGAGAGAGAGAAAAGAAAAGAAAGATAGAATGAAAAGGATACTATAAGTAGAAAAGGCACTTGTGGAAATTAACAAATGCTTTTCTTTCTTCTCTCGCCGCCTCCCTCCTCAACCTACATTAACTTGGGCTCCTCTTCCCTGTAATCCTAATGTCGGAACAGAAGCGGTGGAGCGATAACAGGGATTAGCTTCCACTATTCGCCAGCTCCCCTTGGTTAAGTACACGTTAGCAATAGGTTGTTTTATTTGGGATAATGCACGGTAGGTGCAGCAAGTGAGCTGCCCTCACCTCCCTCCTCTCTGCTAGCAGACACACACATAGGCACACACGCAGCAAATATGCAAAGTAGATGTACAACACGTGCATGTGCGCGGCAGTGTACACGCAGCAGATGCCGTGTGGACATTGGCGATGCTGGTATAATATAGCGCGTGATAAGCTCAGCCTCACCAAACACCCACCATTAAATTCCCACACATGTGATGCGGTCCTTGCCGCAGGGATTACAGAGGAGAAAACAGGGAGTTTTGGTTGGAGGAATTGGAGTTAATGTCTGTATGTGTGTGTGTGTGTGTGTGTGTGTGTGTGTTGGGGGGGTTTGACGTTCTCAGGCCTTCCTTGGGTCAGAAGGCCGGGGATTTTTTCTCAGGGTGAAGAGAAGTAGAAGAAATTGAATGATATGAGAAAAAATGAAGGGACAGAACCAAGAGAGGGGGAAAAGGGATACAATGTGCCCACTAGTTTGCGCGATGTGTCTGATGCTCTGTGTGTGTGTGTGTGCATGTGTGCGTGTACGGAAGTTTGTGTGTATGTACATGAAGTGGAAAAAGCTGTTGCCTTGTGGAGGGGACGTGCTCTGCTATCATTAGCTGGGTGGTGGTGGTGGTGGTGGGGGAGTAGGAGGGGGCAGGCGAGGTTATGTGAACGGTGCAGCTGTGCTCGCCGAGCAGAGGGATTTGAGTGGAGGGGTGTGTGTGTGTGTGTGGGGGAACTCAGGCAGCCAGGTCCTTCACTGAACCCTGGCAGAGAAGAAGAAAAATCAACCCGAGCAGGCCGAGAGCCTTGTGAACCCGAGCGTAACTTGCGCCCCCTCTGTCGGTATCTCTCATCCCCACTCCTCAGCCCTTTGCTTTAAATAGGGAAAATAAATAAATAATAACGATTGATGCTTGATGGTAAGGATAAAAGAGTGCAAGAGAGAGGAAGGAGGAGGAAAAAAAGAAGAAGTCATGATTTATATATATAGTGTAGGCATGTCAGCCATTACATTCCATTTTCACATCATTCAGTCAAAATAACTTTCATTAAATAATAATAATAATAATAATAATAATAATAACAATAATAATAATAATAGTAACAATAATAATAATAACGTTATTTCAAGTAACCGTGTTAGAGATTAAATATAGTTGTTCAAGTTTGCTGCCTTTTTGTTAGGGATTTCCCCATGACTTGACATACAATTCCAAAATCACTCAAATTTGTTTAAAAGCTTCCTCCCGCCCTCTCTTATTTTACTCGCTGAAAATTGAACCCATGTGAAGGATAAGCGCAGCAGTGAAGACAAACTTGCTTGTCAGCCCTGTGTGATCAGTCGCTGTGAGAGAGACAAGGCAAGGTGGCTGAGGCGACCAGAACCTGGGAATAGCCAGTGCACTGCTAATACATTCAGCCTGCCGTGTCAACAACAAGGCCAGATGTCACACAACTCACTTCACAAGATGTTCCTACAACAACACAAGCAATAGGCAGACATCTAAATGCGCTGCATGAACTACGATGCAGCACACAGGTGTGCGCACATGCATAAATAACCACACTGCATGTTAAAAACCAACCATGAGGAACAAAATTTGAAAGCAAACAAACAAGAAGTCAGAATGTAAACATATCTGAGACTATGACAGAAAAATAAATGAAAATGAAAAAAAAAAAGCCTTTTTTTGTTTCATGTGAAAGGAGCTAAATTACTATGGTGCACCAAGTTCCATTTGGGATAAAAAAAGTGTTAAAAAAAAAAAAAAACAAGAAGTTCCTGGCAGATTTTTAGCATAACTGCCTGAACTACGTCAAGCACAGAGCGCTTGAACTAAAAATAGGCGTGGTCAAACAGCAGTGGTACTTTGGCAAGAGGTCATCTCCATGTGATACAGTGGCCTTCACTGTAGCCACATATTGAGAGCAAGGCACTCTGCAAAACTTGTAACTTCACAGCAGTAATTTAATATTTGTTTGTCTCTATTATTTCATTCTCCCCTCTCTCCCCTTCCCTCTCTCTCTCTTGCCTTGTAGAGTTAGTAACAGTAAGCTTTGTCAGATTACTGGGTCTGGGGTCTCTTTCAAACCTCTCTTTGCCATCTTGATTTTGTGCAGCTGGCGAACTCTTTAATCATCGCTATCTTTTCCTCACCCTCCCCTCCTCTCCTCCCTTTTCTCGTCCTCCCTCCTCCCTTAACATATGTTAATTGGCTGCTTTCTGTGACAGAGTCTGACCTTCACTTTGATGAAGTCGGGTTGTGATGGTGCTGCTGGGAGTGGGTACAGTGTTGCAGTCTCGCCCGGTTCCCCTTAACCACTCCAAGGAAGCGGCACCCAACCGATGACTAATGACTTGGACTGAGTCTGGCCCGGCTCTGGCCTTGGTGAGCCACTCCCTAAACAGAGGCTGATCTGTGCGCCAAATTGCAAGTATGCATACCGCCTTCACACTCCCATGCAACATACCGTCCCACACACACCCCACCACCATCCTCAGGGAACTGTAAAGCACTGTGAAAGTAGAAGAGTTTAAACTATGTGCTGAAAAAGATTCATATTTTACAGACTTTGTTATACATTTTCATAACAAGGAGTCTGAGAAGGTTTTGATATGCATCGGTTTTGATTTTACTTTGCTTTAGATTAAGTTTGAAGGCACCTAAATCTGACTTGAAACAAAGCGCAGAAGTAACATAAATTATAGATGCAGAGCACACAACAGGTCTCAAGTTTACATTGTGTAATGTGTGTGTGTGTGTGTGTGTGTGTGTGGTGTGTGTGTGTCTGTGGTGAAGAGACGGTGCCGGAAACGTGCCATGCTTAAACAAACACTAACAGTGGAACAATCTCTGTTTAATGATGCATGGCGTCAACGGGAAATAATGCTCACCAATAATCAGCACAATCAGCTTGTGGTATCCAGAAAAAAGGTGAACATGACGCATGTTCTAGTAGGGGTTTTTCCTAATCTTTTTTAAGTGGTGGGGTGTCAAAGTCTGACTCTGTCTACCTTGATCTATCACAGCTTTGTGACAGTCTCTCACTCTACCTCTGTCTCTCCCTTCTTTCCTCCTCTTTCTGTCACAATCCTCTCTCTCTCCCAGTCTCGATCTAGGTTACTCGGTTCCCTGTAGAGCACAGGAGGACCCGGAGGAAGAAGAAGAAGAGAGAGAGAGAAAAAAAAAAAAAGAAAGAAAAAAAAACAGAAAATTGAATCTATGAAGATATCTTGTTGGAAATTATGCAACCTTCTACTTCTTTGCAAATTACACGCTGCATAGACTCAAAGCAGGCTGTGGCTCACTTCCAGCTCAGCAAGGCTGTGACCATGACATGTAATACTGTTAGAGTGTGTCACAACAGTGAGAGCAATGTTGTTAGAAGTGCTAACTATTGTTAATAATTGGTAGTTTTGCTTTTAAAGTTAATTTAGTCTTTTTAAGATCATACAGCGAAGGTGAACCTATCTGTGTTTATTGGTTTTATATATAAAGTTAAGGCCTTCACCACTAAACACAAATCTTAACAATAGAAAGTAGAAAAGAAAGAGGCGTCTGCTGTACAAGCTTTAGGATTTTCTTGTTATGGTCCTCACTTAAAAAAAATAATACCTTCCGTAATAGTATCAGCTGTGGGATCTAAACTTGCTGATGAAGCGAGACAAGGAAATATAGTAAATTCCACAACTTCCCTGTAGTCCCATCATGCTGACATAGTTACAACAAACCCACCCGAAAAAAAGGAAAATCATTTTATTTACCTCTTGCCATCAGCAAGTATGCAAAACAGATAACGACCCACAAGCAAGCAAGCACGCATTTCCATATCCGCCAAGTTGACAGACATGCACAGATACACCCACACACACACAAGTGCCGAAGAGGATGACAAAATGAAGCTGGCGAAGAAAAAGGAAGTGCGCCGGCACCTCGTGGTTGCATGAGGGCTAGCCACGTTAGCATTAGCCTGCAGGCCTTAATTGAGGCCAGGAGGGAGCATTTAATAATTGCTGTCAGAAGATCATATTTAATTCTCCTCTCTTCACAGCCACCACTGCTGTAGGGTAGAGTGAAACAAATTGTCATCAGAGATTTCTAAATGAACAAAGCTTTTAATTAGGGTGATTAGAATGCTGTGGCAAGAGAAAAATGAAAATTGGGGGCGAAGTGATAAATCATCAGCGGATCGTCCTTAACCATGATGTCTGGTGTTGATACAGTGTGGGGTTGGGGGGTCGGGGCAATGCGACTACTGGGAAGTTTGCTGTGCTTCAACATAAGCAAGCGAGGCCCATGCAGCAGCAAAGACCCCTTAGCCTCAATTTTCAAACCTCTGACATGGTTACACACACACATGCAGCTCTGCTTCCCCACTGGAGAACATTGCTAACATCCTGAGACATTGTCATACTCGGCAGGGGTTATAATTGGGTGAATGTCGGTGCTTTGTGTTCTTAGTGACATGACTCGGCTTTCTGTTCCTGTGGGGGCTGGGAGTACTCGATGAAGAGGTTTATACTGATTCCACTGCATTGGTTCATTGTTCATTATTCTGGTGCTACTTGTTTTATGAGCATAACAGGTAAGCAGGGAGTTACTTATGTGCGCGCAACGGTAAACACTTGCGAGCCTGCGTGTTCATGGCACAGTGTGCTCATTTTCTGTTCCGTCCCTCAGTGTCAGCAGTTGATTTACCTGGGTCCTGTAGCCTGCAGTCGCAACATGTGGTGCGAGACAGTGGTTTACACTCACTGGAAAGCATGACCCGCAGCAGGCTTTGTAAATGACACATTGACTGGAAAGAGAGAGACTGAGAGGGTGAGAGAAAGAGAGAGAGAGGAAGAAGTGAAAGAAAATGTGACAGTGTTGATAAAGTGAAACTTAAAGTAGAAGTTATTTATGTTTAAACATCAGATGTGTGTATCACCGCAGTACTTGCTATATTTAAAACCATTTCAGCACCTCTCATTTCTGTCCTTCTGCTAAACTCCCTGTTTCCACCTTGTACTGTCACACCTATTAAAGGTGATTCTTTTTTCTCTATCATCTTTTTCTATCTCTGCTTCATCCTTAAATGCATCCATTGCCCCTCCTTATGCTCATGCCATGGAAAGGCTAAGATACACTAAATGGTGATTCATTCCAGCCTTTCCAGAGCCTCTCTGAAATGTGGCTCGCCTTTGCTTCTACTTTTTCTTTTCTTCTCCTTTTTTTTTTTTGTTTTTGATACCATTTTTTCCAGCTTGGCACAAGGGCATGTGTGTGGTTGTCGTACAGTCCCTATGAGTTTATTTGTTTATCACTCATGGCTATATAAGCCAATGACACAACAAAAAGCTGCTGAGAAATCAACAAGGAATGCCTTTTTAACCACAAAGGCTACTCTTCACTCCTATTCCCGTCTGTGACGCTGGCTTTTCACATGTGCCCTCTTGCTCATCTGCTTTTGTCCTAGCAGCTGTGGCTTTACAGCCGTTGGCCTCCTTTCAAGGGGAGTTGACGCATTGTGTCAAGTCATTTTGTCCTTAGGGAAGTCAGCAGCAGACTTTATGGAAAATGACTCTCACCTGTCTCCATACTGGCTCTGTGGATGACTACCTATATCTCCACTGCGGCTCTGTGTGAGCCCCTGTTTGGGGAGGTGCTGGGTGAGGCATAGCTGCCCAAGCAGACAGGCCCTCACCTCCACTGTCGCTCCATTTGATTGCAAGCATGAAAACCATTTATGCACACTAAAATATCTAAATTTAATAACCTTATCTGGAGTGGATTCCTGGATACAGACAATTGAAATAAGCTATTTAAGTGTTTGAATTCATATTGTGGAGTATGTAAAGACTATGTATATACGATATATTGTATGTTGTTGTAGTGTGATCTCATATTGTGCACCATTCCCTTCATTCAACATTTTTGAAAGTTCAGTATCTTAATAGAATATCTAAGTTAATACAGTTTTATATTTAGGCAGAGCAAGCAGTGGGTTTCAACCCAGTTTCAGTGTCAGTGTTTTCCTGACATGTGCTTCATGGAAAAAAACAATGTTGCAATGTTTTTTTTTTTTTTAGATTCAGCATTCCCTTATAAATAATATAAAACAAGATATGTATTAGGAACTCAAAGTAAGGCCTAAGGTATTTCATATTAAAATATTTTGTTTCTGTTCATTTTGCCTCTCATTTGCCGTTAGAGATAAAGGGAAGTGTTGAAGTGACTTTTGAATCAATATATATGCCCTGTTAACATGTGATTTAGTGAAGGAAGCACCTTTACTTTCTTTGATTATCTGTGCCTGCTGATGTCATCCTTCCTTCGACGTGTGTCTCTGTGGTTCCTGTCTTTCTGTCCTCCAGGCCTGGGAGGCTGTTGGATTGAAGGATAAGAGAAACAGTCTGTGAATCTCATTAATTTGAAAATCATTAAGTTTAAAGTTAGTGAGTTTAAGTTGAGAAGTGGTTGAACTTGGGGTTTGAGGAATTGAAACTCTGGCTCTAGGCTGCCATATAACAATACTTTGTTCCATAATGTCAATCACACTGACTTGGCAAGTGTATAAAACTTGTGCCAACCACAGGCTATTGGCTCACTTTCCTCCTCATCAATGAACGGGTGTCTCAGTTCTAGTAGCACAGAGATTGAAAATAGAATACATGAAACGGTCTCTGTCTCGCTAATGATCCAACTAAACCATGAGCCCCAATAGAGAGACAGGTGAGATATGTCCTCCAACACACATAAAACACACATACACACCACAGCGTCTCAAATTCAAGTTTAGCTAGAAGTGTTCTCCACTGGGTAAAAAAGGCTGAACACATAAGATGATCCACCACTATCAGTCTAATCCCCAGATGTACATATTTGCTAATCTCTTTAGCTGCTAACATGTTAAATTAGCCCTAATATCTGCTGAGATTCAGAGCATAGAGGCCCACCTCTGTGGGCTGCCGCTGAGTTTGGTCATCTCCCCGAAAAGATACAGGACGTGGGAATTGGGGCGGAGAGGGAGGAGTGGGTGGGGGCCAGTGGGGGTTGAGAAGTAGCAGTGATAGCCATTCGTGCCTGCCTATCTCACTCTGACAGATGAGGGGTGCGGCGTGCCACATAGAGGTCACTGCCTGTAATGACATTAGAGGCACAACGGACCTGATACACATTTTTTCCAGCTCCCATCCTGCCTGGCCATCGACTCAGCTCCTTTGCTTGATCCTTCCCTCCTCATTTCTCTGGTATATCTCCATCCATTCTTGACAGATAAGAGAGCTACTGGCGCCACTATTTCAAATCAAAAGCACAAACACACACACATGAGCAAACACATGCACATGTATACATAGCTACAGAAAAAAAAACACAGAAGAAACCTCCAAAATCTACACATCTAAAAAAAAATACCCCCCACTGGAGAACATTGCTAACATCCTGAGACATTGTCATACTCGGCAGGGAACATAATTGGGTGAATATGTCAGTGCTTTGTGTTCTTAGTGACATGACTCCCGGCTGTTCCTGTGGGGGCTGGGAGTACTCATTGAAGGGTTTATACTGCAATTCCACTGCATTGGTTCATTGTTCATTACGGTGCTACTTGTTTTATGAGCATAACAGGTAAGCAGGGAGTTACTTATGTGCGCACCTTGACAAACACTTGCGAGCCTGTGATCATTCATGTACAGTGTGCTCATTTTCTGTTCCCGTCCCCTCAGTGTCAGCAGTTGGTTACACCTGGGTCCTGTGGCGCACGGTCGCAACATGTGAATTGAGACAGTGGTTTACACTCACTGGAAAACATGACCCGCGGCAGAGCTTTGTAAATGACTTTACGATGACTGGAAAGAGGGAGAGACTGAGAGGGTGAGAGAAAGAGAGAGAGAGGGGAAGAAGTGAAAGAAAATGTGACAGTGTTGATAAAGTGAAACTTAAGTGAAGTTATTTATGTTTAAACATCAGATGTGTGTATCACCGCAATCTGCACCACTTCCATATTCAAAACCATTTCAGCACCTCTCATTTCTGTCCCTTCTGCTAAACTCCCCTCTGTTTCCACCTTGTACTTGTCACCTCTATTAAGGTGATTCTTTTTTTCTCTATCATCTTTTCTATCTCTGCTTCATCCTTGAATGCATCCATTGCCCCTCCTTATGCTCATGCCATGGAAAGACTGAATGCACTAAATGGTGATTCATTCCAGCCTTTCCGGGGCCTCTCCAAATTGTGGCTCGCCTTTGCTTCTGCTTTTTTCTTTTCTTCTCCTTTTTTTTTGTTTTTGATACCATTTTTTTCCAGCTTGGCACAAGGGCATGTGTGTGGCAAGTTTGTCATTGCGGTCCTATGAGTTTATTTGTTTATCACTCATGGCTATATAAGCCATTGACACAACAAAAAGCTGCTGAGAATCAACAGGGAATGCCTTTTTAACCACAAAGGCTACTCTTCCTCCCTATTCCCGTCTGTCTGGCTTCGCCTGGCTTTTCACATGTGCCCTCTTGCTCATCTGCTTTTGGCCTAGCAGCTGTGGCTTTACAGCCGTTGGCCTCCTTTCAAAGAGGGGGGTTGACGCATTGTGTCAAGTCATTTTGTCCTTGGGGAAGTCAGCAACGGGCTATGGAAAGACGGCTCTCACCTGTCTCCATACTGGCTCTGACGGATGGCTACCTATCTCCACTGCGGCTCTGATAGCCCAAGGCCCCTGTTTGCGGGAGGGTGCTGAGTGAGACGCGCAGCTGCCCAAACGAAGGGCAGGGCTTCGTATGCCTCTACCTCCATTTCTGTCCGCTCATTTTGATTACCTGAAAGCACACGCTGAAGGCAAAACTTTTTTATGCACACTAAAATATCTAAATTTAATAACACTTATCTGAGTGGATTCCCAGATGCTGAACAATTGAATAAGCTATTTAAGTGTTTGAATTCATATTGTACGATATGTAAAGACTATGTATATACGATATATTGTATGTTATGAGATATTGTGATCTCATATTGTGCCATTCCCTTCATTCAACATTTTTTGAAAGTTCAGTATCTTAATAGAATATCTAAGTTAATACAGTTTATATTTAGGCAGAGCAAACAGTCGTTTCAACCCAGTTTCAGTGTCAGTGTTTTCACAACATGGCTGTTGCTTCATGGAAAAAGAGCAATGTTGCAATGTTTTTTTTTTTTTTTTTTTTTTTTTAGATTCAGCATTCCCTTATAAATAATATAAAACAAAAGATATGTATTAGGGAACTCAAAGTAAGGCCTAAGGTATTTCATATTCGGAAAATGTTTTGTTTCTGTTCATTTGCACTCATCATTTGCCGTTAGAGATAAAAGGGGAGAGTGGTGAGTGGCTTTTGAATCCCAATGTATGCCCTGTTAACATGTGAGTGATTTGGTGAAGGAAGCACCTTTAGCACCTTTGATTGTCTGTGCCTGCTGATGTCACATCCTTCCGCTGAGCCGTGTGTGTCTCTGTGTGTGTGAGTTTCCTGTCTTTCTGTCCTCCAAGACCCTGGGGCAGAGCTGTTGGATTGAAGGATAAGAGGGGAAACAGTCCTGGCAGAGTCTCATTAGTTTGAAAATCAATTAAGTTTAAAGTTGAAGTATGAAGTTTTAAGTTGAGAAATTGGTTGAACCGAGGTTGGGGCGAGGAATTGAGAGCTCATCTTGTAGCTCCTGAGCTGCCACTTATAACAATATACTTTGTTCCATAATGTCAATCACACTTTAGAGCGCTTGGCAGAGTGTATAAAACTTGTGCCAACCACAGGCTATTGGCTCACTTTCCTCCTCATCAATAGACAGGTGTCTCAGTTCTAAGGCGCACAGAGATTGAAAATAGAATACATGTGAAACAGTCTCTGTCTCGCTAATGATCCAACTAAACCATGAGCTAATAGAGAGAGACAGGTGAAGATATATCCTCCAACACACACATAAAAACACACACACACACACATACACACCACAGCGTCTCAAATTCAAGTTTAGCTAGAATGCTCACTGGGTAAAAAAAAAAAAAAAAAAAAAAAAAAAGGAATGAACACATAAGATGATCCACCACTATCAGTCTAATCCCCAGATGTACATGTTGCTAATCTCTTTAGCTGCTAACATGTTAAATTAGCCCTAATATCTGCTGAGATTCAGAGGCATAGAGGCCCACCTACGCGTGGGCTACCGCCCAGGTTTAGGTCACTCTTCTCCCCCAGCACTCGAAAAAGATACAGACATTAGGAGTGGGGGGGGGGGGCGGGGGGGGGGGGGG